>CM037778.1:36692656-36742656 GCA_021229015.1 Solen grandis
TTGCCCGTGCCACTGGTGGGGGCCCTCCCCCAACTAATTTGAAAGACCATGAAGAGAAGGTAGATTTTAACACAAACATACATTTACACAGTGAGAGAAAGCGAGAGACTGAAGGAGAATACTTAACCCTATTTTCCTTGAATGGACATTTTTCCAAATGCATCCAGAAGTTAGCTATTTAAAATCATGTAAAACATTTTCGGTAGTGGTACTGATTTTTGTTTGTTTCAACAAACACATGTCAGACAAAATATTTATACAATTCAGGTATTTTGGGTGAACATAACAATATAAAACACAGCGTTGTGATCATTTTTATTGCACTACACATATTACATATGTACTGTTGTCTGTGTACAATATATTTGATTACATTAATTTATGCACACGTTTATTAAGTTAACTTCTAATAATTTAATTATGAATATTTTTAACTTGTGTGTCAAAATATGAATAATGTTAAACTAGCTCATTCAATTTCAAAAGTTGGAAATTTTCTGTGTCTTAGCCTAGAATAAAATCAGTTCTTTTTCTTGTCTCCCGATGGACCCACTTTTTTAACCACCGACCCTAAAGTTTTTAACCTTTCCCCTTTTTAAAAAATATATCCCTTTTTTAATCTTTTTTTCATTTAAAAAATAATGAAATAAAATCCCGACCCTCATTTTTTGAAGGACTATGGGTATTGACAGACGAAGTACACACATCAATGAGTGAGCTGTTTTCATAAATATAAATATTGACCTTTGAATGAAGGATACATCGAAAATATAACGACATTTCCTTATCAATAAAGGATCACATATACATGTATTTGCTACCCTTTCAGAAGCATTAACAGTAAGGATTTCAGAGACATTACTGTTCTGTGCTGTCTTAGGAATAATACAGTCGCAGAACAATATGCCCATCATAAAAGGGCGGATCCTAAACAATCATGAAAAATAACTGCAAATGGTTATTCTCCATGATGTGATTGATAAAAATAAAACAAATACGTTAGTAACAGATTTAGAACAATGTTGACTGAACATATTTAACTCAATATATACATTTGTGCAGATACTTGGTATCATGAGTGAGACACAAATAGAGGGGATTGATGGTGGCATTGACGTATTCACCCAAAATTTGAATGGTAATTAAAAAGTAAACTATGTTGTTCTGTCCAAAAGATTTAAATACACCAACCCAAAAGTTTGAAATACAAAAAGCCTGAAATGAAAGTAGGTTGTTTAAGAGTTTTATTATAATCAACACAGAGGAGTTAAACTCAATAACAGATATCTATTACATGCTTATCTACATCCTTATACACATACAGGTGCATCAAATACATGTACTGGATTTCCATTTCATGCTTATATGTCAAATTGCTGACTCACCAACCAGAACAAACAGAGAGGAGCCACTTCCATCATGTTCTGTAACAAACCTTAGCGGTATATATCTTGATTTTCATCAGAAAAACAAGTAATTTTTTTTAAGAATGCCAAAGCCAATGAACTCCCGTATGTTATTTATAATGTCATAAAAAATAACATAATTTATGCAAACTATCATATCATAATGACATCTTCTATCTCTCTCACTTCACAATGATAAATAAAAAGAAATCACCCTTATAATAACAGCAACTGATTACAACATCTTACAAATTATATATGCATGTACAACTTTTTCAGACCAGTCTAATAAACACAGAAATCTCTGAGTCAGATGATAATGTCCCAACAGATGACTATTTATATGAAAACCTGAATAATAAGAGCTGTCAGAGGACAGCACGCTCGACTGTTCAATGTGCTTGTTGGTAAATCAATGGAATCTATTACAGTTCTTGCCCTTCACATACCCTGTATATAATTATAGTCAAAAATGATAAACCTTTATAGTCAGAAACCCTAAATATATTTATGAAGACTAAAATCAATCTCATGCCTAGTTACTGAGACATAACATAATAACTCTGTACATGCAAAACTTTAACCAAATGTCCAAGTTAGAAAAGGGCCATCATTTGTATAAAATTCAGTCCAAGAGTTATCCTCCTTGTTTTTCGGATGCCACTGAACTCACTCCTAAACTTTCTAGCCTATACCATAAACAATATCTGAGATATAAGCTGTATAGTAGCTTGCATGTAAAACTTTAACCAAAAAGTCTAACTAAAAAAGTGGCCATTATCTGCATTATATTCAGCCAAAAACTATTTGCCACTATAGTATAACATTGAATACATTTAGGTTTCAATCAAAACCATGCCTGGTTATTGAAATATAAGGATGAAATTCCTGGCATGCAAAACTTTAACCGAAATTTCTAAGTTAAAAAAGGGGCCATAATTTGTAATATATTCCATCAATAGTTATCTACCATTGTTTCTTGGTGCTCCTAAAAATATTCATAAACTTTCAGGTCAATACCATTAATGGATATTGAGATATAAGGTTGATAGTAACTTGCATGCAAAACTTTAACCAAGAGCTGCAACGCCAACGCCGACGCAAGGGTGACTACAATAGCTCTCATATTCTTCGAATAGTCGAGTTGAAAAAAAAACTCCCTTTTACTGTTACTCAAAACAGAAATAATCTACATGTAATTGGCAAAATCTATATTTTTTCCCAGCAATATTAACTTCAACTAATTTCATATAAAGTAAAGAAATGCATCCAAAGTACTATTTGTCCATTGTTCCAGTATATATCTATGATATGTTTCAGAATTAAATCTATATTATGATACTTTTTAGATGTGCCTCCAAAAACTTAAGTGAAACATAACGACCAACACTGAAAAGGAAGCAATCAAGAACATGTAATTATTGTTTTTGTTATCACTTCTCGTGGTCAAAATATTCCTTGGAAGGCATTTGTCACATGCTGATAGCGTGCCAAAAACTCGTGACAGAAAGACGGACAGACAAATAGTTTTATGTACTGTTCAAATTATATTACTAAATTCAATATAAGACCACTTGTTACTGGGACCAATTGTGGTCTTACTATTAGGTTTCACTGTTTATCTAACATTTTTATTTATCAAAATTAAACCTGAAGGAAGTTGACCCATTCATTATAAGATACAAATACAAAACACTTTGTACAGAAAAGAATAACAGAAAAACTATAATTTCATATCTTTGAATCTATGCATAGATTTTTTTTTTAAAAAAATTGCTTAACCAGTCGCAGGTGATTTAAAAAATGTTTTAGATAAATATATATCTACATGACAAGATTTTTCAATGTATATTGCCATACTGATTTCAAATTAAATAAAGACAGAATTTCATGCATTCTACTTCAGAGAGAAAAGGTAGCCACATTATATACACATGACAAGATAACACTCGGTCACATCATACTGACACCAGGCAAACTAGTTATATAATTACCCTGTATATTATGTTGAGCTTCATGTATGTAACTACGATTTACTTAAATTCAATTAAATTCAGCATAATTTTGTGACCATCCAATTATGTTTGACAGATGATTGTTACTGTCACCGTCAGATGCTGGACATTGAGAGGGAGAAAATCCAATTTAAAAAAGAAAAACTTCAATTAATGGAGAAACAACTGAAAGAAACAGAAAATACTAACTCTCTACTACAGTCCATATCTTTTTCTCTCATGTCATCAAGTTCTTATCTCCAAGTCTCATCAATCATAAAAATTCCAGAAATGTAAATTTTAAAAACCAGAGATACACAGCTACTGCAATTAAGTTCATTTAAGATATTTGAATCATCACCATATGTTCCACTATAACATAACAGCAATATATTAAATGTTAATTTAAAGAAAGTCCATTGATTTCAATCAATATTGTATGTATTAACAATTTGTATTTCAAACATCATATGATAAGAATTAAAAGTTGTTGTTATTTTATATCTTTATATTTTATTTTCTTTCCATTGTAGTTATATATAATGGCGTTTTATCTTTTGGAAGCATTGTTTGATTTCATCACATATGAAACGGAAGAAAAATATTATACATATACACAACAAATTGTATACATTTGTTAATTCAGCAAAACATCTCCATTTCTTTACCAATAAACAAGACCTATCACAGTAACCGTGTAACCAATGCATCCAAGGGAAATATTCCACATAAAAACCTGGGTCATGTGTATGACACAACCATCTTATTAGAACTGATGGATTCTCCACGACATGCTTTTTGTTCCTTGATAGGTACTTTATTATACTATAAAAGCTCCGGACTAAATTTAAGTATAAAAATACAAAGGACAAGAACTCCTAATTATGCGACCGAGAGTTATGGTTATTGTGCACTGCACTTCCGGTCATAAATATGAAGAAAAAAGTTTCTATCCGTTAGTTTGGTGATGATCAAGACAGGTGTGAAGTATTGAGGACATGTATTGAAAAAAAATTGGAGATAATAGCAATGTTGAATAATATTGCTTATTCTAAAAAGGGCTATAAATATGCAAAAATATTTTGGAAGAGTTACTGTTCCTGTTTTTACTGGTTGGTTTGATGATGATAAACACATGTGTAAAGTTTGAGGGTCATTCATTGAGTTATAGTGGAAAAATGGCAATGCTAAGCAAAACCTTAACATTTCTTGGGACGTGGACGCCGGGGTCTCCAATAGCTCATCCTTTTCTTCGTAAATTCGAGATAAAAATACACATTCATTACGGTGACCCTTGGGCAAGCAGAATAGCTCCCAATATTCTTTGAATAGTGGAGCTAAAATTGATTGATAAGTTACTGCCTTATGACATTCCCCTTAGTCGTGTCCCCTCTGTAAACAAAGTCCTCTTCCTCCTCCTCCAAGTCAATTCCACTTTCTGGTGCCACACATCCAAGATCTATGCACATGTTGTGCAAACGCATGCATGCAGTTACCACCTCTGATGACTTAAGTGGGGAGAATGGCAAGCAACCGCCGGGTTTATGAAAGCATCTAATAAAGAACCAAATTGACTGCTGATTTAGGTGAACGTGTTATTAATAGACATAACTAAAATATATTTAATGCAAATGACTTTGATTGAAAATATGTATCATTTTCTGTTAATATTGATAAGCTTTTAGAAACTCACACATAACATCATTAGTTATGGAACATGTATGAGTTTATGTCACATGATAAAAAGATTTGCCAAATTTTACTTAACTTATCAGATGCTCGCTTAAGATAATCCGTCAATCATTAAATTACAACCATGTTTTTTCAAATGCTTAAAATATTTCAGCGCAGATGCAATAATGCATTTATTGGAGAGTTATAATCTATTAATACAGACTTGCATTTACAATATTGAAGAACACTTGATGAATAGAAGGATTACCTTATTACCAGTTCAGTAAAATCTGATTTGAAATGTCAAGGCATGTCAGATCCTTTGTTCAGTATCTATTTTTTCTTTTCACCAAGGATATCATTGTTTTAAAATCTACATATGTGAAATGATGAATTGTGCATAAATATGCAGGGCAGTAGATACATGTCATTTTATCCACGGTATACCCATATTAAAAAGGGCAGTTGAGTGGGTCATTGTTATCAAATAACAAGAGTTATAAAATGCCTATTTACAATGCTTCCAACATCAGACATGGATTTTCAACTAGTACTCTAGATTCCTATCCAATCAAGAAACAAGCGAATGCCAATATTTGTTTACTTGAAATTTCGGTTGATTTTAATTTCACACCATTTACCGTTAAATAAATTCGTAGAAATCTTACACTTTCTTAACTGAAATAAACTTTAATTACCCTCACCTGAATCTGGACTTCAAAAGTCCAAATGCCTGCTCAACAACGATTCTTGTTCTTGAGTGGGCATTATTGAAACGTAGTTCTTGGTCTGATGTTGGGTTGGGTTTTGGCGTTATCATATAGCTTCTGTTTGGATACCCCGAGTCCCCCAACAGCCAGCCATTTCCTCCTGTTTCCAGATGCCTCTTGAGCCCACATGATTGCAATATTGGTGATTCATGTGTAGCACCCGGCCACTTTGCAACATCTGTGAACCTGATAAAACAGATAAATTCATTAAACAAAACGAGGAGGGGGGGGGGTGAATCTTTTTTTTTTAATTTTCTATTCATTTCAGTAAATCTACTTTAAAAAGTTAAAAAAAAAATGATATGTATTTTTTTAACAAAAGGCAGTGAAAGATTTGATTGATAGAGAAGAATATTTTGCAAATAAGTGTTCTTTAGGAAACATATGTCACGTGCAGAAGCATGACGAAAAAGGTATGACGGACAGCCAGGCAGGAAGTCGGACTGACAGACGATGCGGAAGTGACCCATGTGTCAACTATGCTTACAGTAAATGAAACAATAATCGGCTATTATTTTTATGTTTTGTTTAAACACTTGCATTTTACAGTAATAATGACTTAAAAATAATCTACACATAAATTTCAAGCATAGAAATGATCATTTAAGAGTGAAAATTATTTGACCAAAACATGGATTGAACTTGTAGCATTTAAATATTCATATTCAATGAGTACTAATTAATGTAAGAACAAAGTGTCATATCAATATTCAGTGAACATGACAATCATGAATGTTATGAAATCAAAATTCTAATGCAGCGGGGACATATATTAGGAATGATAATTTGAAATTAGAATTGTGTGACATGGAAAAACTGACAAATTTATATAACCCAATTTGTGGCTATACCGGATTACCCTATCACCCATTACCAGTGAATTGTTGATTGTCCCTCACATTCTGGTGGGTGTTAACAGCAACTCATGTTATCTAAACAAGATTTTATAAATCAACTGAAACATTTTTCTTACTTCAAGCTTGGATCTACCACAACCTGCACATTCAGTGCGTGGTATCCCTTTCTGCAAACGTATAGAGACTCATCAACCCAAGCTTGAGCAATGATTGGAACAAGCGTCCCATCCACTGCTCCAACAACATTGGGAATTGAGGCAATTCTATAAAAATTCAATTTTATTGCTCTCAATTCCTCAATGTTTGTCGTAAACTTTATGTTCTTGGCATTGAGGTTGATGGCCCTCACAACTTGATCAATACTTCTGCAGACGGAGCGTCTAGAGACACAATGCAGGTCTCCCAATTCACTAAAAAAGTCACCTTTGGCGAGGTACCTCAGGGTTACCA
The DNA here is from genome assembly GCA_021229015.1 of Solen grandis. Classification (NCBI taxonomy): domain Eukaryota; kingdom Metazoa; phylum Mollusca; class Bivalvia; order Adapedonta; family Solenidae; genus Solen; species Solen grandis. The sequence goes on from CM037778.1 coordinate 36,699,808, forward strand.
GTGTCTGAAATATAGTTTAAGTATTTAACTGAAAAGAAATGACATTATTTTATGTATGAATTCAAAATACAGAAATAGACAAAAAATATTTATAGCTTAATATATGACAGTATGAGTGATATGCATGTTTATGACATGGTCAAGTGGAATGATTAAGATTCACTTAGTCCATATACATATTCATCATCATCATCTTCAGTGATCGCCTCACTCTATGAAGAGTATATTCGCGATTTGGCTAAGACTATACATGCGTAACTGAGAGGGGATATGTTAATCTAAAAAAAATCATACACATATATATTTGTACAAAAAGTACAGTCAAATAGATCAGTACATTCAAGTGTGTATCGCACAAAAATATAGTATTATTTGTTACTTTATACCAGTGCTATATAGTTGGCGTATAATGATAGCAAGTAAAACCTACAAATTGTTACATATTTTAAATGATTTATTTATTATTATATTGCTCCTAGTACTGGTCAGTTAACATAAAATGGACTGGATATCATTGCATTGAATTAATTATTATTCATAAATTCAAATTAGGTATTCATATACCTTAACGCCCCACCAACAGTAGTCAGGTCATTTGGAGACTACTGTTGCTAGAGACAGATATAGTACTGCCACACTGCAGTATCACACCATTGACATGTGGTATGATACCGCACCCGATCACATTATCTTGACACTGGGCTAACCAGTTGTGGATCTACCCTTATATGCTGAGCGTCAAACAAGGGAGCTATACCAGTACCATTTTTAGCTCGACTATTCGAAGAGTATGAGAGCTATTGTAGTCGCCCTGGCGTCGGGGTCGGCGTTGGCGTTGGCGTTTTGTTAAAGTTTTGCGTGCAAGTTACTATCAACCTTATATCTCAATAACCATTTATGGTATTGACTTGAAAGTTTATAAATATGTTCAGGGGCATCAGACAACCAAGTAGATAACTCTTGACTGAATTTAATATGAATTATGGCCCCTTTTTAACATAGAAAATTTGGTTAAAGTTTTACATGCAAAAGAAAATTTGGTTAAAGTTGTGCGTGCAAGCTACTATCTAGTTTGTATCTCAATAACCATTCCATGGTATTGACTTGAAAGCTTATGAATATGTTAAGGGGCATCAGACAACCAAGGTAGATAACTCTTGACTGAATTTAATATGAATTATGGCCCCTTTTTAACTTAGAAATTTTGGTTAAAGTTTTGCATGCAAGATACTCTCATTCTTATATCTCAGTATCCAGGCATGCGATTGATTTTAAACATCTTCAGTATGTTTAGGAGTATCATACTATCATGGTAGATAACTCTTGATGGAATATATCACAACTTATGGCGCCTTTTTTAACTTAGAAATGTTGGTTAAAGTTTTGCATGCAAGGTACTTTCATGCTTATATCACAGAGTCCAGGCATGGGATTGATTTGAAACATCTTTAATATGTTTAGGGGTATCATACTATAAAGGAAGATAACACTTGATGGAATATATTAAAAATTATTGCCCCCTTTTAACTTAGAAATTTGGTTAATTTTTTGCATTCAAGCTACTATCCAGCTTATATCTCAGAAATAGCTTGTGGAATTGACTAGAAAGTTAAGGAGTGTCTTCAAGGGCATCAGAAAACTAAGGAGGATAACTTTTGGACTGAATTTTATGCAAATTATGGCCCTTTTATAACTTGAATTTTTGGTTAAAGTTTTGCATGCACAGCGTTATTGTGCTTATGTCTCAGTAACTAGGCATGGGATTGATTTTAGACATCATAAAAATATTAAGGGGTATCAGACTATCAAGGTATATCATTTTTTGACTATTATTATGTACAGGGTATTTGAAGGGCAAGAATTGAAATAGATTACATTTGATTTACCAACAAGCATTTTGAATAGTCGAGCCTGCTGTCCTCTGACAGCTCTTATTATGATTTTAGTATGTTTCCACCGAGAATTGAACCCAATTGACCTCCCAATCCCAAAAATAAATGAATGTATATTACATCTATAAATGATGCAGTATGGATTTAGAAAAAAAAGTTCGATCAGTGTAAATGTTTTTATATAAAATCTTCTTTAATAGGCTGGGGTCACATTCAATATAATTATTAAAACAGGTTTAAAATGAAAAGAAAAAATCACATAGGTTGAGACATTACAAAATTTAAGTACTTAAAAAGTGCATTTGTGTAGAACAGACAAAATATGATACAATATATTGACATGTAACAGATTTTATGCATATTTAGAACAGGCACTGCATTTATATGAGGGTCAAAGTTCAGGCTATTCATAATTGACGGTCAGTGGACAAATTATACTGACTTGTCACTTGCACTCTGAGTGGACATATACAAACAACAGCATCCAAATCACTGTGGATTTGTGTGTGTGTGTAGGGGGGGGGGGGGTCATGCTTTCTTACATTTCTTATTTGTTTTCAAGCAAGTACCATTTCATAATCATAAAAATCTTAATGCAGCAAAATTTCTGACATTATCACTTTGCATCAAAGCCATTGCTATATGTACACCAGCTGCGTGAGTACACCAGCGAGGGTATTCAAATTACTTTTACTAGCTCCGCCCCAATAAAGGCTAGGTAAAAAACCATGACAATATAGAAACTAGAAGTCGTTTGTTTAAGATACAAACGAAGCGGCTTTCCGTTTGCTTATTTCAAAGGTATTGAATATATAAGTTAATACAAAGAAATGGAATAATGCTGGCTAATAATGTTTAATACGTAAATAATCATTATCATAAATATATACTTATGTTCAAAATAAAGCTTTATTTTTTTCATCTTCTTAGGAAGATATTGAGAAAGCATATATATCGATCTTATTTGATTACGCAATCGTTTACTATCATGCAGAAAAAAAAACAGGAACATTTTAAGATAATACAATCCTCAAGATTTTTTTTCTTACGTTAGTCAATCGATTTTAAAAGTTCATAAGCATATTACTTAACACATATTCATTGCAATTTTACCCACAATTAAATTGTAAAAAAGAAAAAAAAATACTTTGAAATCCATGACTTTCAACCTTTAAATTGATTGAGTTCTACATTTGCAAAATTAGATGGAAACAAAGGCAGAGGTGTAAGCAAAATCATGAAAACACTTTCTTATTTCTATGTAATTAAAGTTATAAACGTCTTGAAACTTTCAACAATTCATTTGCTTTATATATTTGCTAATTTTTACAGAATTAGAAAAAGAAACCGTTAAACATTTAGAAAACATAAAAAATCGATAGGTAGAATTACATGTATTTGTCATTTTCTTAAGGTTTGCGGAAAGCCGTAATAGCAGATGCAATAAGTTTTCCGTATAGGTTTTCTGGCTCTAGTATAATTATACTAATCCATCGTAAATGCGACTCATTTACTCAAAAACGTATCACAATTCAATATTCAACGCAGACACTCTTTCCTGCAAAAGAACAATCGGATCTTGCTCAACTAACCCAATGACCACTTTTATTTCTTTCTTCAAATTAAAAGATTTTCATGATTTAGCCCTCTTACGAAAAACATGAATAAGTTTTGATAACTTAATCACTTGAAATTTTCTGGACTTTTTGCGCATGTTAAGGTACGGCAATATTACTTTTTAAAGTTAATATATCCAGTCTTATGATCTTTTTAATATATTACAAATCAATGTTGTCATAAACAAGTGACACAACATAAATTCTTTAAGGTATGCTTAAGATTGGTATCAATACTCATGACGCTGGAGCGCGAATACGTATTGAAATGAATGATTTTTATATTTTAACGACGTCAAAATCAATGACTTAAGAAAAATATCTTTTTTGCATGGACATGTTCAGCTAACGTTCTATTAATCCAGAAAAAAAGTATCTTCGAGAATGCGAACAGGTTTGTTTTCACATGTTCAAGTAGGCATTCCATCAAACATGAATAACTGCCATGTTTGATGACGTAATCACTTGAAATTTTTAAGACCTTATGAACGTACTCAGTTTCGACATTTTTGAAAAGTTTAAGTTCATTGGTCTCATTGGCGATTTTAAATGATTTTTCAAAATAATTATTGCTTAAGTATGCATGACGTCATAATCACGTGACAAAACAAATATTTCTTGCAGTATGCATCACTTCAATGTTAACTCTATTAATTCTAAAGATATAATTAAGATTGACTTAAAATTCATAATACCAGAGCGAAAAAAATCTTTAAAAGAAATGCTTTTTGTCTTTTTGATGACGTCATAACCACGTGACTTAAGAGAAAATCATTCAGAAAATAAAATGTAAACCTCTATGCCGATATGCTGTCCAATTTTCATGCTTGTAACGCATCAGGGGCCTTTGTAACATTTAAATTTAATTATTGGACCAAAGTTCGAAACTCGGTATTGCCATGAAATCTTAATATTTTCGAATTTGGAAATTTGAATGCCAAGGTGCACATCTACATCCTAAAATACATCTTCTGTAAAATTATCAAGATAATCGGACCAAAAATGAAGGCTCTAGAGCGCGAACAAACTTTTGAAGCTGACGTCAAATATGACGTCATATGACGCCAATGAAAATTGAAAATGATAGAATGTATAAAAAGATACATTTTTATCGCTGCAATTTCAATTTCATTTAAATTGACTCAAAATGTATGATGCCAGAGCGAGAGAAATCTTTGAAAAAATAGGATTTTGTCTATTAAATGACGTCATAACCACGTGACTTAAAAGGAAATCTTTCAGAGAAATGAAAGTAATCCTCTGGGCCAATAAGTTGTCCAATTTTCATGTAGCCTTTGAATTAAATAAAGTTTTAGGACAAAGTTCGAAACTCGGTTTTGCCATAAATTCTTAAATTTTTCGAATTTGAAAATTTGAAAGACAAGGTGCACATCTACATCATAACATACATCTTCTGTGAAAATATCAAGATAAAATATAAAAAAATAAAGGCTCTAAAGCGCGAACAAACTTTTGATGCTGACGTCAAATCTGACGTCATTTGACGTCATTGAAAATTTAAAATAATAGAATTTAAAAATTTGGACTTTTTTTTGTCGAGGCAGTTTAATTTTCATGTTGCTCAGACACTTTCAACAAACTGAAATTAACTCTTGGATTTGGTTGGAAAATGAGGAATAATAATAATAAGAAGAAGAAACATAACAAACCCTATACGTTTTCCGCAGGTTTGCGGAAAGCCGTAATAAAAGGAATGGTTTTATAAGTTAATAGTTTATTGCGTATTGAAATGAATATTGAAGATAGTTTTTGCGTATTAAGGTGGTCAAAAAGATATTATAAGCAGGCAGATTATCTGCAATTTAGGTATTTTAGATGGAAAACCAGCGTAGGTGAGACTGTTTATTAAATATTTAGATGGAAAACAATGAAGGGCAGATGCTCAAACAATTATTATTTTCTATTTATTGAGTATTTAGATTGAAAACCATTGAGGGTAGATGCTTAAGCAAGGTTTATTTATTTTATTCTTTTAAGTATAATAGACGGAAAACCAGCGTAGGCTGGTGTTAAAGCAAGGTTTATTGTCTGTTTATTACGGCTTTCCGCAAACTTGCGGAAAACGTATAGGGTTTGTTATGTTTATTTTTCTTATTATTATTATTATTCTTCTTCTTCTTCCAACCTAATTCAAGAGTTAATTTATATATGTTGCCAATGGTCAAGCAACATGAAAATTAAAATGCTTCGACAAAAAAGTATAAATTTTTAAATTCAATAATTTTTAATTTTCAATGACGTCAATTGACGTCATATTTGACGTCAGCTTCAAAAGTTTGTTCGCGCTCTAGAGCCTTCAATTCTGGTCTGATTTTCTTGATATTTTCACAGTAGATGTATTTTAGAAGGTAGAAGTGCACCCTAGCATTCAAATTTCAAAATTTGAAAAAATTGAGATTTTATGGCAAAACCAAGATTCGAACTTAGGTCCTAAATTTATATTTTAATGTTACAAGGGAACCTAATGCGTTAGAAGAATGAAAATTGGACAGCATATCGGTATAGAGGTCTTCTTTCTATTTCTTAAAGGATTTTTTCTTAAATCACGTGATTATGACGTCATAAAAACGACAAAAAGCAACTTTTTTAAAAATTTATTTCGCTCTTATATCATGACTTTTCACTCAATCTTTTTAAAAATTGTATTGCAGCGATTAAAAAGTTTACATTTATAAATTTATTTATTTTTAATTTTTAATGACGTCAAATGAAGTCAGATTTGACGTCAGCTTTAAAAGTTTGTTCGCGCTCTAAAGGCTTCAATTCTGGTCCGATTTTTTATGATATTTTCACAGATGATGTATTTTAGGATGTAGATTTGCACCGTGGCATTCCAATTTCCAAATTCGAAAATATAAAGATACCATGGCAAAACCAAGATTCGAACTTAGGTCCTAAAATTATATTTTAATGTTACAAAGCCCCCTGATGCGTTAGAAGCATGAAAATTGGACAGCATATCGGCCTAGAGGTCTTCTTTCTATTTCTTAAAGGATTTTTTCTTAAGTCACGTGATTATGACGTCATAAAAACGACAAAAAGCAACTTTTTAAAAAAATTATTTCCCTCTGGTATCAAAAACTTTTGACTCAATCTTTTTGAAAATTGTATTGCAGCGATTAAAATCTTTAAATTTATAAATTCATTTATTTTTAATTTTCAATGACGTCAAATGACGTCAGATTTGACGTCACCTTCAAAATTTTGTTCGCGCTCTAGAGCCTTCAATTTCGGTCCGATTATATTGATATTTTCACAGAAGATGTATTTTAGGATGTAGATTTGCACCGTGGCATTCAAATTTCCAAATTCGAAAATATAAAAGATTTCATGGCACAACTGAGATTCGAACTTTGGTCCTTAAATTACATTTTAATGTTACAAAGCCCCCTGATGCGTTAGAAGCATGAACATTGGATAGCATATCGGCATAGAGGTTTACATTCTTTTTTCTGAATGATTTTCTTTTACGTCACGTGGTTATGACGTCATTAAAAAGACAAAAAGGCATTTTTTAACATTTCTCTTGCTCTGGTATCATGAATTTTGAATCAGTCTTAATTGAAATCTTGAGAATTGATAGAGTTAAAATTGAAGTGATGCATACTGCAAGAAATGTTTGATTTGTCACGTAGTTATGACGTCATGAATACTAAAGCAAGAATTATTTTAAAAATTCATATAAAATCGCCAATTAGATCAATGAACTTAAACTTGTCAAAAATGTCGAAAATTAGTACGTTCATAAGGGTTTGAAAATTTAAAGTTATTACGTCATCAAGCATGGCAGATATTCATGTTTGATGGAACGCTTACTTGAAAATGTGAAAACAAACATGTTCACATTCTCGAATATATTTTTATCTGGATTAATAGAATGTTAGCTAATCATGTCCTTCCAAAACAGATACTTTTCTTTAGTCACTTGATTTTGCCGTGGTTGAAATATTAAAATCATTCATTTAAATACGTATTCGCGCTTCAGTTTTTAACTAGATTTTATTAACTTTAAATAAGTAATATTGCCGTGCCTTGACATGCGCAGAAAATTTCAAGTGAGTACGTTATCAAACATGACCTATTCATGTTTTTCTTTATAGGGCTAATTCATGAAAATATATTAATTTGAAGAAAGAAATGAAAGCGGTCATTGGGTTGGTTGAGCAAGATCCGATTGTTCTTTTGCAGGAAAGAGTGCCTGCGTTGAATAGTGAATTGTGGTACATTTTTTTCTAAAAGAGTCGCATTTACGATGAATTAGTAAAATTATACTAGAGCCAGAAAACCTATATGGATAACTTATTGCATTTGCTTTGACGGCTTTCTGCAAACCTTAAGAAAATGACAAATACATGTAGATCTTCCTATTGATTTTTTATGTTTTCTAAATGTTTAACGGTTTCTTTTTCTAAATCTGTAAAAATAAGCAAATATATAAAGCAAATGAATGGTTGAAAGTTTCAAGACGTTTATAACGTTAATTACATAGAAATAAGAAAGTATTTTCATAACACCTCTGCCTTTGTTTCTATCTAATTTTCAACTTTTCAATTCTTCCTAAGAAGATGAAAATGAAAAAAAATAATAAAAAATAAAGCTTAATTTTGAACATAAGTATATATTTATGATAATGATGATTTACGTATTGAATTAAACATTATTAGCCAACATTATTCCATTTCTTTGTTTTAACTAATATATTCAACACCTTTGAAATAAGCCAACGGAAAGCCGCTTCGTTTGTATCTTAAACAAACGACTTCTAGTTTAGTATTAAGATGGAAAACCAGTAAGGGTAGGTGCGTAAGCAAGGCTTATTTATTGATTATTAAGTATTATAGACAGAAAACCAGTGATGGTAGGTGTTTAAACAAGACTTATTGTCTGTTTATTAAGTATTTAGATGGAAAACCAGTGAGGGTAGGTGCATAAGCAGGGTGCCTAAGCAGGATGCCTACTTCCGGTGGACGAGGACGAGGACGTGTTTTAATTCGAGTGAAGTTTAAGTCTAAAAATGCTAATTTATAACTAAATTTGTGAACCAAAAAATGGGTTTTGTCATCATTTAAAGTGTGCTTTATCCAGTGGATAATGTTTTGGACTTTATGAAGGAACGGCTTTTGTAAACGGTAACATCCTCTTAAAACATAAATGTTTTCATATATTTTGGGCGCCGCCATTATATTTGTTTGAGTCTTAACAAAACACACACTCTTACTCTTACGAACACGAACACCCCGTGCAACATCCCGTGCAAGTCGCCTCGATTAGTTCGGTTTCTAACTATACTGTTCAAAGTTAATTGTTCACCATGCCACGAAAGCAACATAGCCAAGAAGTCACTGATGTCACCTTCGCTGATGTTTCCAATGCGGGTGCTTTTAAAGTGGTTGCAGTACAGACCCCTGAACCATCTACAGTTGCAAAAAGACCAGCTACCTCTCCTCTTGACATCTCCAATAAGCCAGGGAAAAAATCGCTCTCAATACCTCTGAAGATATGACGGATTCTACTGAATACAAATATATTGTCTCACCTATGAATCCTGATGACATCTGTCGTATAGCTGAGGAGTTGAGGTCCATTATGTTGCCTGAAATTAAATCTGTAGTCGATGCATCGCGTCCCGATTTTAGGTCCATAATTTCAGAGGCAGTGAAGGAGGCTGTTGACTCTATTAAACTTGAGTATGACAATATTATCCGTGATGTTGTCAAGGAAAATAAAAGTCTATCTGAAAAATGCAACCTCCTTGAGCGTGAGCTCAAAACATGCAAAGCAGGCAATGACCATCTAGAACAGTATTCCCGTCGTAACAATGTGCGTATTGCGGGTGTAGCTGAGCAAGCGGGTGAGGACACCGACCAGATTGTACTGGACATCGCCTCAAAGATGGGGGTCAATCTACACCTAGGCGCGATTGACAGATCCCATCGTGTAGGGGGGAAACAGTCAAAGGACATCATCGTTAAATTCGTAAGCTATAGGGATCGCCGGGCGTTCTATACCAGCCGGAAAAAGCTACCTACAATTGATGATGCATCCCTAAAAAAGGTGTTCATTAATGAGGATTTGACGTCAGTTCGTAATAAATTACTGTTCGAAGCTAGATCGCTTGTTAGGTCAAGTCGGATAAAGGCCGCTTTCTCATCCGATGGGAACATTTTTGTTCTTGATAATGAGATGCGCCGCCACCGGATCGGATCATATAATGATCTGAATAAGTTCCTGTAGATTTCTTGTAGTGCTGAGCTTTTTTTTTTGTGTAGTATAGTCACTGTTTGACCCATATACAGGTAATAACTGGTAGTGTGTTTATTACCTGAGTGATATTACGTACAGTATAAGAGTTTCCTATGAACCGAGGTACACATATTGTGTCGTCTGTAATTTATGTATACATTGAAAGTAATTTAGACAAATTACAAATGGAATTAAAATTGGTTTATAAAATTGATGGGTAGGCACTCTGTAAATACGGTTAAAATATGTCACAAAGACTTTAAAAGATACATCATAAAATTCTTTGACTTGATTCATTTATACATGTAAAATACTGAGGGTAATTGCGGAATTTATTTTTTTTGTAAGATTGTCTTTGTCTGTAGCATCGTAGGTATGCATTTTGTTATATAAGACATTATCGTACAAAACCGTACTTGATATGCATCCTTTAATACAATGAAGGTAATGAAGTGAACTTATTAAAGTGAAAATATTCTAGATACTATGTGAAAATCTATATAGCTGGTTTTCATTTGATCATTGATACTTATATAATGGTTATAAATATTCTATGCTTTTGAAAGTTGATGTTGTCAAATATTGTCTTATTTCACAAATGCTATTGATGACATATATTTTGCTGACTTGTTCAATTATCTCATTCTTTCACTCACCCACATAAGCATAAGCGCGCCCCCACGTTCTTAATACTAACACGCATATAAATTCACATACACGCAAACACACACATCGAAATACACATATATGCATGCATGCATATGCACTTATACACGTTACATACATTTTTGTACAAGGAATCTTTACAATATATAATTGTTATATAAAACTGTACCAATTTTTTTATGCTGTTGAAGTCAAAGGTTATGGCTTGTCTTATTTTGATGGCGTGTTTCTTGCGTCTCTTTCTTGCCTATCCCTGAATAAACATTTATACATATTTACACGTACAAACATAATCACGTGCGCACACACACGTAGGTACTAATATATTTTTCACACACACACACACACACACACACACACATACATACATACATGTATACATACACGCACGCACGTACGCAGACACGCACGCACGCACGCACACACACACACACACCGTTCTCTCATTCATTATTATTGTTATAAATTTATATGACATATACTTGTGACCGTTATTTTATTAGAATTCCACTTGTTCTCTCAGATAATCTAATTTAGATGCAAACTTTTCTACCGTTGCTACATTTTAAATGTTTACCCACTTATTGATTCAACACCTGCTATAAATTAATTATGTTCTTCTTTCTCTTCTTTTTTTTCTTTCTCTCCTTTCTCGGGTGGGGTGTTTATGAAAGAAACGTATTTTATGAGTTTTCAGCTCGGTACAGCTCACGTAGACCCACTGTTTCCCATTTTCCACGAAAAGCGTTACGATGGAGTGGATATATCATTTATTCTCCATGTGGTCGCGTAGGAAGTGTTGGGTTAAGTGAGCTGTGTGTATTGTTTTATGAAAATAAGTATGGATTTGGTTAACATATTGGAATGATGCTTACGTTTGACTGTACTTATATTACTATAAGTAGCATTGTCACTATTTTTCTGCTGCTTATTTTACTTATTTTATCAGGTGATATCCATCCAAATCCGGGTCCCAATTTAACAAATGAAAATCAATCGCCTAATGAGAGCTTCGCATCTGAAGAGTCTTTACCTTCTTATGTAACGTCTAAACATTTTTCCATTGTTCATTATAATATTCAAAGTATAGCAAACAAAATTGATACAATAGGACCAGAACTCCGGGAACATGATATTTTGTGCTTTACTGAGACTTGGTTAGGAGATTCCGTAAATTCTGATGATCTTGAAATTGTTTCTTATCATACACCTATTCGCAAAGATCGCCCAGATGATGCACATGGCGGGGTTATGATATACGTTAGGGATAACTTACATTTTAAACGCAGGTGTGATTTGGAATTAAACAGACTAGAATGTATTTGGCTCGAGGTTACTGTTAGTAAATCAAAACATATATTATTAGGAGTATTTTATAGACCACCAAATGCAGACATACATACTTTTAATCTTATAGAAGACCCAATATCTCTTGCACGTGATACAACTATTATAGATATTATCATTACAGGTGACTTTAACTATAACATACATGGCCCTTCTACCTCGCGTAAAATTGATTTGATATGCCAGCAGTTTGATCTAATTCAACTTATTCAAGACCCCACACATTTTACTGAAAACAGTTCTTCAACTATTGATCTTATGTTTGTTTCATCATTAGACCTCGTTCTCACTTCTGGTGTCGGTGACCCTTTCTTAAACCAACTGCAACGCTTTCACTGTCCTATTTACTTAATACTTAAGCAAAATTCTAATAAGTTGAAAACATTTAAACGTAGGATTTGGAAATATGCCCAAGCAGATTTTGTCAAATTTCGGTGTGACATAAAAACTTATAACTGGGACTCACTAGATAGAAACGACATGCATGAATATGCACTTAATTTTTCTAAAGTATTATTGGAAATAGCTGAAAACCATATTCCAAATAAAACTGTGGTTATAAACCCAAATGATATTCCATGGATTAATAGTAGTATAAAAAAAAAAATTAAAAGCAAAACAAATAATTCTGAGTCACATTGGAATAAATTAAAAAAATAATAAATGAAGTTGTATCAGATTTACGTGATGCTAAATCAAATTATTTTAAACAGTTACCCAGTAAACTACAAGGTAGTATTAAGCAAAATGACTGGTGGAAAACACTTAAAATGTTTATGGCAAAAAACAATCAACAAAATATCCCACCTCTATTTAATGATGAAACAAATAGATTATCTGAAAATGATACTGAAAAGGCTAATATTCTAAATTCTTATTTTGAGAAGCAAAACTCATTAAATGACGAGGGTAAAAATGTTCCAAACGTATCTGTTCCTAACCATTATATTGATTCTATTCTATTAACTCGGTCTGAAGTAGCTGATGTTCTAAAATCGTTACCAGTAGGAAAGGCTTCTGGTCCTGATGGTGTTAGTAATAAAATGTTACGTGAAGCATCAGTCGAGCTTTCTGGTCCCTTATGTAAACTTTTCAATAAATCTCTTTCATGTTCTACGGTACCAGATTGCTGGAAAGAGGCACATGTAACGGCTTTTTTTTAAAAAAGGTGATAAATCTAAACCAAATAATTAAAGACCTATCTCACTTTTAAACACAATTGAAAAGGTGTTCGAACGTCTTATTTTTAAACATGTATTTAATTATCTTCGTGATATAAGATTTTTGTCTAGTTCGCAGTCAGGTTTTGTTCCAGGGGATTCAACAGTTAATCAATTGGTCTATATGTATGACACATTCTGTAAGGCTCTGGATGATGGCCTAGAAGTTCGTACTGTGTTTTTTGATATAAGCAATGCCTTTGACAAGGTTTGGCATAGAGGCCTTCTCCAGAAACTCAGGAGTGCTGGTATATTGGGACCTTTGCTTTCCTGGTTTGAAAACTATTTATCTAACCGTAAGCAGCATGTTGTGGTTCCTGGAGCTAAATCTGACTGGGCTTATACAAATGCGGGAGTACCGCAAGGGTCAATACTAGGTCCTCTTCTTTTTTTGATTTATATAAATGATATAACCACGAATATTGATAGCAATATACGATTGTTTGCTGATGACACAAGTTTATATGTGATTGTACAAAACCCACAGATTGCGTTATATAATTTAACAACTGACATAAATAGAATATCTGAGTGGGCAGACACATGGCTCGTTAACTTCAATCCTGCTAAATCAGAAACTCTTCTCATCTCTCGAAAACTAAATAAAACGGTTCATGATCCTTTATATATGTGTAATCAATCTACAACAGAAGTAAAGGTACATAAACACCTAGGTATTCATCTCTCTACTGACTGTTCTTGGAATGACCACATTGACTACATTACATATAAAGCATGGAAACGAATCCACATAATGAGGAAACTTAAATTTGACTTAGATAGACGTTCTCTTGAAACTATTTATTTTTCTTTCGTTCGTCCAATTTTAGAATATGCGGACATAGTTTGGGACAATTATAATAAACATGATAAAGAAAGATTAGAAAAAGTCCAACATGAAGCAGCGAGAATTGTTTCTGGTGCCAGTAAACTTGTTTCAATTAATGATTTGTACAATGAAGTTAAATGGGAATCCTTAGAAACTAGAAGACCTAAACATAAATTAATAATGCTTTACAAAATGAAAAACAATCTAACACCTGAGTATTTATCAAGTAAAATTCCACTTACCATTGGTCAAAATACTTCTTATGCTTTACGAAATTCTAATGATTTACAAACAATTCGTTCAAGAACAACTATATATCATAATTCTTTTCTACCATCATCTATTAGAGATTGGAATAACTTGCCATCTGAAATTCAAAACGCTGACTCTGTAAGATCGTTCAAATATTTATTAAATAAAAATGTAAGTAAACCACCACCTTATTTCTATCATGGTAATAGATATTCCCAAATGTTACATACTCGCATTCGAACAAACTGTAGTGGCCTTAATTATCATTTATTTCTTCGGAACGTTGCAGATTCTCCTTTATGTGCATGTGGAATGATTGAAACACCATTCCATTTTCTTTTAGAATGCCCACGTTATATCTTTTGTAGAAACTCAATGTTAAATGAACTACCCGAAAACACTCCTTTTGAAACTCTTCTATATGGAAATCCAAGTATGTCAACACAAGAAAACAAATTGATATTTGATTCTGTTCAAAGGTTTATTATCAATAGTAAACGTTTTCATTCCTGAGCAATGAATTGCTGTGAGTGCTATTTTTTTTCTTTTTTTCTTACGTATATATTGATCTTTAATCTAAACACCCCCCGTTTCTCTCTATCTCTCTCTCTCTCCATCTCTCTCTCTCTCTCTCTAAAATATATTATGGTGATTAGTGTTTTTATGATACATTCAAATTGTGAAAAAATGATAATTTATGGTATCCACCGACAAATGTAATTAACAATAATATGGAGAAGACTTTTATAAGCCTTGGGCTTCCAGTCTTATCCAATTCTCAACATGTAAATGTTATTGTCACGTATTGTATTTACTTACTACTTTGGAGAAATAAATATGTTTAAACTAAACGAAGCAGGGCTTATTTATTGTTTACTAAGTATTTAGATGGAAAACCAGTAAAGGTAGGTGCTTAAGCAAGGTTTTTTTTGTATGTTTATTAAGTATTTAGATGAAAAACCAGTAAATGTAGGTGTTAAAGTAAGGTTTATTTTCTGTTTATTAATTATCTAGATGGAAGACCAGTGATTGTTGGTACTTAAGCAAGCCTTATTTTCTGTGAATTAAGTTTTTAAGACGGAAATTGATAATGCGGAAAAGCAGCGTCTGATCAGCTAATATATTCAGTTATATTCAATTAGTAATCGTGGGGATTTCGGTACATATTTATTGCAAAGTACGAATCAATGCATATTAAGAAGGTTAGCTAAGTTTATCCACATTTCCATGATTAAGAGAAGTAATGAATCTACATAAGCCTTTAGTTTTATGAAGTTTAAAAATGCTAATATAATAGTTAATCGATGTGTTAGAATTAGTATGTATGAGCAAGGATCAGCTACAATGGGTGTTGTACTTCATAATCAATAAGACACTAACGCATTATGTGTCAAATAATTCATACTGCATGAAGTTTAAAAAAAACATATCATTGTTGATTTTGTTAATATATCAATACATAACTTAAATTGTACATGTTATTATGTTTTAACATATGAGAAAATTAAGAGCATTAAATTGGCATTGATAAAACCTTTTTTTTATTATAAATGAAATATTGACTGATATACAACAATGTTAACAAAAACAATTATGATAATAACTGTTACCTTAAATGCTCCCAGGCGCAACAACCTAGTTTAACAGCATTTACAGAGTCACGTGTGTAGCACACGGTCGTTGCAGTTGAGTAACCGTTAGACATTTTATCACATGATTGACATAGCTATTGTAAAAACATTGTACTGCCTACCTTTAAGTGTATTTCATTAATTATTGTTCAATACCTGCCTGATACTATGCTGATGTAATGACAATGATTGCATGAAATATACAAATTGTTACATGTCTATAATAATATTTTCAGCCACGTTTTTCTCATTTATATTCTCATGCATACAGAGTCGAGGTGTTTGTACCGTCATATTTATTTATATATATATGTCTATAATTGCAAAACAATATATTTTGTTATGCAAATATAGTATTGAATTCAATTATTTCCGATATGTCAAACAATTATGAACAGTTCTTAAAATATTATATATCATTTTATTTCAACAAACATGTTATATATTCCCATATATCAATTATCTTTTTAAGTAAAAGTAATTTTCGACTCATACATCATTTAAATCCCTGGGCTGAAGACGCTCCAACACAAC
This sequence comes from Solen grandis, assembly GCA_021229015.1. Classification (NCBI taxonomy): domain Eukaryota; kingdom Metazoa; phylum Mollusca; class Bivalvia; order Adapedonta; family Solenidae; genus Solen; species Solen grandis. Next base: position 36,716,059 of record CM037778.1, read on the forward strand.
AGCACTAGAGGAACCTGTTGGTTACATGATGTGTCAGTGGTTTCGAACCTTCCGTGTGTCCACAGATGACGTAGACAGTATATGTATGTTTGTGATGTAAATAATAAATTCCGCAAATGTTTGAATGAAATACAATAATTAATATCACATAAACAGACAAAATATATGATTTTTCTCATGACAGGATGGCATATTCGTCGGTCATGTTAGTATTCCATTAGAGTTACTGATGACGGTTTCAAGTTGATCTGGTGAACATATTTAGGCGGGTCTTTGATTTACACATGGAGGCGTCCTTGTATACTTTATTCACCGGGCATTTGATGCCTATATGGCAGGTAGCCTCTCAACCACACGTTTGGGTTGATGGTTAGGAATTTGGAATACTGAAAAATTATGTTTTATTATGAAATTTTAATTTTTAATTTAAATTTTATTGAAATAATGTTTTGTTTCGTCTTAAAACCCTTTAAAATACATATTTTTTTCAAATCAAAGAATTTATACAAAGTAATATAGGTCTCCGGCCCAAAACACAAAGCATATTACATTATTCAGACAAAAGAAGTTGTGTCATACACCTTCTACAGATACAACCATCATCATCACCATTATATTTGTTATAAATTATATCAAAATATGAAATAAATATAAAGTTATATTTCTCCATGCTACAATTTCAAAAGATATACCTTTCTCTCATTTAAATATAATTTCAGAAAATGTATATGTTTCATACCATCAAAACCAGTTCTAATTTAGATGAGATGAAAATTAATACATAATTTAGACAAGGTGGTGATAATCACGTAAGAATATTTTAACTGATTTTTATAAACCAGAAAAGTTCAGCAATTTATCAATATATAACGCTGTTCTATATATATAACATCAGCATCAGTTGAACTAAGGATATTATAAAATACTTCTAAATTTCTAGCTAAATAGTACCAGTTCAGTAGATACTGATTTCGTAGATCTGTATATTTCCCACAATGATAAAAACATGATATTCACATTCCACAACATTTGAATTAAAGTTTTCATTATAATATTTGCAGACACGTAAATCAAAAGAAATATTATAGTGTCTGCCAGTTTCTACTTGTAAGTTATGGCTTGAACATCGAAAGCGAGACAAAGCTAATCTGTATTTTACTGGTAATTCAATTACAAGGTATCTCTCAGTATCTCTCAAGTAGTGACCTGATCACCACTACTGCCCCGCCATCTGGAGAGAGTTCCGAGATAAGGGGCGAAACTCTCATAGAAGGATGGGTACTCGGCTGATGATGTTTATGACAAGCAGTCCTAGAACTGTATTTGGACATATTCTTTATTCTGGCCATGCCAGTGACAACCAGGAAAGACTGGATGACAACCAAGAAAGATTGGTGACTCTGGATAGACAGACGACTTCTAGGAAAGACTAGACAAGGGGCTTATTGGGTTGGCAGCCCAGTTAAGCATCATTCGCGAGGATGAACCCATAAAAGGCTACGACAACACAAGAAGAGCAATACCCCCAGGGCCTTCCGAGAGGGGGGGAGGATGATGGGCCCAACAGGACGGATCATTCGGTATCGACACGGCAAGTTTTACGGACTGCAGAATGTACACCACGAGTTGTTTGCCACTGCGGAAAGGTATGCAAGAATCAGCGTGGATTGAACATACATCGGACAAAGAGTGGCTGTCGGTCGGGGAGGTTACAGGGTCAACGCTCAGGTTTATCTGGTCAGACGGAAGAGACATCAAGTCGGGTTTCTAGCCACAGTACTAGAGGTCTCTTAGCCCCTGTGTTTTCATTGATGGGCAGTCTTTCGGAAGCTGGGGATATTCAATCATCTACGACAGATTCCCAGGTGCAAAGTGAGATGATGGATCAACAAGCAAGCAGAAGGGAGAGTCACAGCAAAACAGAAGACTCACCAATCTTTGGGAAGCATAGAGAGGAAGAATCTCCAATTTTTCCCAGAACAAAGACCCAAAGTCCAATCCTTCTTGATAACCAGGATGGGCATCTAAGGTTTCCTCAATCCTGGGAGATCCCATCGCTTCAAGGGAAGTATGAAAGAGTGACAACAAAGGGTGGTGAAGGGGAAACAAAGATGGAGGGGAGGAAAGAAAAGATAGCATGGCCACAGATGCAGGACAAGAGGTGGGAGATGTTTGACCAGGATGTAGACAATATTCTGCAATCAGCTCTGCAAGGAGGGGTAGAGAAAAAGTTACAGACCTTACCAACAATTGTATATGCCATTGGCAAGGAAAGATTTGGCATGGAAAAAGAGGCTGGCAAAAAGAAGAGTGAAGTTTATACTCCCAATAGACGCCAGATTGAAATTAAGAGTATCCGAGCCGAACTAAGGTCCTTGCGGAAGCAATACAGAGCTGCAAATCCAACCATAAAGGAAGGCCTGTCAGCACTAAGATTACAGCTACGTACCAGACTCAAAACCTTAGTAGCAGCAGAAAGGCTTAGAGTCAACAGGCGAATAAGGTCCAAGAAGCGAGCTGCATTCATCTCAAATCCCTACAAGTTTATCAAGACACTCCTAGAAGAAGAGAAATCTGGTAAATTGGAGAGCAGCAAAGAAGAGGTTGAGCAGTATCTACAAGAGGCACATTCCGACCCAGAGAGAGAAAACCCATTGGGGAAGTGTGCCAGGATTCAACCAGCAGACCAACCAAGCATCCAACTGGATTTGAAGGAACCAACCCTGAAAGAGGTGCAGGAAGTTGTCAAGAAAGCCCGATCCTGTTCCGCACCCGGTCCAGATGGTATTCCATACAAGGTTTACAAAAAGTGCCCCAGGCTCCTTAGAAGACTGTGGTTACTTCTACGACAAGTGTGGAAGAAAGGGATTATACCAAAAAGCTGGCAGACAGCAGAAGGATGCCTCATACCAAAGGAAAAGGGTTCCAAGACCATCAAACAGTTCAGGACAATATCCCTGCTGAATGTTGAAGGAAAGATCTTCTCTATCCTGGCGAGGAGGATGACAGGTTACATGTTAGCAAACAACTACATTGACACATCTGTGCAGAAAGGAGGAATTCCCTGGTTTTTCCGGATGCGTTGAGCACACCAGCGCTTTGACTCAACTGTTACATGAGGCCAGGATGAACCAAAAGGACCTTACTGTAGTATGGCTTGACCTCGCCAATGCCTACGGATCGATCCCGCACAGTATTATCAAGAAGCCCTCAACCATTATCACATCCCAAAGCACATCAGCAGTCTTATCATGAGCTATTTCGCCAACATACAGATGAGATTCTCCTGTGGAAATTTTACAACTAGATGGATAAGGCTAGAGAAGGGCATTGTCACAGGCTGCACCATATCAGTTATTCTGTTCATCATGGGGATGAACATGATAATCAAGGCCGCTGACAGGGAGACAAGAGGCCCAAGGACAACTTCAGGAATACGTCTGCCGTCCAACAGAGGGTTCATGGACGACATGACCATCACCACCGAAACACATATACAGGCAAGGTGGATCTTGAGGTCTTTGGAGGAGACTGTGACGTGGGCAAGAATGGCATTTAAACCGAAGAAATCACGGTGTCTAGTGATCAGGAAGGGGAAGACCGCAGATAGGTTCAAACTCACTATCCAGGATGAAGAAATTCCTTCTCTGATCTCTAATCCAATTAAATGCCTTGGCAAATGGTTAGACTCAACGCTAACAGACAAGAACAGTAAGGACAGACTGTGCCAGCAAGTTCAAGAAGGACTCAGAAAGATTGACAAGTCTCAACTTCCAGGAAAGTTTAAGGCTTGGGTGTATCAGCATGGTTTGCTGCCAAGATTAGTTTGGCCACTGATGATATACGACATTCCTATCAGCTACATTGAGAAGCTAGAGACGTCCATCAGTAAACACATTAAGAGATGGCTTGGCCTGCCACCATCTTTTACCACAATTGGACTCTATGGAAGATCAACAAAGCTGCAGCTCCCTCTAAGCTCACTAGTTGAGGAATTCAAGGTATCCAAGGCAAGACTCCTGCTCACCTTAAGAGACTCTTCAGATGACAAGATAAGTAAGGCGGGCGAGGTGAGAACAGGGCGCAAGTGGTCAGCGAAACAGGCAGTGCAACAAGCTGAAAGCAGGCTTCATCACAAGGACAAAGTCGGCACAACAAATTTGGGGAGAGAAGGATTTGGCACAAGACAAAGAGCGCAATGGAAGGATGCTGGCAAAGCAGAAAGAATAAAAATGGTGCAGACAGAGATCAGGAAAGAAGAAGATGAGGTTAGGTCAGCAAAGGCAGTCCAAATGCCAGTTCAAGGTGCATGGACCAAATGGAGCATACCTGAGCGCAAACTTTCATGGCAAGAAATGTGGAAGTATGAGCCACTCCAGCTCAGTTTTCTGCTTCGCTCAGTGTATGATCTGCTGCCTACTCCAGCAAACCTCCACAGGTGGAAAATGTCAGAAGACCCATTGTGCCAGTTGTGCGGAAGCAGAGGTACTCTTCAGCATATACTGTCATCATGCTCAACTGCCTTAACACAAGGACGATACCGTTGGCGCCACGATGAGGTGCTTCGGGTGATGGCCGATATCCTGGAGAAGGAGAAGAAGAAGGAAAGGAAAACCAAATCTTCAAGATCACAGTTCATCCCATTTGTAAAACCGGGAGAGAAGATAGTTACCACTTCCAAGACCTGTAAACCAAGTTTACTGCAGGAAGCAAGTCAGTGGGAAATGCGAGTGGACCTTGGGAGGAAGCTTGTTTTCCCTGAAGTGGTCCAGACTACACTTAGACCAGATATTGTTCTCTGGTCAAAGTCTCCAAGGAGGATGATACTGGTGGAGCTGACTGTGCCATGGGAGGACCGAACAGAAGAGGCCTTCGAGAGAAAGCTAGCAAAATACCAAGACCTGGCTGATGCTTGCAACAACAAGGGGTGGAAAACAACAGTATTCTCAGTTGAAGTTGGAAGTAGGGGTTTCCCAGCTCAGTCGCTGTGGAGAATGTTTGGAGCCTTAGGCATCAATGGACAGTCAAGGAAGAGTGCAGTCCAGGCTATGGGCAAAGCTGCAGAGCGAGTGTCAAGTTGGCTCTGGTTAAGACGCAATGACACTGCGTGGAAGCCGTCATAAACAAGTAGTGACCTGATCACCACTACTGCCCCGCCATCTGGAGAGAGTTCCGAGAAAAGGGGCGAAACTCTCATAGAAGGATGGGTACTCGGCTGATGATGTTTATGACAAACAGTCCTAGAACTGTATTTGGACATATTTAATAATGTTTTAAAATACTTGTAATAATGACATCTACTAGACTCCTGTAATATTTGACTCTAATTTTGTGTTTCACAATCTATGACTCTTTGTCTAAGAGAATTGATGAAACTATCAATATCTCCGATATCATGGGAAATCCATGCAAACCCAAGCCCATACAGAAATAACATACTTTTTATATGAGTAGCCCAAGTAGTTCTACCGACATTGTCAAGAGATTTCAACATATAATAACAACGTTTAGGATATCTATGGTTGGCCATTTGTATCAATTTACACCAGTACTTAATACAATTAGAAAAATATGTAACACATAAGTGTAATCTTTCACATTCTCCCAAAACAATACAATTATTTGTTGCACTTTTAACACCCAAATATTTCTTACAAAAATTAAGTTGAACAGTTTCTATATCAGAACAGTATTTATATCCCCAAACCTGTGACCCATAGCACAGTACCGGTTTTATCATAGCATCAAATAATTGGAATAACTGTTTGATATTCAAATGTCCGTATGGTCGTTGATAGTTATACACAGCAAATACAGATTTTTGCGCAGGTATCCAAGGTAATGTATGTGTACATAAAAGACCCATATACTTATACACTGGTATAATTTTTACCTCATGACCTATGAAAGTCCATCTTTCATTACCTCCATACCTGTTGATATACAGAATCGATCAATGACATTAAGTTGTTGCTGTAGTCTAAAAGCAGTCTCCGCACAATTAGCAATATTTTCTGCAAACATGAGACACAATATATCAGGTATACTATTGTCAATGAAAATACCAGTAGTACAATTCTCATGAAGTAGAGAGGCTAACTGAGCAATGAATAGTGAAAAAAGTATCGGACTGCTGATATCCCCCTGCCTGGTTCCAATATTACATGGGAAGTATTCAGTTACTTTGCCGGATGATGTCCTTTTAAATTTTTATACATACAAGACTCTCAAAATTTTCCTATTGACACCTTTTACCTGTAATTGTTCAAACAATTTATCATGGTTTATTTTATCAAACGCTTTGCGAAAATCAACATACAAACAATAAAAACGACAACCATTTCTGGATAAATATTTTTGGACCATGGCCTGTAGACAAAATACATTATCAACGGCTGAGTACCCATTTCTAAAACCAGCTTGAGCCTCATCGATCTTCTCATTATTTTCTGCCCACATCTACAATCTTATTTGAAAATATTTTGTACATTGTTGTTGTAATAGATATGTCTCTGTAGTTGTTTGGGTCCTGCCGAGGTCCAGATTTATAAATATGACATATTATGCTCTCACACCCATGAATAAGGGAATAAGGGAATACTCCACTATTGAAAATATTGTTGAATAAATGGCACAATAGAGGGCCAATATCATCAGCTGTACTTTTATAAAATTCAGAAGTCAAACCATCATTGCCTGGTTTCTTACCCGTACTCTGGTTAGCATTTGAATTTTTAACTTCATCTACGGTTATTTCAGTATTTAAAAAACAATCCTCCAAATTATCATTATTTATAACAATTGGATCAGCGTTTTCGACAAACAATAATTTTCTAAAATAGTTAAACCACTCGTTCTCTTTAATATTAGAGCCAATAACACATGGATTTGTTCGCGATTTCTTAAGCATTTCCCATAGCATATTCATATTTTTACAACAATCGATTAGTTTTGTTCTTTCTCTCTCTTCGAAGTTATTCTTTTTCTGTCGCAATTTTGTCTTATAGACATTTTTTTCTTTCTTTATAAAGAACAAGAACTGTGGCACGGAAGTTTGTTACATGATTAAACAAGTTTTCGCATGCTATCATGTAATCTACAACACTAGCCCCATCTCCAGATAAACATGTATAATCCCCGTAAGCATCGTCAAACCTCCCATTTAAAACATGTATATCATGAGAACAACAAAAATCTATAAGCGTACGACCAAAAAGGTTGCATCGATTGTCTTTACACTGTCTCTGTAAATCAAAACTACTACTATTATAATCCGTTTCACCGAATATGTATGTAAGGTTATCATCAGGTATATAATCTAATAAAATTTTGATCCTGGCATTCAGATCACCTGCAAGAAATATCATAGCCTTATTATATAATAACTTTAACGTGTCAAGATTGTTCTGTAACAAAATAATACCATTCTTTTCATATAAAGTGTCATTATAAACAGACGAGCCCTCGGGGGATATACAGATCTATCTATCTGTCTATCTGTTTGTCTGTCTGTCAATTCATAAAATATATATTATACACCTATAATACACATGTTACTAAATATAGTAACAAAAATATGTTGTTGAAAAAAACGATTATCCGTATTTGAATAGGTTTATCACAACTTGTACGACTTATGACGGGAGCGATAGCGAACAGCGGACTCGAATAAAGGAACTAGTCTTATATACTAAGCGCCAGTACCATGTTAACGACTTTGCTCTGTCAGGTATTGAACTCACGACCCCAGCTTCAAAACAGGAACATGTCTGTTTACACACACAAGCATGCATACACGATCCCCGGCTGCGAGAAAATAGGTACTAACGCATGCATGAAAATTTGTATATATATATATATATATATATATATATATATATATATATATATATATATCTACCTATGTAACCTTGTGGTTTAAACTGATAAACAAAAATGCAAGTAGCAAGTTTTTCGCTATCACTGGATTATGATATTACTTTTATTGCAAAATATTGTAAATAAATTAGAATAAATATCAATTTGAATTGCTGTTGTCTTACTAACTGCATTTATGAAAGACACGTGCAAACCAGAAGTCATATTGCAGGTATGTCGCACATATTTGACCAACTAGAGTACTCAGTCTGGAAATAATCACGTTTGTATGAGATAATACATATTGTAGGTTTTTTGTTTGTTTTTTGTTGTTGTTTTTTGTGTGACAAACCATTGAGAAGCAACAAGGAAATATTTCGTTTTGTGTATTCAACACGCTGATAATAGACATATTAATAGATTAATAGACATATCAAAAGTTTTTGGAAAAAAAAAAACAATGGTTAATATTTGAAATTCAATATGAAAATATAAATAAATGTAAATTAATCCTATGTAAGATAAATTACTTTTAATAGGACATGTTTCTCATACCTGGATTTCCGCGTGTAGCCATTTTATCCACCTTCATCCGTTAAACCACGTGAAAATAATGATATTAGAGGTTTTTTTTGTCGACGGTCAGCGCAAGTGCGAATTTTTAGTGTATTAGCCAGTGGTTATAGGTAATAAAATATATTCTATTCGAAATAGGTGTGTTATCTACGGCATAACTCTTTCATGGATCATAATTTGCGGCAAATGGTAGCTGCCATTTTACCAGCGCTGGTTCAGCCGCCCCCGATGCCACAGAGTATTGTTGGTTGATATGTTCTGCAATTATAGCTATTATCAATTACCTCCGGATCCAAGAACCGACATTCAAAACCGTTTTTTCCATATCGGAATCAACATAAATATACTGACAGACTATACATATTGATTAAATAGATATACGTCTGAGTCAATTGATATTTCATTAAATAGCCAAATTGTCTTCTACATGTAGTTAAAATCAAGTGCACGAACAATAAGTAAAGCTAAAAAAAATACATGAGCGTTTCAGATATTATTCATATACATGTACATACATATATAATTTATATACTCTCAATAAAACGTTTTTGCAAGTGTGTATTAGCACATTTTGACGTCAAATGGTGTTAAAATGGTACGACTGTTCAAAAGATACGAATCTTGGTAACGGTCATATTTGAAATAAAAATGACGTCACGTTTTCACGTGCGCTTTTTCCAAGGGCGATTATCATGATTATTGCCCTCCTACTATACTGACGAGCACGTAAGTGAATAGCGGACAGCTGACAAGCAGGGGTAATCTCAAAAACCTTTTTTGTCAGTCCTAATGTTAATACTTCTATAATCTAAGTATTTTGGGTTTTACATAACAAAACCAATTTGTTTTCGCCTGCAAACAAGTGATGCACAAATATTCACCACCGGCGGCAACATTGGTCTGGGATGTCGCCAAATACTTGAAATGGATCTGTATCGGTTAAGTTTCATGCATTGTCCGCGTAATCTTCCTTGCTTCCGAGCAAGTTTTGCCTCTGTGTATGGGGTCATGATCGGGTGGTGATTGGGACAGATCTTAACGCCCAAAAGATAACTATCGAGAGGAAAGGGCAGATAACTGCCAATTTGTCTCATTAACGCAAATTGCTGTGCATCATTTTGGTGCCCTAAAATCAACTTTCGACATACCTTATCATTCCCTAAGTGTCCACAACGACTTGAGTATGCATTGCATGATAGTTTCTGTGGCCACAATAGTACTGTCCTTGCGGTTCAATATGTGGCATGTAAATTTCATCGGATGTACCATCAATTGTCCCAACTGCCAAAGTAATCTTATTCCAACATCCTCTTTGTGCTTGCCATTCCACCACCGACGGCCATCTTAGATAGAGCTGGAGTGTTCTTTCATACCGGAATTAAAGCTTTGATCTCTTCTTTTACGGTATTTTTGCTGATATCGGACAGGAATGTTAAGCACTCTCTCACCCGTCCTCGGACGCATTATTTACTGTTCTTGGATGAAGTCGATGCGTTTACTAAACCGAGCATTCGAAATCGCCTCTCTATACGTATTATTACTCTTTTTTCTATCATTTCTGTCTTTCTCGTCATATTTCCTTGTAATACGCGTGTCAATGCGTATGTTTTGACAATCGGTGTGAAACGATTTTCACCTTTTCATGTCTAAATTCTTTAATCACAACCAACACCCGCAGCGGTATTTGATCCGCGGCGAGTTAATCCGGCTTAGTCTAGCGACGATAAACGGGTATTAGCGGTTTTTCATAAGGCGAGATAGTCGCTTTTTTGCATTTACCTACGCTACGTTGTTCACTTTCTCCGTGTAAATGGTCGGGAAAGTTTATTTATTCATTTATTTATTTATTTATTTATTTATTTATTTATTTATTTATTTATTTTCATCCACGCATCATCGCTGATTATAGTTCTTTGTCTTTCGCTCTCTCTTTCATAGCATTTTTCTTTAATTTTTTCTCCATCTTTCACTAATTATATTTCTCTTTCTACAATATTATTCGTAGGATTTTACCGGTCTTTATTCTCTCATTAAGACTTCAATTCCAGTAAATAAGGTGGAACTTCGGGTGTAAAAATGAATAAATACAACATTCGTGTGACGAACAAGTCCTAGCAATAAATATGAAAACAAACTTATCTTGTATTTTGATTTTATATGTAAAGATTTATTAATAACACCTGTTGCGGCACTGAACCGCCGCGAGTTAATCCGGCTTTATCTAGCGACGAAAAACGGGAGAGAGCGCTTTTTCATAAGGCGCGGTAATCGCTTTTTATTTATTTTTGTCAAACATACGTGGTCGAAGTAGTTGTTGTTGTTGTTGTTGATGATGATGATGATGATGATGATGATGTTTTTTATGTTGATATTAATGGGTTGGAATAAATCGAGACTCTGAGGTGTAATCACAACGTTTCTTTACATTTTGTTTTTGCAGTTGTTGTTTATGTATTAGACTATTTGTAGTTGTAATTGTGGTAGAAGTAGTAGTAATGTTAGGTACTAGGGGCAAAATCATCCTCGCATATACACGCACACGCTTTAAATATCGATTATCACTTATAGTATATTATTACGTTATTAAATACCGGCAATAGAAATACGTTTATATACAACTAACACGGCAATATCCAGACTGGACAATCATTGATTTATTTTTCTGTAGAAGGGTAGTTTATAAATAACGAACAGATATATAGAGTTGTTTGGGTTTTTTTTTATTATTGTTACGAATAATATATAAATATGTATATATATACAAAAACGTGTCTACAGTATCATAGGTAGGAGGTTCATCATTTTAGTCACTACCAAACGATCATTGCGTCGTCGATTTGGGCCAAATTCTTGCAAGATGCGTTTCATGGTCTGTCCGCCGCAACGTTTTATAACGTAATAAACGCAATACAACCCGCAAATGGTTGACGTCGACTGTTGTAACTGGCCTTCTACGCGTAAGTATTTTCTATCGAGAACGTTTTCGAATCCGGCCAGGACTCTTTTAGTTCCGCTTCTAGCCGTTTCACTTTTCCGCGTTCGCTACTTGAACCAACGACATAGCGTCCTTGGTTTTCGGATTTCTGTGATTTCATTTTCATCGTACTTGGTTTCGAAGACATCGTTCATCCATAAAACATAAGTCGTATTGACGTCATCGTCCTCGATTTCGATGGCGTCGTTCTCATCATTCTTGATTTCGGTGACATCATTCTCATCGTTCTTGATTTCTAGAACATCTCGTTCATCGTCCTTAAGTTCGATTGCATCGTTTTCATCTTGTTGTCTCTCCTGGTGTTCTGTGAGCATGTGTTCTTCATCTTGATGTTGTTGTCTCAATATTGTCTGATGTTCCATGAGCATATAGGCATCATGTTCACCTTGTTGCTTTTGTCGTAACATTTTCTGATGTTCCTTGAGCATATAGGCATCGTGTTCACCTTCTGTTGTCGCAACATTTTCTGATGTTCCATGAGCATATAGGCATCATGTTCATCTTTTTTTAATGACAATTTTGTTTGTATAAGTTTAATGAGGGTCCGTCTACAGATATATTACTGCTTGGTGAACAGACCTCGTTATGACTGAATGCTTAATGCGATGCTCTTTTATAGTCTTGAGGCGGATTGACCTTCTTTCTAGCGAGTGTTAGCGCGCACCAATCAGAGAACATTATTTTCATCCAATGAAAATGACGCGAGGATGAACATTTCACCATAGGTGGATTGGCCTATTTATTTTTTTTTATTTATTCATTCATTTATTTATGTTCTCGTATATTATACAAACAATTGATTTGAAACCATAACTCTACCTGTCCATTTTAAATTATCTTCCTTTTTAGTATTTAGTTTTCATTTTTTTTTTGTCGGGAGCATGGCTTATAAACTATTCAAGGTATATTGACTTGAAACTTAAAAGATGAGTAGATGGTAAGACTGGGATGACATCACCTCCACTAACCACCACCACCACTCACCACCACACCACCTCCACTCACCACCATCACCACCACTCACCACCACCACTCTCCACCACCATCACTCGCCACCACCACTCGCCACCGCCACTCACCACCACCACCTCTCGCAACCAACCACTCCAACCCCCCACCACCACCACTTGCCACCCCCCACCCCCACCACCCCCCCACCACTCACCACCACACCACCTCCACTCACCACCACACCACATCCACTCACAACCACCACCACTCGCCACCACCTATCACCACCACCTCTCGTCGCCACCACTCACCTCCACCACTCGCCACCACCCACCACCACTCGCTACCACCGCCACCTCCACTCGCCCCCACTTCTCACCTCCACCACTCACCACCGTCACTTACCACCACTCACCCCCGCATATCATCATCACCCGCTTCCCCCAACTCTACCACGGCATAAGTATGTAAGAACGGATCTATACCTGTAGATATTAAACAAAAAAAAGTTATCGCGATGGATTGTTCTATTTGCCGTCGTTCGTTTTCGAGAAAAGATGCTATGTTAAGGCATAAACGTAATTTGCACGGTGAGGGACATACTGCTGATACGCGAAGCCTTTACCGCGCGCCTAATTCGATAATGTTTCAACATCCATGATGGTGTCGGGACCTAGCGGGAGCGGTAAAACGGAATAGGTAAAAAAGTTATTCTTTTCAAACCTGATACAACCCTCGACGGAAAGAATAATTTGGTGTTTCGGTCAATGGCAACGATTGTACGAGGACCTACAGCGTCGTTTTCCAACGATCGAGTTTGTTCGCGGTATTCCTGACTATTTAAACGAGCCTTCCTACGTAGACACGAAGAAAAGAAATTTGATCGTGTTTGACGACCTGATGACGGAAGCGAAATGCGATCAGAGAATAGCGGATCTTTTCACCAAGGGAAGACATCACAGAAACTTATCCGTCATTTATTTAACCCAAAATTTGTTTCCTCAAGGTAAGGCGTGCAGAGATATAGCGCTTAATACCCAGTACTTGGTTTTGTTCAATAACCCTATTGACAGACAGCAAGTGTCAACGTTGGCCAGACGAATATATCCTACAAATAGCAATATTTTCATAAAAAGGTTTCAAGAGGCGACGTCTAAACCGTACGGATACTTGATAGTGGATTTGAGATCAAATACGCCAGAGGAAGAACGTTTACGCACCGATATATTCGAAGCAAACTATCCCGTCAAAAGGTCTCGCGAATAAAGTGGATAAGAAAAAAAAGTACGAACCCTCCGATAAAAGGAGTCGAAAAAAATGGGAGGATATATCAGATACTGAAACGGTAGATGATGAAGAAGAAGAAGAAAATGATGATGATGATGATGATGATGATGATGAAGGGAGACTCGGGCCCCCCGGGCAACGCTTGATAGATAAAGAGGAAGAGGAACGTTTAAGACAAAACGTATGGGAGAAACGATTTAAACAACCTCTCAGGGACTCGCGAGCTGAGCAGTTTGAAGAAAGATTAGACATTTACTCGAACGAAGGTTTATCGGTCGGCGAGGCTAGCCGCAGGGCCGCTAATGACGTATTACCTCTTCTCAGAAAAGATCTCGCGCAATTTCTCATCGATTACCGACAGTTACGGAAGGATCCGACTCTACAAAAAAATCTGCAATCCGCGAAGAAACTTAAAACCGAGCATCATATGAGTGACAGCGAATCCATACGACAAGCGATTAAACTCAGGAAAGACTCCTTCCTATTTCTGTGGCCGGACCAGGTGATCGAAGAATCTGATAAAAGTACGTCGATCGATGACACGCAACGCCAGATATTTGAATAATGGGTTGTGGCGTTATCAAAAAATAAATAAATAAATATAAAAAAATATGGATATGTCATCTAGCTTAAGCCACGGTTGACATCACGCTGATTTTTCATTGGATAAAACATTCCCGGATTAATAACCTCATTTACCTCGGCGCTGTAAATTTTGAGCGCGTGTCTAGCTCATCTACAAAACATGGAGAACGCAAACGGATCTTTTCAAAAACCGGATATTTTAATATCGCTTACAGGAAAATGTCTTGTTACAGAACCGTATATGGAGAAATACATGAACTGGTGGCAGAAGCCTATCCCCTAAAGAGGACCACGACCAGAGCCGGTGATAGATAATCATTTTATTAGGGATATGCGGGTGAATGATCCAACCAAGAGATTGGTGCACCCAAACATACCTAATATATACAGGCAAGAGACAGATTGGTTGTAAATAAACTGACCAATCAAAACACTCGAAATTTCCGATGCTTTAAAAATACGTAAGAACGACCGATGACATTAGACTAGAAACGCGCAAAAGAAGGCATACTATGGGCTCCATAGAAGTGTACGATTATAAGCGCCAAGAGTGGGTACCTTACGTTCCCGACTATGACAAGTGGTATCAACATTTCAAGGATTTGCGGGACGGTTACGTTCAACCCGACCACCAGGGACGCTATGTCGTCGGTTCCGGTAGCGAACGCGGAAAAGTGAAACGGCTGGAAGCGGAACTAAAAGAGTCCCGGGATAAACTGAAAGAAGCGGAAGACAAGATAAGGACTTCCCAACATCCGGTAATGAAAATGGTTACGCCTGTAGCCCAAGCCTTGGAAATAGCGAAATCGGAGCTCAGACGGCAATCGCGCGAAATAGGTCAAGAACCTACGGAGCGTAAGAGACGGAGACACGACATGGACTGGAATAGTTTCAAGTATTAGCATGAACAATTATCAGCTGGAGGAAATACTACGGAACTATCCGGTCACAGTATGCGCTTCCGATCAGCTACGCGAAGAAAAGGGGTGTTTCGTCGTTTGTAACACCGATTCCAGCGACGGCCCGGGAGAGCATTGGACCGTGTTCTATTTTCCGTACAGGGGACCTTACGAGTATTTCGATTCTCTCGGAAACGAACCTAAATATTACGAAGCCGGATTCGAAAACGTTCTCGATAGAAAATACTTACGCGTAGAAGGCCAGTTACAACAGTCGACGTCAACCGTTTGCGGGTTGTATTGCGTTTATTACGTTATAAAACGTTGCGGCGGACAGACCATGAAACGCATCTTGTAAGAATTTGGCCCAAATCGACGACGCAATGATCGTTTGGTAGTGACTAAAATGATGAACCTCCTACCTATGATACTGTAGACACGTATTTGTATATATATACATATTTATATATTACTCGTAACAATAATAAAAAAAAACCCAAACAACTCTATATATCTGTTCGTTATTTATAAACTACCCTTCTACAGAAAAATAAATCAATGATTGTCCAGTCTGGATATTGCCGTGTTAGTTGTATATAAACGTATTTCTATTGCCGGTATTTAATAACGTAATAATATACTATAAGTGATAATCGATATTTAAAGCGTGTGCGTGTATATGCGAGGATGATTTTGCCCCTAGTACGTAACATTACTACTACTTCTACCACAATTACAACTACAAATAGTCTAATACATAAACAACAACTGCAAAAACAAAATGTAAAGAAACGTTGTGATTACACCTCAGAGTCTCGATTTATTCCAACCCATTAATATCAACATAAAAAACATCATCATCATCAACAACAACAACAACAACAACTACTTCGACCACGTATGTTTGACAAAAATAAATAAAAAGCGATTACCGCGCCTTATGAAAAAGCGCTCTCTCCCGTTTTTCGTCGCTAGATTAAGCCGGATTAACTCGCGGCGGTTCAGTGCCGCAACAGGTGTTATTAATAAATCTTTACATATAAAATCAAAATACAAGATAAGTTTGTTTTCATATTTATTGATAGGACTTGTTCGTCACACGAATGTTGTATTTATTCATTTTTACACCAGAAGTTCCACTTTATTTACTGGAATTGAAGTCTTAATGAGAGAATAAAGACCGGTAAAATCCTACGAATAATATTGTAGAAAGAGAAATATAATTAGTGACAATGCGTATACACTAAAAAGGAAATAATATGTGAAAGATGGAGAAAAAATTAAAGAAAAATGCTATGAAAGAGAGAGCGAAAGACAAAGAACTATAATCAGCGATGATGCGTGGATGAATATAAATAAATAAATAAATAAATAAATAAATAAATAAATGAATAAATAAACTTTCCCGATCATTTACACGGAGAAAGTGAAAAACGTAGCGTAGGTAAATGCAAAAAAGCGACTATCTCGCCTTATGAAAAACCGCTAATACCCGTTTATCGTCGCTAGACTAAGCCGGATTAACTCGCCGCGGATCAAATACCGCTGCGGGTTTTGGTTGTGATTAAAGAATTTAGACATGAAAAGGTGAAAATCGTTTCACACCGATTGTCAAAACATACGCATTGACACGCGTATTACAAGGAAATATGACGAGAAAGACAGAAATGATAGAAAAAAGAGTAATAATACGTATAGAGAGGCGATTTCGAATGCTCGGTTTAGTAAACGCATCGACTTCATCCAAAAACAGTAAATAATGCGTCCGAGGACGGGTGAGAGAGTGCTTAACATTCCTGTAGTCCGCGATTCGTAAGGCCTTAGGTCAATAATAGGTGATAGCCGATCGATACGGGTGTTACGGGTGTAGATTATGTTTACGGAAACGTTTTAGTGGTCAGTTACCGTTTATTAATTATGAAGGAATCTTCTCTCGACGCGTGGGAATGTGTCCGTTATACGGCGCGAGGTATTCCGGATAGCGTTGTTTGATTGTTCAGTAAATACGTTATTATTCGAAGAGACAATACTCATTATTTAACGTTGTCACTCGAAAACAATAGTCGTCCGACCTCGTTAAAGGGGTGGGGTAGGAGTCACGTGACCTCGTTAAAGGGGTGGGGTCGGGGCTGCAGCCCGATTTCATTGTTTCAGTCGCGTTTTTGCGGTGAATGACGTAGTTGATTAATTGTCCCGAATAACAATACGATATTATATACGAATAAATATTGCGGTTTACTCATTCTCGAAAACAATAGTCGTCCGACCTCGTTAAAGGGGTGGGGTAGGAGTCACGTGACCTCGTTAAAGGGGTGGGGTCGGGGCTGCAGCCCGATTTCATTATTTCAGTCGTTTTTTTGCGGTGAATGAAGTAGTTGATTAATTGTCCCGAATAACAATACGATATTATAAAAGAATAAATATTGCGGTTTACTCATCCTCGAAAATGATAGACGCGTGACCTCGTTTAAGGGGTGGATAAGGGGATTATATCATACCCGAAACAATTGGTCATTATTATTCGTTGTTTAGGGAGACAATTAAAAATAAATATTGCGGTTTTTCAAGAATGTCACGTGACCTCGTTAAAGGGGTGAGGACGGGGATTATGTCATACCCTAAACAATAGGCCATTGTCCTAATTAATGACGTCATAGCGTGCTTTCGTTTAGTGCCTCTGCATCGATTTCTCCAGGATTGTCTTTATATCACTACTGCTGTTAATTAAATCCAATTTAATACTCAAAATGCCATAAAGATATGAATCCATATCAAAAAGGGTGAAAATAATGAATACTAATATCTACGGTATGCGTTTGACTAAAATTAATGATAGAATGTCAAAATAACGTTATATATTAAATATATGTATTATAAAGAACAATGAATAGCTACTTGGGGCATTTAAGTGATAATGGCTAAAGCCCTCTGGCAATTATCGCATTATCACTCAAATGCCCTGACTAGTCATGTATTATTCTATAAATTCATATATAGAAATGCAGTATGTTTACGAATCGACAAACTATATATATATTTTAAATCATCTATCACATAGATTAAATATAGAAGTAGGTCGGCATATAAGGATATAGAAAGAAAGGGCACAAAATGTACGCATGTTGCAATTTAAATGATATCGTAGATAACATTCATTTTGTTATCAAATCTTATCCATTTTATATTGTTATTCGAGGAAAGTATTTTCCTAGATTTTATTCAACTAAACAAAGTATGGGAAAATCCTATTACTTCCAACTGATAATACGTCCTTGTTAAATAAGCTGTCTCTGACGGTAAGAGTCATGAAACTCGGTATTAGACAGTCAGAAAATGGAAATATTACCTAACTATGAAATAGCATTAGCACGATATTTATATTTCGGTTATATTTAATTCTTATCAGTATGACTGTTGTTGTTGGTGGTTTTTTTGTTGTTGTTGTTGTTGTTTTTTCATTATAGAATTTTAGGTTACATAACAAAAAAACAACAACAGAGTTTCTCCGGTAATACATAAAGAGACCCTGCAAAAAGTAATAAATGAGAGTTATTAAATAACTATGTAGACTATATCTATTGCCGTATTTTTAAACATTAAATATTTGTAGGCTACAATCTGAACATTTGTGTAAACATAATAATTTCATTATGCATGGCACTGATGGCATTCAAACACAATCGCTATGACATTAAATGCGATAAATTTACATCTTTTCGTCATTGACGTCATGTTCGATTTGACATCGTTTAAAACAAACGACCAACCAACGACAGTCACTAAAATACACACACACATACATGTACCACGTGCAATCTATCTATATGACTCTTTTCCAACACACACACACACACGCTATAAAATATATCAAAAATCACAAATTCGAACAAACGTCATTATGTAAAACTCAAATCGTGGGTCGGTTCTGGCAGGCCGATGGCCGAGGCAAAAAAAAAAAATGACATCATTTGAGATCCTTTCGGAAAGTTCACTTTCACAACTATTCTACTTGCACTTGAAAAAAGGGAGAAGTGTTCCGAATGATTAGAGATCGCGGGCTGATTTTGGACCGTGTACGCATTAAGGTATATCTCGTTCTCCGCGTTACATCGTATAGTGAAACACGTGAGTATGCAAAACCGTTTTGTAAATTGACTGAATACTGTCACTTGAGCTGACATGACTTGACTATTTGAGTTTACCGTCGCTTCGACAGTATTTCATTCATATAGCGACGTCCAGCTAATTACAGGTGTAAGAAGACCACGAATGCACGGAGGCATCCGGATAGAATCACCGACCTATCGCAAGCCAGCTGGAAGGCTTCCTCACAGGAAAATCCGAATGACCCTGCCGGTATTGCTAGAACTAAACCAACCTCAGCTCAAGTGAGGGGCCTCCTTGCCCGAGAGGGTAAAGTCGCTGACATAAACACTCACTCAGCCCCTTGCCGCGTGGGTTCGAATCCCAGCAGGGTCATTCGGATTTTCCTGTGAGGAAGCCTTCCAGCTGGCTTGCGGTATGTCGGTGGTTCTACCCGGGTGCCTCCGTGCATTCAGGGTCTTCCTCCACCTGTAATTAGCTGGACGTCGCTATATATACGACTGAAATACTGTCGAAGCGACGGTAAACTCAAATAGTCAAGTCAAGTCAAGCTTACATGCAATTCTTATGATCTGTTTATTAAATCTCAGCGAAAACAGTTGTTTGAAGAATGCTTATTATCAGCCATCGTTGTAGGTCCTTATCTATTGAGTATATATTAAAGAGGGTAAACCAGCGTCTTTAAAGAGACTACCCTAGAAGGTAGATGCTTATCTGTTGAGGAAATGCCATAGAAGGCTGGTGCTTATCAGTTGAGGGAAAACCATTTGCAGGTAGGAGCTTATCTGTTGATTGTGTATTAAAGAGCGAAAACTAGCGTAGATAGCCTATGTGCTTATCTTTTGAGTGAAAACCAGCGAAGGTAGGTGACTATCTGCTGATTAAGTATTATAGAGGGAAACCAGTGTAGGGTAGGTGCTTAAGTAATGTTTAATTACTTGTGATTGAGTAAGGTAGAGTAGAAATTTTCATTTCAATGATTTTCATATGCCTATGACGTCACACTTGACGTTGTCTACAAAAGTTTGTACGCGATCTACGGCCAATATTTCTGGACCAATTTTCATCAAAATTTCACAGAATGTGTATGTTATGTATGCATATGAAATCGCTTCCAGATGAGATTGAAAGCTAGTATTTAGATTTTTGGAAAAAATATATGTATCTAGATTTTTTTTTCATTTTGAGAAAATGTACGTCATATGACGTCATAATGTAAAAGTAATTTCTAATTTCTACGGGCTAACTTGTATATGTTGCAAACGCCCAAGCACCTTGAAAATTTAATAGCATATGCTTTACATTGAACATTTTCCATTTCAATGATTTTCATTTGCCTATGACGTGTTTTGACGTCAAACCTGACGTCGTCTAAAAATGTTTTTACGCGGTCTAAAGCCGTTCTTTCCAGACCGATTTCATGAAAATTTCAAAGAATGTGTATGTTACGCTCTAGTTGTGTATCCAGGTGTCCGTTTTTCTAATGTCATAAAGGCAAAGGTTCTATGGCGAATCCAAGATTCGAACCACTGACGTAAAATTTCAAATACGCATAACATCGCTTCCAGATGAGTTAGGAAGCTGATATTTAGACTGAATATATGTATCTTCGTATTATTTGCACTCTGAGAAGATGAACGTCATGTGATGTTACAAGTCCAAAACACTTTTTACTGAAATTAAATGTTATTTACGACCTATAAGGTCATATTTCAATTATTTTATTAATTATATTTTTTTATGAAATTATATTTCAATTATTGGATAAACTTAATAAAAACGAAATCTATATATTAGCTAATGGACAAAAAATATAAAAAAAAATATACCCTGTCCTTAATTTTAGCTCAACGTAGCACAACGTGCCACCCATCTTTACAAAGTAATATTAGGTTTCTGCAAACCTCATCATTGTCATACTGGGTCTTTATTTGTTCCATTCTTGTACTTGGGGCAGGTAATGGCTGAATTAACTGTCAACAAAAGCATTCGTTTCCCTCAGTAAATCACTATCAGGCTGTGCTAAATCTGATAAGGGTGCTGGCGAAAGGTAATCCGGAACAACTAATTCCTTCCCTGGAATATGCTCAATCTTGAAATGAAATCTCATTAGTCTTATACGGAATCTTTGAATTCTAGGGGCAAATCTGACAAATCTTTTGTGCTTAACAATGGAACTAAAGGTTTATGGTCAGTTTGTACGCCATAATGTGTACCTATTGTTACGACCAATTTAATGAAATGGCGCATCAAAGAAAAGCCAGCAACAAACTAGTTAACTAAATATATTTTAATTATATACAATACAATATGAATATCACAAATACAGTGTCTTAAAATTATAATAACAAATTAGAACCAATGTCCTTTTATCCAAATGTATGTCCGAAATTAATTACAAATTGAATGACCCCACTTGATAATTGCTGCCAAAAACAAGTCTTCTAAAACAAGTCTCTTCCACAAGTCTGCTCTAAGTCTGCTCTCCCTAAAACCCCCTTCCTTATATATACTTGAGCAAAATATTCTAGAAACAACCATACTATTCTTCAAAAAAGAATGTTCTAAAGTGTAAACAGGTTACATAAGACTTCTAGAATTTTCTAGAAAGAAAGAACGTTCCAATAAACAAATATCCCAGTAAACAAGTTATTTTTAGAACGGATCGGCTAACAGATCAAACTAGTAAACAAGTTATTCTAAGAATAGGGAGTTCCCATAACTAGGTTAGGTGTAACATGTAACACTATCAAGAAATTAGTGAATTTCTCTCATGCCAATGAGATACCTCGGGCTCCTTTTTCCATTTCAGCATAGCGTTGTTCAGTTTCAGTGAGTGACCTAGGCGCATAATTATGCCACTGGTTTCCCGGTATGACCATGATGTTGCCTTATGACTGCTTCTGACCCAAACGAACTTGAGTCGGTAGAAACTAATATTTCTCTGTTTGGGTTTTTGGCAGGGGTGATCCTTGGATGAACCTTCACAAAAGTTGCTAAAAATTTACTCGATCCATGTAGAACTCTGGTTGTCATGGCAACGGAAAGAAAAAATGAAAACTTTAAAAATCATCTCCTTCAAAAATACTGACCAGATTTCAAAATGTTTTAGTACAGATGTTCCTTGGGTAAACCTTTACTCAGGTGAGCGATCCAGGGCCTCTACGGACCTCTTGTTTTTAGCTCACCTGAGCACAACGTGCTCATGGTTGGCTATTGTGATCGCCTTTTGTACGGCGTCCGTCGTCCGTCCGTGCGTGCGTGCGTGAGTCTGGCGTCAACAATTTCCTTTAAACAACATCTCCTCCTTGACCAAACTTCACAGAAATCATCCTTATGATGCCCTCTATCGATTTGTTCAAATTATTTTGATTGGTTGAAAAAGTAGGTCACAGGAGCTAAAATTAGATTTTGAAAATGCATACTTTGAAAATCTTCTTCTCAGAAATCACAAGGCCTGGAGCTTAGATATTTGGTGTGTAACATTGTCTAATGGATCTCTACCAAGTTTGTCCAAATCATGGCACTGGGATCAAAATTGGCCCAACCTCAGGGGTCACTTGATTTTACATAGGCTTATATAGGAAAAAAACAACAAGAAAAAAACTTTTTTCTCAGAAATCACAAGGCTTGGAGTTTAGATATTTGGTGTATAGCATTGTCTAGTGGATCTCTTCCAAATTTGTTCAAATTATGGCCCTGGGGTCAAAATTGGCCCTGCCCCGGGGGTCACTTTATTTTACATAGGCTTATATAGGAATAAAGGTAGAAAAATCTTCTTCTCAGAAACCACAAGGCCTGTAGTTTAGATATTTATTTTGTAGTATTGCCTTATGGACAACTACTAAGTTTGTCCAAATCATGTCCCTAGGATCAAAATTGGCATCGCCCCAGGGGTCACTTGATTTTATATAGATGGAAAAAAACTAGAAAAAATTCTCAGAAACCACAAGGCTTTGAGTTTAGATATTTGGTGTGTAACATTGCCTTATGGACATCTATCAAGTATGTTGAAGTTATGGCCCTAGGGTCAAAACTGGCCCCGCATCAGGGGTCACTTGATTTTACATAGGCTTGAATAGGAAAATCTAGAAAAAATTTCTTCTCAGAAACCACGAGGCCTGGAGTTTAGATATTTATTGTGTATCCCCAGGGGTCACTTGATTTTATATAGACTTATATGAAACAAGAAATATCTTTAAAAAAGATATTCGGCGTAGGATGAAAGAAAAACGAGATTTCCAGTCTTCTAGAACATTCCGAGGAAAAGCGCACGAAAGACCGACGCACAACAAATTTAGTACGCTCTAGAAATAGTTCAGTATTTTTTCTATGAAATATACTTATTTATAGACGGTAATACAAAAAATTATATCTGTAAATAGGCTTGTTTGATATTTGTTCATATCATTATTGCATATGACAATTATGATATAAAAGCGTTATTAGTTGTTTTGGTTTTGGCGAATTAATTTTCAGTGAGAGCATCTCGGCAGGCTGGAAGAATTCAATATACATAGTAATTAAGGGGTTTCATGTCATAACACGGTGGATTCTTTTTTGTTGTTTTAAATCATTTTCACAAAGTAGCATTCCTCAATTGATGGAAAAGGATTGTATTTAATTTACTGAAATCACTTTCATGTTTACATCAAAAAGAAAAGTAATAACACCAAGCTGAATGATATATACAAGCTGCACCCCTTATTTACAGTAATTTTATAGTCCATAATGATGCGTTAACCAATAACAGGAGTCAGCTTAGAATTATTTACCGCTGTTAGCGTACATTTGATTGGTTTAAGATGCGAGTTGAAATCGAAATTATACAGCTACGCCGAAAAACCCCCAACTAGAAAGGAGTCAGCTTAGATATTTGGTGTGTAACATTGCCTTATGGACATCTATCAGGTATGTTCAGATCATGGCCCTGGGGTCAAAATTGGCCCCGCCCAGTGGTCACTTTATTTTACATAGACTTACATAGGAAACATCCTTGTCAGAAACCACAAGAACATGAGTTTAGATATTTGGTACTTAACATGGCCTTGTAGACCTGAACCAAGTTTTCAAATCATGGCTCTTGGGGTCACCTGATTTTATAGCTATGACTATCAAAATTTGGACCACGGGTACAGTTTTTGTTTGCAATTCAGATTGAAACGTTCCTTCTATATCAAGTTGTACGTGTTTTAATTATTCTACACCTGTAAGAGCCACCGAATGGTGAATTGATATAAAAGCATAAAATAATAGAAATAAATTACATTTTTTTTCAGTTTAGATGTACGAGTTTTATAAAACTAAGACATTATCAAATGTCAAATTCAAAATATATATTTCATATTACCGGTAATCATATATGTCATGAGACATCAATGTTTAGTTGACAAGACAGCTATAGCCCCCGCCGCTGACAGGGGAGATATGTTTTTCCTTTAATGGAAATTGCCCTGCTTCTGCCAACATTTTGATGTAGTTGACAAAAATATCCAGGAATGAACACTGAACCATCAAATGTGACCTTGAACTTGAGCCAACATGACTGTCACCTGTGTTCTGCACACCGTCTCAATTTGGTTTATAATTGAGGCAAGTTTCTTTAAAATCCTTCGAGGAGTATAGGAGTTATGGAGCGGACACAAAATTGTTCAAACACTTGACCTTCAAGTGCACATCGTCTCAACTAGGTTTACATTTGAGGCAAGTTTCACGAAAATCCTTCAAGCGGTATAGGAGATATGGAGCGGACACGAAAACGTTACGGACAGACAGACGGACAGACAGACAGACGAAGGCCATTCCTATAACCCCCTCCCGCTTCGCGGCGGGGGATTAAAAATGATAATAATTTAATGCATGGCAGAGCAGTCCCATTCCAAGGAGGAATGTCGTAGGAAGGATTGGAGTACCTGACTCTTCCCCGTTGAAGTCGGTTGCAGAGGATTTCCTGCCGCTTCTGCATGGAAAATGTTCACTGTTCTTGGAATCACTTGACGCAACAGGAAGACAGCCATCCAAGCAGTGAGAAGTGCTGCTGAGAAGGCATCAATTTGGATTTGGCTCCGCATGAACCACGAGGACTTGAGCTAGTTACCAACACACAGTGACCTGATAACCACTGTGGGCGAAACACACAAGGATGTATGGAACCCAGCTGATGATGTTGGTTGTTTAGAACGCAGTATAGACACTGTATTTCTCACACGAATAGGTTTTCAACTTTTAATTTAATTTTAAATTTAATTTTAATTTTGGAGATAACCTGTATTTAAGATAACATTAAAGCCTCTGGGAAATATACATTTTCTGTGAATATGAATGTAGAGAATGCCAAATTCACGTATTAGTGTTTGTGTATCTGTATTGTTAGTCCATGTCATGTCACTACGTTATGTAATATAGTTCATACTGAGTGGTGTTCCACGATTGTCCTTTGTCCAGTCTTGTCGTGTCAAGAACCTGTCAAAATTGTTTGTTAGGCATGAATGATTGAATGAAAGCGATTGGTCAGTTTATTTTACCCTCGCGCATTTTGCCGCACCCTGAAAGTAATATTTCTACACATCACTCTAGCACTTGAGTATGTGTAGATCTGAACGAATTTTCATATTAGCTTGCTCTTACCATTGAGCGTTAATTTCATCTTTTTTGTATAAGGAGCGAATCTGGTTTTCTTTCTATGTCAACAATATTCATCCGTCAAATATTTAAATATATCGGATACCCGGATGTGTGTGTTCTGTCATTATTCATTGACATGACCCCACACTACATGAATAACTGAATTTGATCTTTGAGAAAAACTCACGGTTGAAAGATGCGTTATGTGATTCTGCTTCAAATTTCATTTTTACCGTAAAAAAATGGAGAAAGTGACATTTTTAGTTTTTAGGGGAGATACCTCACGACAGCAAAATTATCGGGGGTGGGGGGAAGTGATAAAAGAACTTGTGTCACATGTCATAACAAGTCAATTTGCCCTTAAGATTTCCATTGTTTGACATTTTCATTAAGCGCTTTGTTTTGTGAAGATTAAACGTTTGTTATTTATACCAATGGAGACGGTGTCACCAAAGAAAACGTCAAAAATGTCACCATAGGGCATAGAGTAGTTATAAAAAAATGTGCTGATATTAGGTAGTCACCGATATAAACAAGAAATATCTTAAAAAAGATACTCGGCCGTGGTAACCAGCTTGATGATTAGTGTCTGAATGGTTTAACATGTAATAGATTTTGTTCTTGGTTTAATAGTGCAATGTCTGTTCAGTGCAGCTCGTTGAAATACCACGGATCCAAATAATTTGTACAATCTTGGTAGACACTTACAGCCTTAAAACA
>CM037778.1:36742756-36763763 GCA_021229015.1 Solen grandis
GTTCATTATGGGCATTTTCTGTTTTGTTTTGACCAGACTGCAGAAGTAGAGTACATAGAGTTATGGCGGGACACCGCCGGAATTGGTGACTCCTGGAATATCGACACCATTACGGTAGAGAATACAAACTCCGGATGTAAGACTGTGTTTCCCGTCTTCCGGTGGATCAAGGGGAATTTCCGGTATAAACTGATACCATTGGATACGAGCCTTCCGCAGTATGACGACAGGATTGGTAAGTAATAAAACGTGTATTTAAGACTAGGGGATCATCCTTTGACCTTTCCTTACTCCCCACCCCACAAAAAATGCACCGACTTTTTTGCATTAGGGGTGATTTACGCCGATATATCCATAATCTTGCATGGGTCAACGTGCGCTATGATTCCCTGGCTATATACATGACTGCTGGTCGGAGGATTGTGGGGACAAACTCTTAATATTTAATTTATAAAAAATGATACAGGTTTGTCGGTTGTGGGGGTATATAACACAAGCTACATACGTCGTGCCTGTGATTTAACCGAACTCGTTTAGCAGTATCAACCTCTGTGCTTTCTTTTCTTTCTTTTTTTTCTTTTTTTTTTTCATACCATCTTCATATTAAGGGTGTGGCTCAAAATAAAACCACGCAGCAGTTACTTCCCTTGGTAAGGTCAGTAACCAGTACCAACACGAGTAAATTTGGCTGATCTGTATAGGACGGATTTATTTTTTCACTTTTGATTTTAAATTCGTGTTTAATGCATCAATTTAGTTTTATCTAATTTAAATAACATTCGTAATGATGAAATGGGTGAAAAATAAAACAAGAATATTTCATAAAAATAATTAGAGTATCTTTATTGTAACACCGGTTTATGTATGTCAAGTTACTTGGTGGCAGTGGTTAAAGTAGCGTAAAGTAGACCCAAGACTGGTTGGTTCGGTCAACTAATTCTCTCCCCCTCTCTCTCTCTCTCTTTGTATGGTAACTTTCGTACCTTTCGGCAGTTCTGTACTAAAAAGGAGATAATCAATGTCTTCACGTTGTCATCTACTCTATACAAATTATCTCCCTTAGAACAACGCCGACAGGAACTTGAAGAGAAACGCAAGGTGTACGAGTTCCAGATTCGGTCCCCGGGCCTTCCCGCCCAGATCAAGAAGATCCCGGATGACGAGCAGTTCTCTTTCGACTACCTGTGGGATATCAAGAAGATGAAGATAAAGTTGTTGGCGACGAGCAAGCTGAAGACGATCACCACCGGACACTGGGTGACTATTGAGGACATTAAAACCATGCACACTGATAAAATGTTCACCAGACCGTCTGACTACGAAAGGTAAGGTCACGTGATTGGGTAACTTTGTCATTGTGGTCACATGTCATGAATGCATTGATTGTTGTGATTTGTCGATGAACATTTTATGTACAGGTTATATTAAATCAGAATAAACTTTTCTGTTCTGTAGAAAGCCTTATTCACGGAATGTTCAACATTTTTTTTCTAATTCAATCGAGCTAGTTTTACAGTGATCTGTTCGCAACGTCGCAACGAAATTGCTATATTTCTATGACAATAATAAAATTTCAAGAAGTGAAATATGTCAGAAATTTATTCCCTATGCTGTAAAATTTTAATACGGTAAAATCATTCATTTTCGTTGGCTTTGATTTCACAGGTTTCTTATCCAAATATGTTCTAATATATATTTTTTGACACTTTTGCTAATATTTGAAATAAATTTCATTGGATGCTAATTATTGAATACGACTGTTAATATAATCAATGAAAATCAGTCCTTCACGAAAAATAATGACTTTGCAGAGCATAACAATTTTCTTTCAAACAGGTGGAAAGATGACAAAAAGTTTGGGCTGCAGAGAATTGCCGGAGTAAACAACATCATTATCCGACTGTGTAAGACTGTCCCAGACAAACTTGGCGTCACGTCAGACATGGTGGAGCCCTTCCTGGAGGGCGCGACGTTAGACCAAGCCCTAGAAAACAACAGGATATTCATTGTGGACCACGATATACTTGAAGACTGTCCTACGAACCCCGGCGTTATGGTCTGCGCCCCTATTGCTCTTTTCTATCAGCAGAACTGTGGATCCTTGGTGCCTATTGCAATCCAGTTGTTCCAGCAAAAGAGCGAGGACAATCCTGTTTTCTTACCATCAGATGACGAGTACACCTGGATTCTGGCCAAGATGTGGTTTAACAACGCCGATGCCCAAGTTCACCAATCCGTCACTCATCTGGGCTCAACCCATTTCTTCATGGAAGGCGTGCCCATCGCCACACATCGCAATATCTCACAGTCTCATCCGCTTTTTAAGCTCCTTGCCCCCCATTTCTTGTACTTGATTGCCATTAATACGCACGGGCTGCACAAACTGCTGGAGCCGAAAGGTTTCTTTGAGACGACAATGTCTGTCGGCGTCACGGGCGGTCTAGAGCTCATAAAACGCAACAAACCAAGATGGCGAATGAACATCGAAGGAACTCTGCCCAATGATTTGAAAGAGAGAGGCCTGGATGACACTTCCCGTCTCCCTCAGTACTATTTCCGAGAAGACGCATTGGTTATTTATGACGCAATCAAGAGTTACGTCAGCGATTACGTCAATGTGTATTACACCACGGACGCCGATTTGCTAGATGATGAGGAAGTACAGAACTGGCGGGAGGAGATGGTGCGAGCTTGTGACGAGGGAGGGATGGGTCTGCAAGGAGTCCCTGGAGACGGAGGTCGGTTCACAAATACTGATCAGCTTATACAAACTCTGACCAGTATCATTTACACGTGCAGTGTCGGTCACGCCAATGCAAACTTTGCCCAGTACGAAGAATATTCATTCGCGCCTAATTACCCGTCAATTTTGCACGGTCCACCGCCAAAGGACAAACATCCGCGCACAATGAAGGACCTCATGGACTGTATTGCAGATAAGAAGACAACCTATGACCTCTTAATAATAACCAGGATTTTGAGTGAGCGAGCAACAAAGCCCCTGGGCGATTTTGAAGTAAACTACATTTTTGATCCAAAGGGCTCTTGAAGTTCTCGACAAATTCAAAGAGGAACTAAGAAAAATAAGCGATTCCATCAAAAAGAAAAATGAGACCAGATCGCCTCCTTATAAATACCTAGACCCGGATGAGGTTCCAAATGCCATCAGTATTTAGATGGATTTGATGGACCGAGTTTCATCGCAACTATGATGTCATCGCGAAAAAAATCTAGTAAGGAACAACTTGGCTCGTAGTATATGTTACTTGGCATTTTGTATAGACATTCCGTTGAAAGCCTGTCTGTTTGACCTGACTGGTTATTTCTACAATTTTAACATGGTCTGTCGGAATATTTGGTACAGTACATCTCGTATATCTGTCAAACAAGTCTTAAAAAAAATCTAAATCATTATCATCTAAGTTGTCATGGTAACGAAGAATATATTACCTCATATGAAATTAATGAAAATTTGCGATTAACAATTATGGGAATGCAGTATGGTCCTACTGAAGTTGTTTCGGTCCGGTTTTTGTTACATGTTTTTTTTTTCTTTTGTGGGACAGATTTTCTTTTAATCAGATCTAGTAGGCTAGTATATATATGTATCGGCATTTGTAATCAAGCAAAACATGTTTACATATCATGGGCATGTCAAGAGAGTTTAGCTTTGTTATAAATAAGCACGCGTTAGATCAACACGTGCAGCGCGTGTTTAATGTTTGCTGGTTCATGAATGTGCACATGTTTTCATTAGTACCAGACATCAGAATGTCTAAATCAAACACATGAAGTAGATATAGTTTATTGAAATATACTTTGGACGCCTAATACAGTGATAGTGGATTTTATTTTTGGTTATAATTATTATTATTTGATTTCGCCATTTTTTATCGTAATTGAAGGACGGAAAACATACTGTAAAAAATCATTGTTTTATTCGTTGACGTTTATTTTCCGTTACATGGGTTCATATTTAAGTGGGGAAAATCGACAGAAGTCGTTCAATCTACTTGATACATAAACGTATATTATATATGAAAAAATCTCGTAGGATAATATGTAACATTTGTCGCCAGAGCCATCCGCGATAACCACGAAAATAAGCCCCCCCCCCCCCCCCCCCCCCACGAAATTTAATGATTATATAGAACGATAGTCGTTGTGTAAAATACCACCTGTAATGTATATTGAATTTTCTGTACAGTTTAGTATTTATTTTGTTATAATAAATATTGTAGAGAGAATCAAAATTTTATTACTTTATCTACAATTTTTACCATTTCTACATAGTTAAACGGCTGAGTGATTAGAGCGCACGCCACGTGACCGTAATGTCGCGGATAAAAAGAGAGACAGACAGACAAACAGACATAGTCTTGTGTTACTATTTCGGCGAGATATCCAATGTGTGACTCATCTAGTTTGCAAGCATTGGGATAGCGAGCTATAGTTTTCCGAAATACACCGAGATATTGATTAAACATCATTTCAAACCTCATATACACGCATACTGCCAGTGAGAGGTACACACGTGCACATCGAGAGAGAGAGAGAGAGAGAGAGAGACGAGCATACAGTGCAATGGAAAGAGACAAACACACACACACACATGCCTCTGACATGACGAGTGTTTCTATGCAACAAAGCAGAGCCATCTGAAGATGGTTCATTATATTTAATTATGTACTTAAGGACGTTTCAGCGGGTTACAGCTGATTTTGATTTTTTTTTTAATTTCTCATTTATTTTAAATAGAATGAAAGAAGAAAGCTCAAATTTTAAGATTCATGTGTTAAGAATATCATCAAAAGTATATTTGCCAAATTTTGAAGGTACAAAAAGTCACATTTTAGTGTTTTTATGCAAATTTAGCCAAAATTAAAAAAAAAAAAAGCAGTTTTAGTTAAAAAACAAATCTGGTGAGGTATATATTTTTTTACATTTACATCAGAGGACTGTCTCTGAAAAAATAACGGAAATCTGTCCGTTGAATTTTTTTTTTTAAGAAAAAAAAATATATGTATATATAAATTCACAGTTTTGGGATAGTTTTTGTATAGATTTTGGTCCGGGCACAAATGAGATTTTATGCCCGTTTTGTATTTTCAATGCATATTTGACAGTATTTTTATCTGTAACTTGGAATACATTAAAAGAAGTTATAAATGGTGATAAAAATATTTAAAAAAAATATCATTTTAATATACTGTTACAGTTTTTAGAAACGATTGTTTTCTTTTTTTTTTAATGCCATTTTTTTTATTCAACAAATTTTAGCAAATAGTGATGCTCTACCAGAAGCTTGATCTTTAAAACAAGCATGGTGACCCCCTATTTTTAATTCATATATCTTTTAGTTAAAGTCTAAAGTCATTATATGCAGATTTTTAGAAAAATCTGTCCGTTAGAAAAAAACCCGCTGAAACGCCTTTAACTTTGCCTGCGCTATCACTTGAAAGGGGTAGAAATGTAAAAGATCACAACAATGTCCATTTCATTATACATGTATGTATTCAAACGATTTTCTTATCACAATGACTGATACTAAATTGTGTCAATAAAGCGTTATCATAAACATTATGATCATACTGTATTGCCGTATGTTATGTATCTTGCAGCATTTTAATACATAAGAACTGTCTCTCCATCACAAACAACTAGTTTTGGCTCGTCTGGTTTAGTCTTAAAGAAGTCAACATTTTGACTAAAATTAGGAAAACAACTTTGACTAGACTTCAAAGGCACCCGGTCCATACTACATTGTCTCAAACTCGCCGATCTTGGAAGAGCACACGCACTTTCTGTTTCTTCCTCTGCTATACTAGGTGTTGGGAAATTGTGCAAACGCACAGCAGTTTCAACATCCATAACTGCCCCAGTGTCAACTTCCATTGCCACTGCTTCATCTTCCTCACTACACTTGTCTTCTGTAGCAGAATCAACTGCATCACCAGACTCCAACTTTTCATTAGAATCACCTTCCTTAATAAATTCGTATCCGTCAACTTCTCCGTTGTAATATTCCTTATATTGTTTTTCTCTTTCTATATCTGATAAATCACTGAATGAACCATTCAATGGATCGTCAAAGTTTGGATTATGAAGTAAGAATAGTAAACCAAGCACGGCCCCCTCTAGTCCAATAGAAGGCAACCAATGTTCAGAGTCCAAGATGTTCAAGCAGATAGTGTCTGCGGGGTCAATATTAGGGTGCAAGATGTTTGAGTTACAGATAATTCCAGGTGGGCCACCACAGTCGTAAGATTCAGCCTCACATACCTGAAATAAGATATATACTTAATACAAGAACAAAAACTCATCATACGATACATACAATCCAAGGAATTATATCATATAGGAATATAAAATGCTCGGGAAACCGCAAGGCTCAGAAACCCAGGCATGGTCGCTCTTAAGCCTGTTTATCACTTCCCGTCTGTATCAAAGTATACCATGGCGAGATAAGGAATATACCCGGAGTTGGGTCACAGGCTCTGAAAATCGTTCCTCGGCTGTATTTATGTATTATCTGTATCAGAATTTAGAACGTGATGCCCTGTCCATGATAACCGGCATGATACCGCACCCAGTCACTTAGTCTCATACCCGGTTAACCAATCCTGGACCTACTCTAGCCTTAACATATGCCGATCACATGGTGATGTACATGTATATCGATACACCAATACCAGTTTTAACTACTCTGAAATGTCGCGGTCAGGTGCCGAATCCACGACCTGTCGGTTACTAATGACATACTCAACACTCGCCAAATCAAGTGGTAAACATGCTACTGATCGCCACTAGATCTACTTTCGTTTTGAAGATACGTATGTTAACATTACTGCATGTGACCTATAACCTCTAGAAAAATAATGCACACATATTTATAAAAAAATAAATAAAAATAAAATTTAAAAAAAACTTACTTCAAACTCAAAGATGCCTCCCTTGTAGTAACCTGCGTTTGGTTTAATAACAATGTTGAAATTGTCCACACATTCGGTATTATCCCAGTCGACTTTCTTTATAGTCACTTGACCGTCCGTCAAACGTTTTACCCTCTTCATTAGCCGGTGGAGATCTTTCACAAAACTTGACATCTTTAAAGAATACAAATGTACATGTATCTAACTTAGTACCTATCTATAAGTCTACATACGTAGCTACGAGTGAATGGCCATCCATCGCAGATCGGAGCTTTATATATACACACACGACGAAACCTGCACAGACTTGCCCATGATGTAAAGTCTAAAAATAGATTCCGTTTATATTGATCAACTTAAAGCCGTCTCTACTCGGCATTTTCCGACTGTCGCCGATGGATTTTCAAGGTCGGGACAAACTTCACGCTGTGGTTACCTCCCCTTACAGTTCAACGCACAAGGAGCGGAGTGCTACTTAGCGATCGCGGATTTACTTGCGCTAGAACCGCAGAATTACCACACACATTGGAATCTTGATTAATAACAAAGATATACACGATTTCAAAAAACAGCTTCGTATCCTTCACTTTACATTTAAACCTGGTAAGGAACAAAGGTATCCGATACGTTGACTTGACCGTAACTAATCAAAGCGCTGATAGCGCTGAGAGGACATGGTTTTTGATATGATGATGTCGCGTTTCTTATGTTTATCAAAGTAAATCTAATATTTTCAAGCGATGCCAAGGAACCAAATGTTATAAACCCACTTTTTTCTTGCTTGAAAACGGTCGTTAAAAAACGACAAACCCATTATTTGTCTCAATGGATTGCAACAATAAACATATCGCCACTTTCCCTCTCCCCATTTCTCTAGCCTACAGTTTTTAAGATAATATAAGTATGTAATCTATAACAACAAACTTTCTATTAGCGATTTGAATTATATGTAACTTTATGTGTTTTATATATATACACACATGTACTTAAATTAATGACTTTCATTATGACAGAAATATGTATGTCTTATATTGCAGAAGAAATTTAAAAAAGAAAAAGAGTTAAAAAGGTTTGAAAAAAAAATACCCTCCTGGGGCTCGAACCTACAACATTTAGCATGCTAATCAGACGCTGTTTCGCTATTGTGACGTCATCATGATTTTTTTTTATGTATAATATATTGTTAGCTATCGCTGGAAATTCCAGCCAGTCATAGTTCGAAATATCTCCGCGTGAGATTGCGAATTGTTTCCTGCGTATTATCCTTTTCGTTACAATTTATTAAACACGGTATCGCCAGCATATTTTTTATTCAATTCCGACTTCCATAACGCATTCGTGCTGAAATAAACATGAAAATTGTCACCATTTAGTGAAGAGAGGAAACAAATCTCGGACATTTTTCTCAGTGTAGTAAATAAGAGAGAAACCGATAAAAATTACTAAATATAGTCCCGAATTGTTGCCCGATCCAAAATGTGTTCTTTCTTAGAACAGCGATGCAATCAACCCTGTTCAAAAAGTAAAAAAAATAAATAAATAAATAAAAAAAAAAAAAAAAAAAAAAAATCAACAACCTTATATATCATAAGAAGGTAGGTAACTTTTTCCATTGGAATCGTACATTATGTCGTTTCAATTGCCGTAACTCCTTTGATTATTGATAGATTTTCATAAAATTGGTCTTATATTGTGTGGAAGGGATGAATAAAGACATAAAGGGACAAAAGCACTCCGTTTCCTGAGGAATCGCAAATTCAGAAACACGTTTGATCGGAAGAGATCTGACCGGCAGGAAATCGCCAGTGTAAAACTATAGAAAAACTAAAGCCACAATATCAGCGTTGAATCCGAGAATCCGCAGTTTAAACGTAGCTTATCATCGGTCACGGTCGAGTCGCAGGCCCGGATCCAGAATTTTTCAACTGGGGGATCCGGGGGCATGTTCCCCCGAAAAATAATTGATTCTAGAATGACGGAGATGCATTCTCTCAAGGGGAAATATATGATTTATATATTGAAATCTAAGCCTTGGGCTAAGCAGTTCTATGCTTGGGGTCGAATTTTTTTATATCAGCGTATTCTTTCTTCATTTTTATGCTTTTTGCCCCTAAAATCAACTTCAATGCACCTTATTATCTTCTGTTTTGACAAGATTCTTGACCCAGATGGGCAGTTAACCTAACCATCGTTCTTGGGAAGGACCAGTTCTAGACTCACATACTCCGTAAAGGTTTCTCGAATACAAAAACCAAAGATAGCAGCCGGGGTCTGAACTCACAGCCCTCTAAACCAATATATCTAGATCCATGAAAATATTGTTTTGTATTATTTATATTGCCATTAATACGATTTTTATGGCACTGGCTGCAAAGCTAGGTTGCGACTTCTAGAACAGCTGGGGGGCCTAACGCCTCGCCCCCTATAAACATTACTGACCTCTATATAGGGTCAGTATCAAACTCATGAATGCGTCGAGACGGCAGTTATACTAAATCAAACTTTTCCGTCTGATTCATAATATCTACCATCTTTACGGGTTTTTTTTGTACCATGCTTTAGACACGTCTCTCGACAGAATCAAATCTATAATTTTTCTGCGAAACATTTTTACGCAAGAAGTGACGTCATAAAAAACTTCACGCACGTGAAGTAATCCCGTCAATTTTGAGGGGTTTGTGTGTGTGTGTGTGTGTGTGTGTGTGTGTGTGTAATACAGCTCACATCTGGCCTTTAAAGCATTAAACAAAAAAGACAAATTGTTTGTTTTGGTGAAAGACCGAATTTTAATTCGTGAACATAAAAAAATGCATGTTCACTCGTGGCTTCGCCACTTGTAACAATATCACTTTTTAACTTCACTCAGTTAAATTATTCGATCTTAAACCAAAACAAACAATTATCTTCTATTTAACTATTAAACTATAAAATCTGGAATGTGTTTTCAATTCTTAAATACGCTAGATCTATATGAAATTCAACGCATTTTTTTTTTTAATTGTTGAAATTCCAAAATTTCAACCCATGACTTTCAGTAGATACATAATCGTTAAGTTTCTGGCGTGTATATAACTCCGAAAGGGGCGAACTCTAAACCCGGTGTGGCTTTTTTCGACATGTTAAGGAAATTTCGTAAATTTCAACCCATGACTTTCAGTAGATACATAATCGTTAAGTTTCTGGCGTGTATATAACTCCGAAAGGGGCGAACTCTAAACCCGGTGTGGCTATTTTCGACATGTTAAGGAAATTTCGTTTAGTTTGGGTCCACACGTTCTGTTATCTTATCAAAGGATTGCGAATTTTTGTAATGAGCATGTTTTCAGCGAATTAAAATAGAGATAATGCGAATAGCTGTTATCCGAATCCAATGCCTCTTCCGAGATATATGCCAAGTCTCGACTCAAACTTAACCACTTTCTATGAAACTAGATATAAAAACAAACCCGTCTATAGCGCTCCGAGTCAATATAACAAGAGAAAGTGACCGCATAACAGAGGTGGCCGCCAAGTGAAGGTTAAACATATAAAAAAATGCTATAATTTGGTAATATTAAAATTGACCGCTTAATGCAGGTTGGCCGCTCAACACAGGTGGCATCTCATACAGGATTAACTGTAAAATGAAGCCCTCTCGAATATTCGAACATTGCGAATTCCGAATATTTTATAACTCCCATTCGGTCGTCGGGGCCGCCATGGCCGAGCGGTTACAGTCGTGGACTACAAATCTCTTAGCCCCTCACCGCTGTGGGTTCGAATCCCGGTAGGGACTTCGGATTTTTCATGTGAGGAAGCCTTCCAGCTGGCTTGCGGTAGGTCGGTGGTTCTACCCGGGTACCTCTGTGTACTCGGGGTCTTCCTCCACCTGTAATTAGCTGGACGTCGCTATATGATTGAAATACTGTCGCAGCGACGGTAAACCCCAATACAACAACAACAACCATTCGTTCCTCACTGTGTGTCCGATAATTTCAACAGTGTCATTGATATTTTGAGTTTTTATGACCAATTAAAACTAATCTAATCTTTTTGTCCCTCGTTTATCGCTTATCAAATGAATTAGCCTAAGATTTGTGCAGACAAAATATGATCTTGAGTACATATGTGATATTTTCAACTCTAAATTGATAATTGAAAAGCCGTTCAAATGTCACATGTTTGTGTGCATATGTGATAATAACTTGTCAAAATAAAGGTAAATTTGTGTACGTATATAACTCTCGAAAAGATCTTCTTACATTAATTTTGTGTTAAGGGCCGTCCATAGTAGGATCATCTATACAGTTATGATTAAACTTTGAAAACAGAACCATGTGCATTTATATTCGATATGTCATTATATTTTTTGCACACATAGGTCTTAGTGAAATGATTAGAATAAGCCAAAAATTATGTCCAAATCGAGATATTTTATTCATGTGCTTCCACAAGAATCATCATTACACATCGAAATTTCAAATGATTTCCTTAAAATAAACTGCAGACGACATTGCTATGAGAACGTCTTGTCTATTCTTTGTTATTTCCTCCCTTGCCGCATCTGAAACAAATAAAAACATCAAGATTTTTACACAGATAAAAAGATTGTATTTAAGACGTATGCAAGAGTAAAATCATAATATACATGTAAAATTGAAACATTAATGTGTACATTTTTGCTGTTATTATTGTTATCCTATAATACATCATTAATTATTATTTAAATCAATGGCCAGTGTGATGTTTTTCTGGGCACGTCTGAACCAGGTTTCAGTGACAAAAAGTTTTGGTCCTCCTGTCCCAGTCGTGGGTTCGATCCCCTACCGTAACATATGTAATTTAAAGACGTTAAAACTGGTCCTGGTATATCTCACGTGATTTTTGCTCTAGTTGGACTAGTTGACCTGGTGTCAGAATGTGTCACTACTCTTGTTTACGGCGTGACATTATATCAGTTCCATGTAGTAAGTGTCAACAATAGGTGTGGCCATTAAACCCAACCAAAATAAAGCAATATCGACCTTGAAACTGACGAGAGGAATTCGGTATAATCATATTTAGGGACCTTCGTAGCCGAGTTGTTATAGTCACTGATTTACTTTCATTTTGTTTGTACCTACATGGAACTTGGAAAAAAAACTTTTTTTTTATTCCGGAGTAGGTCTATTACGGAATTGTTATCGTTAGAGCAAAACAAAAAATTTATTCTGAACAATGGCCCCAGAGGAGGAGAATTTTGAAATTATCTCTAAAGAGTATATAAGGAAACTATTTTTCAAAGATCAACCACATTTTAGCAATTATGGTAAACGACCATGAGGTGACCATTTGTGCTAAATGAATCTAAATTCTGACCATTGGTTTCATAGCTGAAAAAAATGACATTTACTATATAAAGTACATGTACTTAAGTAAAATAGCCAACCCCCTAGGGGTCTCATCTCTCAAGGGATTCACTTAATCTGGACAATTATAGTAGAAAATAAGTGACATTTCAATTCATGTTAGAAAAAACCTGTTGGTTGCCTTAAATAGAGTTCTTTATGGATCAAGTTTATTTTAGCAAATTTTGTGAAGAGATACCTAAGGATCATTCGTGTATAGTTTCATCAATTTTTACAATTTTCAGAGGAGATGTTTTAAAGCAAATTGTTGACAACGGACGACCATGGACGACGGACACAAGGTGATAGTAATATCTCAAAATAACATGACTTTGACATGATTTAAAACATAAGATACCCATCATTTAAACGTGCGATTGCTGATGTGACTAATTGCATTAAAAAAGACCATTTGTAAAAAATATACATACGTGCCAACTTCTCCGAGAGGAATGTCAATATTCCCCGAACCTTGGCATTTTAGTGACTTTTCGCAGGGACAACTCAAAACATAGGGATCATCACGTTTCTTGTCGTTTTCATTCGAAACTAAACAATCTAAAATATACCAATAAAACATTTTTTTTAAAGTTTAAAATAATTTTTCTATTTACCGATTCTACCATGATAAAATAGTTTGTCATAAATCAGAGATGATGCGGCAGGATACTGTCAATGACTGAATGTTGACTTAAGGTAATCTATCCATCAGTAGATTGTGATAATGGTCCATCAAGTGATCAAGGGAATGTTATAGTAAATGCAAGCCTTTATAGACTTTGAGAAAAAGAGCCTATAATACCGAGTCAATGGATGATTGTATCTGTACTGAAGTCTTTTAAAGCATTTGAAGGACCATGATTATGATAAATTGATGGATTTCCTTATGTTAATACTTTGACTAAAGCTGTATCGTGGATTCAGCAAAAGTACCGGGTTTGAGATTATCTGTAATATCAAATCCAGAACAAACATGTCTATTTAGAATTATAGCATTATATGAAGGTAGAGGAACCCTAATGGGCGTGGCAAATTAGGGCAAATGTCGTCAAAGATTGCCGATCTTCCGATATTCTTCGTCATAACACGCCATGATTCGGAGTGTGATTCTTTTTCATTAAGAAGTTTAATTCATGGTATCTTATATCATCGTTAATAAAATGTAGCAATTTTCATTGAAATTTATCTATTTAAATGCAAAAATAATTTTTCCTTTTTTTAAAAAAAGAGAAGAAAAACACCTCCCCGAATTATTTCCGGTGACGTAATTTTTGCTTTCCCCAATATGTTTCAAAATGCACAATTGTGATAATTGAGGGATTTCGAAAAGTTCACCATAAAAAGGCAAATTTTAAAAAGCAAAGGGTATCTTAATCAACCAAAATTACAATAACATAAGCTCGTATATTGGAAAATCATGTAGTGATTCTTTCGTACTAAGATTGTACGTACTAAGTCAAATAGTTTGGGTATAAAACTTTTCAGATTGATTGCTAAGACTTTTAATTCTTAAAAACAAATAAATTAAGATAATAAATCTGTAGTTGTATATTTATTTATGTGCAGTATAAAGTGGTGAATTTTGTCTCTGAGGAAATTTCTATATAAATTGTGGGATTTATCTTTAAAAAATGTTATTACCTGCTCATCAAGTTCACTTAACAATGATTTTACATTAATCATGCCATGAAAAGACACTTAATAGGATAATTATATTATTATTTTAAGCTGTGTCACATTGTACCTGAAAAGAACTTAGGGAGAAGTCAGTACCTAATATTCGGTGTTTTAAGTGAGCTTAAGTCAAGTATACGTAATACATACTGTTATTTGATATTTTTTTTTTAAAATATAAATTCATTTTATGTACTTTACCAGGAATTGTAATGCTATTTTATAAATGGGGAAAATATCAAGCTGTAATATTAAGATTTTCTATATAAATATACATTTTATCAAGTTTGCTCTTATGTTTTTAATATGTTTTTCATTTGATACCGCCTTAGGTATATGATACATCAATTCATGAGAAAAAAAACCCGGAAATTTATTGATTATATATATTGATTATATAGCAGTTTTTATACGTATAACCCACACAATTTGCGAAAGCATTTCAATACAGGGTTACATGACAAAAAATCATTAATTTTTAGAATCTGTGGTTAGAAATTTCTTATATCGCACTAAATGCTCTCTTTAAATGCATAGAATCTAAAAAAACAACAACAAAGAAACCAGAATTTAAACATTCATGCATTAGGGGTCCACTATCTTAAAATGTATTGTATAATATCCTCTCATTGAAATAAATTAAGTATATATAGTACATGTGCATTCGAGCGTATTGTAGAATATTTTACCTATAATATAATTATGTTGTATATTGCCATCGCATTTAAACTAATAAAATAAGTAATATATATTTTGTTAAACTTAACTTGTCTTACACACCTCTCTACCCTATTGTGAGTAATCAGTAATGTGACACATTAAAAATGGTTGCCTCTACAACCGCTGTTCTTACTACTGAAATTACGGATACCAAAATTAAAGCCTGAACAAA
Organism: Solen grandis; assembly: GCA_021229015.1. NCBI lineage: Eukaryota > Metazoa > Mollusca > Bivalvia > Adapedonta > Solenidae > Solen > Solen grandis. The sequence goes on from CM037778.1 coordinate 36,757,621, forward strand.
AAATAGTTGATTTGGCGCCCTCGAGACTTTGTGGTAATTCCCCCTACAGGACACCATCTTGTTATTTGTTCATATACATTGATACGGTTACTTCCTCTGGTTATACCTAACGATTTAGTAGGCGCCGATTTGATTGGCTTAAACAAAGGTCAATCTGAGACGACCCTCTACACGATGTGGTCAGATTCAGTTAGCATACTGAATTTGATTTTAATGAGATTGAAATGTACACATATCATGAATACCATTGCCTAATATTTCCCTATTTTAACATAAAAAATATAAACATTTAATAATATTTTATTAATTTTATTGCAAAGTAATGTCCATTTTAAATAATTAAAGCATCATTAATCTAAACATCATCAGATTATAAAAATCTCATGCAAGTTTTGCTTGAAAAAACAATGTCCAGTCGTGTTCTATTGCAAAAGATCCCATGGTTGCAAGTTTGATCACAGCTGTTCCCAGACGCAAAGTATCGGCACAACACAGGGACCGAAGACAGAAATAGATATGATTTTGAAGAGAGAGGGAGAGAGAGAGGGAGAGAGAGAGCACCTTCATATCAATATCCGAAAAAAAAGTATAAACGTTTCACGTGCACGACGGATGTCCAACAATATCTGAGACAGTCAGTTATTCCATGTATATGATATCTGACTTTTTCTAATGTTTGGAGTCACTCTCATTCGGAACATCTCACCCATTTCGCTAGGAAAAGAGCGAAGTGTTCCGAATGAACTCATTCTATTATATGAACTCCTCACTGTACAGCATTGGCCTTTGTCAAAATTCTTGCCAAAGTCTATTTCCCGGAACCTGGTACCGTTATGTATGTCAAAATAGATCCATGAGATAATCAGAAGCTGATCTAGGCGATCACCAAAATATCATGAAAGCGCTCAATGCACTGAGAAACTGTCGGCCTGAAATTCATGTATTTCTAGTTAAACAGGGTTGAACTCGGTAGAGGCAAGGGTCACGCCAAAATCTCCACATGTTTCCGTGCAACTCTAGTTACTAGTAGTAAGTCAGGTAAACTCACTATTTGTTTCTTGATAAACTCATTGGCAGTTTCTCGGAGCCTTGAGCGCTTTGATTTGCTTCATGACGATCCGAAGCAAGGTTCCATAAATAAATTGCATACCCAAGGAGGTCATGACCTTACACTGATCAATACGCTTCTGAGCGCGGAGTGATTCACTGCAGTGAATTCGGCTGCGGTAATTATGCAAATCAACAATGCCTGTCTTTTACTTATCGCTATTGCCAGTTTAAAATTAATAAAGTCGAGCTTATATGAAAAACATAAATATAGTTGTGTTTAAAAACAATCACAAGGCAAGAAGTTAACAATGGCTTTATTACCTGAACCCTTCGTTCCAAATTTTTGGCAGGTTCCGGTATCCGTCGATCTCTTTCCGATTGGCCGAAAATTTGATACACAGCAGAATCCATCGGGACAATCGCTATTCATACTACATGTAGTCGTTACACAGGTACCTGGAACGTGGCAGGTGTGTGTTTGTTTAGTATCATAGGGTCATATGGTTGTATAGTCTGGCAATACTGACCTGAGACTGATTAATCTCCGGGATGTTTTTCGTTAGTTTCCGTGAATTATTACAATCCAAACATGTATTTTTAATCATAATGTGGTTTGCAATGCATCGTACTTAGGATTAGACCGAATGGCCTAGTGTACAGTGTACAGTACAGTGGTCTTGTAACCTTGAAATAGCAGGTTCGAATCTTCTATATAAATTGATATTTTTTAATTCGTAATTCTTCTCAATTATCAGTTTCTATTCAATAGGTTGGATGAATAATTTGTTGAATATCTGGGTGTCTATCTTTTTTTCTTTTTTCTTTTTTTTTCGTAATTTTACTAAATGTTTAATATTTAACCAGCAAAGAAAATACAGCAAGCCCATTCACAAAAAAATGCTCTGAATCAAGGGCTATGTTAGAGTTGCAATCCTTTTCGGAGTCGGATGAATTGCCGGTCAGGTTGAAAACTTTTTTGATTTTTTCGTTAATTTTATGTGTTTCGAGGTTTCTTACACGACATGTAATGAATAAACTATTTAAAGTATTCAACAAAAAAATCGATAAAATCGTGTTATGTGTGATTTGCAACTACATTATTAAACACTGTGAACAAAATTTATTAATAAAATATACTTATGGTTTGAGCTGGATTCGAACCCAAAACCATCAGCTTTGAACTCCTGCACGTTATCATTGAGGCTAGCGGGACATCTGATAAGTAATACATATTCATATTGTATTGTACGAAAAAAATGGCCACATGCCTTTCTTCGGAAACCAACATTTGTAGAGAAAATGTCATTGAATATTCAGATGTCTCAGGTTAATATTGCCAGACTGTACACTAGGTGTCACATATCGTTTTGGAAAGCATGACAGAAATTGATAATCGCATGCAATATAGTTTTACCATGTAATTCACTATAACGTCATGAGCAATTCTCTCCGAAAGTTACGGAGGACTGCTTATCATACATTTTATCTATTTTCATTCTTTTATAATAGATATATCGTTATTGTTTTTATTTCAGGCATGGGTCACAGAAACCAATACTTCCAGAAGCATATACACACGATGTATAAAATGTGTACGTTATATGACCACAGGAATTATCTTAAGTTATCAATTTCATACTTTTCTATGATGTTTTCATAGTATTGGTTTTCCGTATTTTTCCCTCATGATTTTGAACTTTCCTATGGAGAGCCTCAATAGACCATTTCACCAGGGTTTGGTGATACTCGGTATAATTTGCTGATTTAAATTGACCAATCAGTGACTGGGGAAAAATCTCAAGAGTATGTTTATTTCCCATAGAACATTGAAATTTTACACCAGCAAGAAGATGAGGTGTTCGGGGAGTGCTCGTTGATTTACGTAGATATACGTATTTTTTTATTTATTTTTTTTTCGAAATGAAAAGGCCTATTACAAGACGTGGCGTCATTTTATCGATGTGACGTCATTTATTATTAATCATATGTCCACGCAGCATTACTTTAAATCTTGAATGCATGGACTATTTGCAGTGACAGCTTCTCACATTGTGTATGATGCCTCTACTGAACATTTTCGGTCTACTTCTCTTTTCACCGAAATCAAGAAACAGGTATATATACCTTGAAATCCGTAGGGTGGGTTGAAGATACTACCATTCTGGCACGTGAGTCCTGTCTCACACGGGCACACCAGTAAGTAGTTTTGGTCGTCTGCCTTTGGATAGTCCACTAAACAAGCTAAAGTAGACACACGGCAAACGATTAGTTTGCACGCTTTATGACGAACGACTTGAAACTAAGAGTTAAAGACAAGATATATGTCTGCGTTCATCATGCATCATAAATTGAAATAAAAGTAAGCATTACATATCTAAATCTTAATTAACACGGTGTGTGTGAGGGGGGGGGGGGATATCAACGAATATTTACAGCCATCATCGGAAATTTGTCCACTACTTAAAATAATAGACGAATATTTAATCTTGTAACGATGGAACATGAGGCTTCTTGAAAACTTAGTTTACTAATGGAAAAAAATCACATATTATACTTTCTATATACTCGTATAATGTGTGCTGGTCTATGTTTTGATAGCATTGCTTTGATATCTCGTGATATACGGTTTTATAAAAAATCCAACTTGGTTCTGGAAGGTCTACGTTGCAGAGCGAAAAGATGCCATTACCAAGCGACAAGGAGAGGTCAGCCGCTGTGTAATTACTATATGGGTTTTAGAAAGACCAGGATTATGAGACAAATTAAGAGAAAATAGTCAATATCTTGCATGTGAGTGAATAAATTGATCCTTTAATAAAGACTATCAAAAACAAATGAATATCGTTGTGTTCGATGATTTAAAATCAGATTCTGGATTTTGACAAGGCGCATGCGTAAACATATGTAGACTGCGTTTACAACGATTGTATTATGCGGCTCATCAGAGAGAAAGTCTGGCCTGCATCTTAAACACTGTTGAGAAGTATGATTATCTCTCCAATGAATAATCTACAGCTTATAAACATAGGTTCTGCATAAGGCTGTCGAGAGCTATTGTATACTTCGTGCATCGATTACAAGGGAGATAACTACTGAACAAAGCGACTTGCACTCGTATCTACTCGGCAACCTCCGGCCCATTTCGGTATTTCGAAACGAAAAAGGCAATGTGTTCCGCATCAGTGACTAGGAGTTTGCGCAGTTTTGCGTGGTAAACGAATGACGTTAGATCTAAACATTTACATGTAAAAGCTAACATCTGATAACGATGTAACATTTAAGCAAGATCTAAAATTAAAACATCCTTACGCTTAAATGACCTAAACGTTATGACAGTTTGACATCTCATTCATGAATTGAATCTGCTTTTCGTTTGAAACGAGTACCAGTCAATTTTTTTTTTTTTTTTTTTTTTTTTTTTTTTTTTTTTTTGTCATTTCGTAACGGTTTCTAAATAACCGGTCAATTTGTGAACATTTTTACCTGTCAACTCGTGACCTCTCATTCAATGCCGATACTAAATCAATTATGTCTTAATTACATGTATGTATATATAAATATAGTTGATAAATGTAAATTTTAGTTTTAATGATATCAAACGATGCCGGTAATTAGGGAAACTTGATAAAATAAGCATTGTAATTGAACAGAACAGAACATTCCTTTGTTTTGGTACAAAATTAAAAATAAATCAAGATCTATATCAGCAAACATTTTTTACAACGATGATAAATGCTATTCTTATAAACGTTGGTGTTTATCTAAATGTTGCACACATCAAAATAGGTGATTAATGGACCCCAAATAATGTTGATGTGTAGCTAACGATTCAACTTGATTTCCAATGAATTGGTGATATCTATTCAACCAATTTGGATTACAATATGTTTTCCCAATATACATTTATCAAGTAACACGTATGTAATTAGGGTCCGTGGTCGAGCTGTTGCAATGCTCGACCTATAGTGTTTGACCATTCAGCGCCCCACCGATGGTCGTTCGAATCCCTATTTTGGTACTTCCGGGAATTTCACGTAAGGGTGTGGTGATTTGTTGGATTTGCGTCTGCTGATAATTTTATTAATGTTTGTCAATGCATTCATTTGAAAGGCTTCGAAATCGAATGTTTGACCCCGCCCTCGATATACCAAAGTCGTTAAACTGGTAATGGTATGTCTACCTTGCGTATTGTCAACAGTGTTGAGATAATTTGCCTGGGTGTGGTATCATGCCACCCGTCTACGGCGTAATGCCGCAGTGAGGCAGCACTATAGAAACTGCTGCCTCGTCTTCATATAACTGCATTACTGTCGGTGGACGTTGAATCACACATCAAATGCTTTGCATATACTTCAGTCTGATTAAATTAGATTTCCCGTGAAAGATTTATAAATTTTAATTTACAAAATAATTTTTAACTATGAGGTATTCTAAATCAACAATATACACAATTTAATGTTGGTCTTTGGTCAATAAAACTGTATTAATTTGAAATCACCAAATGTCCAACGTTACAAAAAGAAAGACAGCTGTGCAGGTAATTCTTTCAAAGGTATAATTTCTTACTTCAGTAATTCAAATCTATTTTCCTGAATCTCACACCTAAATTATTTTGGCTGCGCAAGCTGTCGGAACGCCGTTGAAATTATTGATAAGGTTCTTTGCAAATTAGTTTATTCATATACACACTATCATAGACTGGTGATGAATTGCATATTGCAGAGGTATAATGATACGTAAATACCATATGAATACAGAGTGTATTAATTTCATGGCTTGGCAAATGCCCTTTTTGTACTTGTTTTGAATACCAAGTATATTAACTTCAGGAGTATGCATAGTGTCCAGATGGTGTCGGCTAAGAATCAGCCAAAGATGTTGCAGTGATTATATTCATCTCTGATACACACATTCAATCTTCAAGTTTTGTGAATGGTTCGCAGTTCGCTGGTGGTCGTTGGTCTAGGTGGGAGTCATAAAGGTCATAAAGTTTCAAAGTTTTATTTCAAGCAAACGAGATGGTCATAAGACCCATGTGCTGATATTTATACTCCCGATATTGTACTACACACAAGACACAACAAACTGTTTAA
>CM037778.1:36763863-36813863 GCA_021229015.1 Solen grandis
CTTCCATATGGTCCACATAAATTAACAATATTTAAATTTTTATACAACAAGTAATAATAATACACATGTACATGAAATAAAAAACAAAAATTAAACCAAAAAAAACAAAAAGGATTTTTTACTAGTCCCACTCAGGTAATTTCCACTGTAAATAAGAATAAATTGGTGGACAGAAGAAGCTGCACGGACAGAAGATGGTATGGATTTCCATAGTTTAGGACCTGAATAAGAAAGACTTTTGTGGAATAATTCAATGCGTAGTTTTGGTACTCTAAGGAGATTATTAGTTGATAATCGTAATGCCTTTCTGTTTGATCTACATATTGGAACATATTACACAGATAAGTTGGATTTAAATTGGTAGTGAACAGACTAAATGTAGGTGAAGTACACTAGAGAATGCTGGTAAATGTTGAAAGTGTGGATTAATATATTGATTAACTTTACATGTAATCATGTATATTAATTACAACATGTAGTTTGCATGAATAACTTCCAAGAAAATTTTAATTGGTTAATTAGATGTGGGTGTTCCTCGGAACACTTGTGTCGCCTGCATTTAAGCATGTTTGATGAAAGAATTGACTAGAAAATCGATCTTTTGACAAATTATTGATAAAGCATAATCTATTTTGTGAGGTACAAAATAACACCAAATCACACACACACACACACACATATATATATATATATATATATATTATTTTTTTTTGGGGGGGGGGGGGAATAAAATATTCAAACAGTACAATATGTAATAATTTTCCCGAGCACTTTCGACTATACAGTCTTCATCAGAGGAGTGTCAGAATGACTATGAATTCAAAACATTAACTGTAAGAAAAATTATGACGTCATTAAGCACTTATGACGTTAATTATATATATGTTGCAAGTTTGTAGTCATCATTATCATTATTGAGTTATCATTCATGTGCACTGCACTCAGACCATTGAGATCTATGAAGTTTCAAGTCAACACCTCAAATACTTTTCAAAATATGCCCCGGAAAAAATTAAGTCTGAAAATTTACAAAGGGCAATAACTCAGAAAATATTAAAGTCAGAGTTATCATTCTTGTGACTGCACTCCCTCAATGGATCTATCATTAGTTTCAAGTATACCTCAAATACTTTTTGAGTTATGGTCCGGACAAAAATAAAATCTCAGAATCAACAAAGGGTAATAACTCAGAAAATACGAAAGTCAGAGTTATCATTCTTGTGCACTGCACTCCACCTCAATGTGATCTATCCATGTTTTAAGTTTCAAGGTGATACCTCAAATACTTTTCGAGTTATGCTCCAGACAAGAAAGTGTGACGCCGACGACGACGACGCCGACGACGACGCCGACGACGGACAAAGTGATCCCTATGTGTCTGCCATGCTATGCAGGCGACACAATAATTGTCTTTTTTGAGTAAAGCACCATTCACAATGCATGTATATGTTTTATGAGATCTCCTGCACTTTAAAATTGCATATCCAATAGCTACCTTAACTTAATAGAAGACATACATCAACCATGGAAAATCTTCAATATTTAACCCTCCCAACATATCCCATAGCTACCTTAACTTAATAGAAGACATACATCAACCATGGAAAATCCTCAATATTTAACCCTCCCAACATATCCCAAAGCTACCTTAACTTAATAGAAGACATACATCAACCATGGAAAATCCTCAATATTTAACCCTCCCAACATATCCCATAGCTACCTTAACTTAATAGAAGACATACATCAACCATGGAAAATCTTCAATATTTAACCCTCCCAACATATCCCATAGCTACCTTAACTTAAAGAAGACATACATCAACCATGGAAAATCTTCAATATTTAACCCTCCCAACATATCCCATAGCTACCTTAACTTAATAGAAGACATACATCAACCATGGAAAATCCTCAATATTTAACCCTCCCAACATATCCCATAGCTACCTTAACTTAATAGAAGACATACATCAACCATGGAAAATCCTCAATATTTAACCCTCCCAACATATCACATTAAAATAAAAAAAAGTAATACATATACAATGACAGCCAATGGTGTCTACTTTTTTGGCTCAGAAATCTTTATAAGTCGAGAAACAACAATAACAGAAAATAACCAAAAATGCGGAGTGAATTTCATTTAAGGACCAATAGATATCAATTTATATGTCTCCACTTTGATCAAAAGCATGTTCACTGTTCAAATTGCCCTTACCTGATACAGAAACAAAATGTAAAAACACAACGAACCTGTGACCTCTGGTCTTTGGTTCAGATCCTTCCCTTGAGTCTGAGCATACAGGATGACCTTTGTGATGTTGACCTCTGCTGACCTTGGGCTCCTCCCAGTGCTTGTCTGCAGTTTTGTCTTCATACCTGTCATCAAGCAACAGTGCCCCTGTCCTACCCACTGTCCCTACGGGGTCTCTGTCCTCTCGCAGTACTGGCCTAGAAATAGGACATGGTCAGAATCTCTTTATCCATTGAAATGTCAAGTTGTTTTGACAAAATTTAAAAATATTCAACTTTTACTCAATCTTAGCTAACAAAGTCATTATGAATCTGCTCAAAGCTTTTTTTTTCAAAAATGAAATGTGAGACAAATGAAAACTTAATAATATTTCTGACATTGTTCTGGTAAGTTATGAAATATACAGGATTATAACCTGTCCTCCTCCCAGTCCTCTATCAAGATGGCCCCTGTGCGGCCCTGCGTGGTTGCCATCTCCTGCTCCACTGACACTCCACTTCCTCTGGAAACAGCCCTGTCCCCGTAATGATCATGCCTGGCCCCATGACCCTTTTTATCTGCACTGTCTCTGTAACCCTTTTCATGACCACTGTGATGACTATGGCCATGACCCTGACCTTTGTGTAAATGACCCTGACCTCTATGTGAATGATCACGACCTTTATGTTGATGACCTTGATGCCTGTCATGTTTACCACTGCTGCGGTCAAAATAAGCACTATCCCTTTCATGGTACCAATCATTATCTTTATAGTCTCTCCCTTTATCCCCGTATGCCCTGTCCCCATCCCCACTGTGTCCTCGCCTATCCCGCCCCCGCCCATAACTATCCCGGTAACCTCCCCTATCTTCCCGGTGACGCGATCCTTGGCCATCTTCCACATCCTCTCTGTCCTCCAACAGTAACGTCCCCCTGTGACTAGACCCCACTTTTGTGCTGCAATCAATCCCAATTCTATCATCGTAATCTCGATCATCCAACAATATAGCACCACTGTTCCTCCCACCCCGCTCAGAATCCCTGTGTCTCCTCCTCTCATGGTTCTCCCCAGAATGTTCACTTCTATAATTCCCATCCTTATTCCTTCTATATCCGTTGTCCCTACTGACATTTCTCTTATCATATGTATCACTGTGACTGGAGTGTCTATCATCATAATAATGGGTTTCATCATCATCATCTCGATCCTCCAGCAACACCGCACCACTGTGTCCGAGTCTTCCGTCCCTGTCTCTGCCACCCCGTTCTCTCTTCCTGTCGTCATGGGATCGTCGATCACTCTTATGACTACTATGTTTATGGTCACGGTCAGTGTGATCCCTGTGTGTACGCCCATCATCAAAGCTGTGATGTCTGTGAGACCTGGGAAACATAATCAAAGTGAAAGTATAAAAACTGTGTTCATGACTAAAAAATTCTAAGTCACAAAGTCACAAGTCAACTGAAGATTCAGTATCCCAACTTCCAGTTTTATTCCATTCACATTTAATCAAGCATTCCTTTTTCTTAAATGAAGTGACTCACGTTTTCAAATGTTTTCTCCTGGTAATATCTCTTTGTTACACGTTGATGCAAGCTTAACATCCTAACAACCATCTTACCTCCTGTCAGAATGAGATGACTGGTGACTTCTAGAGTGGTCACCATGACGACCTTTATCACTGCCTGACCTCCGTCTCCTATCTGAGTCAGACTGACCTCTGTGATGGTCAGTGTTATGTTGGTCTGAAGCTGGACTGTCCAACTCCTTGGGCACTTCCTGTTTTACCTTCACACCTTGAAATGTTCCAGTTGTCTTAAAAAATGAAAGATTAACATTCAGCTTATGATGTAAAACATCACATAGCACTACAAATAATCTATATGCAAATTTATTTTCAACTATTGATGTTTTTTGGAACAAGAGTGTTCTTTGGAACACATGCCATGTGTCACCTTCTTAAGCGCGATGAAAAAAATGTGATGTACAACAGAAGTACGGACAGACAGACAGATGACGGAAAAGTAATCCCTATGTGTCACCTCTGCTTAAGCAGGTGACACAAAAAATGATGCATTAACATGGACAGAGGATAAAAGTCCTTCGAATCTAAAATGATGAACGAAATTAGCACAGGCTCATATGGCCAGAGCAAAGCAGGGTGTGTCAAGATATCTTGGTTTTCTTCCATGTTTTTATATTTGGGCCTGTTTATCAAAATCTAAGTTTTATATATAAACAGAGTATTCAGGCCTGCTTACATAACTCCGATTTTCAATGACTGCAAAAGAATGAAAAACAAAACTTACACTGGTTTTTAATTGCATAATTGCATAAAATACTAACAATAATTCAAAATTTATGAAAAGTATCAGTGAAATTCTTGTCAATTATTGAATCTAAGAAGATGTATGGTGACTATGGACAATAATACTATTTCTTTTTTATAAGTTTCAATGTTTATTTTCAAATTTCTCATGTCAAAGGGGGCTCCGTGGCTGAGAGGGTAAAGTCGCTGACTTTAACACTCACTAAGTATTTGAGTTTACCGTCGCTTCGACAGTATTTCAGTCATATAGCAACATCCAGCTAATTACAGGTGGAGGAAGACCCCAAATGCACAGAGGCATCCGAGTAGAACCACCAAGCCAGCTGGAAGGCTTCATCACATGAAAATCCGAATGACCCTGCTGGGATTCGACCCCACGTGGTGAGGGACTGAGTGAGTGTTAAAGTCAGCGACTTTATCCTCTCGGCCACAGAGGCCCCCCATACTATATGTAATCAGTGCCACACTGCAGTATTGCGCTGTAGACTTGTGGTGGCATGATAACACATCCGGTCACATTATCCTAACACTGGGCCAGCCAGTCCTGGAACTACCCTTATATGCTGAGTGCCAAGCAAGGGAGCTATACCAGTACCATTTTTTATGACTTGGTATGTTGCAGTCAGGGATCGAACCCATGATCTTCCACTCCCGAGGCAGGCGCTCTAACCACTCGACCACCAGGGACAGTCTAAATAGTCTTGAAATTCAAATTTTTCCTTAAACAATCTGTAGCTACCGGGTAACACATTTTCTTGAATTATTAATTTCAATAAACCATACATTTATATACAGATCATAGAGTTTCTGTTTTACATTAGCTAGCACCACTTAACATTTGGAAAAATTGTATTTTCCCAAATATTGCTTAAGCCACATTAAATTAATACTGTATACTTCTTATGTGTTTTGGCCATTAAAAAGGTGTTATTTCAATTAATGGAATTACCAAAATTACTAAAAACTATATAATAAGTGTTGTTAATTTTGGGGCATATAAATGTATATATATAAATATTTATGTATTTAAAGATAGTTTGTCACCTGCTGGCTCTGTACTGCCACAGGGTTTGGTGGCACCTGCATGCCAACAACAAGAGCCCCAGAGCCCCAGGGTATGACTCCCGTGGGTGTAGGGGCTGGGGCACTAAACAGATTCAGGTTTGGGCCCTGGACTGGAAGAACTGGAGCCTGAGCTGTTATAGGTCCAACATTGGGTGGTCTGTAAAAAAAAATTGTCTTCCAATTTTCTGCTTAAGATCATCTGGGGAAAATAAAATATATTAATGTGCTTCATGTATGATACTAGAATCTCATTCTTTAAATCAAAGTTCTCTTTCATGTTTGTAATCATTTCATTTAACAGATTGTTTGATCTGTCACGTTTTGCATTTTTTGCAAATTTATATTCATGTCTAAGGGTTCTGTTAAAGTACTGTCCAGTTAAACATTCACAAGAGTGTTCTCTGGAACACGTGTCACCTGCTGAAGCATGACAGAAAAGTGTGACGGACAGATGAACGGACAGACAAACAGACGACAGAAAAGTGATCCCTATGTGTCACCTCTGCTTACAGCAGGTAACACAACAATGATCTAGACTGAAGTTTTAGTTTAGGTTACTTTTAAGAAGTTGAATTTAAAAATGGTAAATAAAATTTTAAAACCTCACTTCAGATCAAAAGCCTTTCTTCTCCGCTAAAGGCTGTCTAGCTTAAATAGAAAATCAACTAACTCGAGAGGAACACTTACCTTGGACTAGCAAAAGGAAGAACAGTAGGGCTTGAATGTCTTGGTCCAAACATCTGACCAGGTGCAACCGAGACTCCAGGACTGTTTGTCTGATACAAAGTATGGATACTTTATTAATCAGCATGCCAAAATATTGTCTGCTAATTTTCTGCATGTAATTTCATTATCAAATATAATCATTTCTTTCTTCTCATTGCTGATTCTGGAAATAATTTACAGTCAGACAAATTAATGTAACCTTGGCTAAATTCCACCGACAATACATAATGCGAGCTATTACTACAATTCTTAAATATATAGAAACGCAATCCATTTTTCCTACTCTATGAAGTACTCAAGTTCAAATGCTGACAAAAAATATTACCATAATATCTAACACTATCTGTAATGAAATCAAATTGTGGGTTACTTCTATTAGAGATTGTAACTGCTCCTAAGTTATGAAGTATTTAAATATTGCTTAGCTCTGAGTGTAGTTGGTGGAATTTGTAAAACAAAAATTTATACATATATAAAAGTAATGAAAATACTACTTGTCCAATATTGATTTTATTTTTCTAACTAAACATTGCTGATTTATTTCCATGATAAATATCCAGTTGTTACCTATATTCATTGTGATATATTTGAAAGTTTGTAAAATAGATAGAAGGAAAATTAATACAACTGATTCATTCATTATTCATTCCTGTTCTTTTTTAATAGAAAATCACACATAAATATAAAAAATGTTTGAACATTCCCAAAGCCCCCAAAAAATCTGATACATGTTGGATTATTGTATAAAAACAATTGACTATATACTGAGTTATATATAGAAATTCATTCCAAGAATGGTAACCATACATGCTATGTCAGAAAGAATCTATTCTAAATTAAGGATAACCATACATGCTATGTCAGAAAGAATCTATATACATGCTATGTCAGAAAGAATCTATTCTAAATTAAGGATAACCATACATGCTATGTCAGAAAGAATCTATTCTAAATTAATGATAACCATACATGCTATGTCAGAAAGAATCTATTCTAAATTAAGGATAACCATACATGCTATGTAAGAAAGAATATATTCTAAATTAATATATACATGTATTTACAACATCTTCGTTTGTAACAATTTCTGTTTTCCTCCAGATATTATCTCTGAATCTGAATTTGTATGTTGTATCTTACACAACTGAACAGAGAGTTTTTTGCTGGCAGTGGCTCTTCATGGCATCTTTAATGCCTCTACACAACCAGCACATTTTCAAGGAAGTGATTCCAATGAATCACAGTATCCACAAAGGAAGAATGAATTTTCCTATTGTTTTTGGTTTGAAAAATGGATTTCCATGCCAAGTAAAACACCATATCGGTCAAGATTATTGTTATGTTATTATTAAGATTTAACTGATTTGTTGTATAATGTCCCCTTTGCTGAAATCCTTTTTCTGCAAAGTTTGCACTCTGCTCAATCAACTGTCTTGTTCAAATAGGCCCAAATTTTACTTTTAAACAGACAAACTATTTAACAAACGCAAATATGGTTGAGCTCAATTAAGGTAATTGTAATGTTCATTCTGCACGCAATCAACATAAAAATAATATTTTTCTTTTCCTTACTTATAATTGCTTGACTAGTTAAAATCAATTAATAATTACATAGTTGTTAAAAACATCATTAAAATCAAACTTATCAATTGCATTTTTTAATTGAGCATTCAAAACAATGGCATACATCTTGGTCACTCAGCACAAATAATTCTGTTAGAATGTATCCAAATATATATTGCTTTCCGGCAAGTTGAAAATGAAAAAAACGTGAAATGGTCAAATGTTCAAAAAAGAAAACATTTCACCAAGGTGTTTTTAGACTATAGTATTACTGTATTTATGATCGATATTTTGTTCAATACAGAAACGTTTGATAATTTATCAAACCTATAATACCTGTATTCAATATGTATTAAGTATGCATACCAGTACTGATTCCTGTTGCAAAGGACGTTCTAATATTTTTGATGTTACACAACCATTGATTTTTTGTTATTATTGCTCCTCTTGGTTTTGTGAATTTCATAAAGTCTGGTGTTAGCAGAGCTGAAACTATAACCCTTCAGTTGTACAGATGTTAGGAATAATCCCAAATTAGTGAAGCCTTTTACTTTTCCCAAATATTGATAATCTCGATCTACTGGAGGCCAATAGGAAAAAAATATAACCGGAGCGGAACTCAGTAGAGATTAAAATATTGAAAAATCATTGATAACAGTCCTTATAATATACACAAGTACATGTTTCGTATCATATATATGTGGCTATTCAGGACTTATAGAGAAATCACCATTATTAAAACTGCTTCTGCAGATCAATAACAACCATTTTGGATCAACATCATGATGATCAAGATGTTGGTCCTATCAATGAGCCGCTCTCGGTTGCCACATACATGCTATTTTTGTTACTGGTTGTCACGCCTCGGCTTAAGGAATAGCGCCAAACCGAAAGTAGAACGTAACACAAATATTACGGTACACAAATGTGAACTAATCAAAATGTCAGTTTATATTTGATCATGATGTTAGGTGTTTATTCCTAAAGCTGTAAATGAGTTATATGTATACATAAACGATAACTTGCTTAACAATATCATAATGAAACAAACATTAATTTCTAATATAGGCCTATTATTATATGCCATATATTGAGGTATGTCTATTGTATCCGAATACGAAACAAAACGAATTTATAGCCACTTGTATGCTTTTTCAATATAATTTTATGTTGCCTATTAATGAACTTACTCCTGGAGTTTGACTTCTGGAATACATGTCGCTGTTTTATCAAATGTTAGCTGTCCCTCCAAAACGTAAATAATATCTTATTGTGCATTTTATATCAATCCTCCGGGATATGTCTTCGTGCCGGTGAGTTTCGTATGTTTCAATCGCAATATCTCGGACCATACTACGGAACCACGGTAGGCTATTTTCCGTTGGTTTTCCATCGGAGCATAAAAACCAGAAATGTGAATACCTAGATATAATGTAGCTTCGTAATAAAAACTTAGAACTGTGCAAATACATTAATTAAATTCAATGACATACAATAAAAACTTCAAATAAAAAAAAAACAGATGCAGTGAGAACTGCTCATGCGCGGATCCAGAAATGTGTCTCAGGTGTAGGGGGGGGGGGGACATGCCATGTCCTTTTCTAGCTATGAAATTCGCCGAACGGGGCGGTGGAAAGGGGATCAACTCTTAAAAATTCAGTACTGTACGTGTGTATGTGAGTGTTGGGGGCAGATCATAACTTGATGTCAAAGTACTATATTACTGACTATTTGATATGTTACGGTATGATAGTACCTTTAATACTCTTCATCGGAAACATGTATATAATAAATCGAGGACAAAAAGCTAGACTAGCTCAAATAAATAAATAAATAAATAAAACTGCTTTAGTAGTATGATCTCGGTCATGATTTTTTTTTATCTAAACACTGACAATGAAAATAAAATTTGTCATATTTAAGTGCATGTACTGAGATATTGATTGTTTACTGACATAAATAAATTAAAAGCTCTTATTCAGGCAAGTAAGTATCAGTTCCTGCCAGATCAAACCTTGCAAAGCTTGGAATTTGAAATTTAAAATCGTCTAAAGAGGCATTTTCATACATGACATCAAGTTTTTCTTGAGAACACATGCATCTCAGTTTGGACCACACATGCACTCTCCTTTTTTCTACAACAGACCTGCCAGAACCTTGGCTCTGTTACAGTCGCAGTCAAAGATTGAGGTGCTGGCATTTTCATCTCACACATCACGGGAAGATCAGAAAGAGTCAGTTCTTTAACAGAAAAGCACTACACGATCTACAAAGCAGAAGTGGGGGGCAATACTGCAGGCTAATGTTCAATTGAGAAATCATGCGAAATCTGTTCCAACATAGTTATCTATACAGATGTTCTTTCAGTTTTCCAAGCCTTCAAAAAGTCCAAATTACCACCCGTGTCCAGGGTACTTGGCGAGCTAAGCAGGAACTAAGTGGTGTCTGACATGAATTGTTATTTCATAGCAAAATTTTACTAAATTATTTTAAGCTACCTATCATTAACTTAAATATTCTGTTTCTCATTTATCTATAACATAGTATCCGAAACGCTTATCTTGCAGAGTTATAAGATGTTAAAAGTTGATATTCTTCGAAATTTGAGTAACGATAACAACAATCGGTAGCGATTTAATATTTATTTTTTGCATTCAAATTCATGAAAAGGGCCAAAGTTCGTCAGCAGGACTTTTTTTGGTAGGATTAAATTGTAAATTGATTGTACCTAAAAATTTGTTAGAAAATATTTAAAAAAAAAACAACGAAAAGTTATTCCACTGCATCTCGCGCTACATCATGTACGTAGTATATATAATACTGCTGTTGTAGCCGACTCCAACTGATGTTGTGTGTGTGTGTGTGTGTGTGTGTGTGTGTGTTGTTTGTTGTTGTTGTTGAATTCAGATTTGTATAATAGATTACATCATTATACACTTATTGTCGCACAATTAAATGATAATGTCACGATTATCTGAAAATAAAATGGAAGTAGTTAATTATGACTGAAGATAGAAATAACTATATGCATTGTATTGACCAAAAAGAAATGTGTCATCTTAAGTATGTTAACATCAAATAAAATAAATAATGATGAAAGTACTACACGATTTCACGAAAAAGAAAGTGTGGACATGATATATAAACTTAATCATACAGGCATTTCATATTTCTTAAAATATTATCTCTTCTTTCGTTGGCTTGCGGTAGGTCGATGGTTCTACCCGGGTACCTCTGTGTACTCGGGGTCTTCCTCCACCTGTAATTAGCTGGACGTCGCTATATGATTGAAATACTGTCGCAGCGACGGTAAACCCCAATACAACAACAACATCATCTCTTCTTTCGAGAGTTTGAGATATCTACGTAGACTTAACAGTAAATTTGTTATTTGTATTTAAAGGATGAAAAAGTCATGTTTCGATTATGGCAATAATATTTATTCATATACATAGTACGTGGGTTTAAAAAAAACGGCTGCTCTTAATTACAAAGTGGGATTCATTTTTGTTATTTTTAAGTATCTTTTCTCTGATTCTTGCGGAATTAATTCTTAACAAAGCCGAAGAAATGCGTAATATAGTTAGTTCTTTACGTAAATGCTCAAATACAAAGAATGGCAAATATTTTTCAGGATAAAATGTACACTTAAAATGATTGTAAAAATAACAAAGTGTCCTATTGTTATTAATATCAGTAAACCACTGTTATTGACAAACGTCAATTACACGTTGTTTAATACTTTTACAAAGGTAGGTACATGTACACGTTCAGAATATATCCAAACATCTGAAAAATCATATTCATCAAAAACAGCTTTACCTTTCTGGAACTACTGCCTCTCCTAATGATGTAATAAAGACTGTTATAATAAAGTGTTTTCAGTAACATATCATCTGTGTGTATTGATTTAAAGCAATATTTTATAATTTGAACATTTCTTTTATATACCCAACTCACAATATACAGCTGCATTGCAAGCATTTTGACCCACCTCGAGTGTAATGTTCTCTACATGTGGGTATGTGGTTATTTGTGTACACCTAGGAATAAGTCTGGACCCCAAAACGGGATGGTTTTTTGTACATTTATTATACACTAACTATAAACACAGCATACTTGATTCATACATACATTCTAACTTCTCTAGATCTAACAGTCTAGTCTGTGAAGGTTTCATGCATTGATGCTGGCCACGCCAGGAGGCGGGGCTTATCAGGAGTAGCACCACTGGTCACTACACCAAGTATACTTTTATAAAATTGAAGTGTAATCTTTTAATCTCTTTAGACATTGAAATCCACAAACTGGACATGCATGATTTAAACTGAACCAACAAATGAATCGAATAATTGTTATGAAATTTAAGGCATTATTTCTATGTCTTTGATATGCTTGAGAAGAACATATAAGCCTTATCCATTATATATGATATTTAATACAACAGGTCTTGTATTATTGAAAACAACACCTATATAGTTTAAATCTACACAATGTCTGAAATTCCATTTTATAAAACCATCGCTCTTCAAGTCTAATGGGGCCTCTTTTTCGAAATACAACTACATGTATTTTTGTTATCTTTATTGAGCGGTGTGGTGTCGGTTACATACATAAATAAAAATACAGAGGTAGGCGTGTTCAAACGAATAATAGTAAATTGTCGCCACCATGAGGAGGGAGATAACATGCCCCTTATCAGACAGAATTAATAAGAATGTTTCTCAGAGAGAAACATTCTTATTAATTCTGTGAGTAGGCGGGTCTGCACTAGAGAAGCCGCGTCCGGCTATTTCAGGCTAGGTGTGACATGGAATACTTCGTATGGGCACACTGTCAACCATGTCTTAAATACAATGTTAACAATTCTGAGCAAAAATTCACGCGCATTTAAACTCTTCCTTGTACATCATTCCATCATTAATTTGTTGTCTAAAACGCAACGTATTACAACTTTTCGAGGGATATTCAATACCGGATATCCAAATTTAATTCCTTTTGCGGGAAAGCTATACGTGCACCTGTTTGCTAATATCATCGTTAAACAATAATTAAATATGTTTGCATAACGAGCTCCTGCGAGTGAAATTTTTCACATATCCTACATGAACGAAAAGCACAATAATCTTATTTTTATTATAAAAGCACACAACGATCGATATTTGCAACGATGCGTAAGTGGATAAAATTCTCTCTTTTTTTTACAATACTTTTACACACATTTCTGAAAAATAAAATATCCCACAATGGACAGAAGTACGAGGGGTTTTTTTCTCTCCTTTTTTGTTTGTTTTTTTGTTTTTGTTTGTTTGTTGAATTTAACGTCACACCGACATAGTATTTCAGACATTGGAGACGACTTCTACTCGAGACAGGTATACTGTGCTGCCTCACTGCAGTATCACGCCGTAGACATGTGACATGATACCACACCCAGTTACATTATCATTATCCTGACACCGGGCCAACCAGTTCTACCATACACTAATATGCTGAGGGCCAAGTAAAGAAGCTATACCAGTATCTTTTTTTTTTTTTACGACTTTGGTATGTCGCGGCCGGGGGTAGAACCCACGACCTCCCGATTCCAGGGCGGACGCTCTTACTACTCGGACACCGGGACCGGTACAAAAGTACGATACGGTATATTTATTGCATAAAACACAATACAGTGCTCAATGTTTTCATTAAATAAACAGATAAACAATGAGTAGTGGCAGTACAGATTTAACAGTTTTTAGGATCAATAAAAGAAATTGTGTTATTTTTGTTTTGTTTTATATAACAAAATAATATTATAAGGAAATAGAACAGAACAGAACATAATCTTTATTTGACTTAAGCACAAAGCTCATCGTCACAAAAGCAACAAAATACAAAGCATGCAACATGGTGAACTATAATTATATGAATAATAATGTGAGATATGTGAGAGTGACATTATAACCAGCTGACTTTAATATCCAGATGTATAATTATTTATCAAAACTACTTTTGTGGTAAGATAGTTAATAAGTATTATACTGAAAAATTAAGTGTATTTTCTCTAAGCTGAAATCCTTTTTTACAATAAATTGCTGATTTAGTTAATAATTCTTTGTTTTCAGTGCTCAGAAGTTCCAAAAATTTAAACATATTTGGTCTGTTTGAATAATATATTGGTAGGTACTTTGATCGTAAACATGTATAAAATGGACAAATAAGAATAAAGTGAAATTCATCTTCTATATCATTTCTATTACATAAGTTGCACTTCCTATCATGTCTTGCGATTTGCCTATGTCTACCAGATTCTATTGATAAATAATGAGAAGAAAGTCTTAACCGTGCAATTATATTTCTGTGATTACTATTTTCTAATAAATGTAGATATGAGGATCTTTCCATACTGAATTTAATTTCTTTGAGAAGATACAATGGCGTACTTTCGCTTACACCTGCTTGCCAATTGGTAAAATAGATATCGTTGAGGCGATTTAATAAGATTATACAAAACATATTAACATTTACCGACTCTGGGTATAACCAAACATCATTAAAACCAGCCTGCTGCAGGATATTTCTTATTTTTGACAACCAATTAACTATATTATCATTTTCGGTTATTTCTCTCCTATGGAATTTTACAATATTATTTAACAATGCATTCTCACGCTTTGCCCCAAATAAATTTAGCCAATATCTAACAATTCTAACATTCCGTGCTATGAACAGTGGATATCTACCTAACTCTGAATATATAGCTAAAGTATTTGTAGATAATTTAACATTCAGCAGCCATTTACAAAACTTTCTATGAACAATTTCTAAGCAATCAGCCTTAAGGTAGCCCCATACCTCACATCTCTAGTTAAGAATTGACAGAACATATGAATCAAACAAATTAAACATAATGTTAATTGGTATTTCTCTTCCACGAGTAACATTAAATAATGAATTCATTGCTCTTAATGCCTTATCTTTTAAAGTTCTAGTTGCCGGCATAAATGACCCGCCACTAGAAAAGACTAATCCCAGATAATTGAAATGGGTGACAATTTCTATGTCTTTATCAGAAAATGTGAATTTTAAATTTTGTGGTGTATTACCTCCCTTCTTAAATATTACTACTTTAGTTTTGTCTGTATTAACATGTAAGTTCCATTTCGAGCAATATACTTCAAGTTTATTTATTAATTCTTGTAAGCCTTCTGTTGATTCTGAACACAACACTGCATCGTCTGCATATAACAACATACATATAGATATTTGATCTATTGTAACGCCTTTATTCGTATTCTCTTGTAAATGTGTCTCAATATCGTTTAAGTACAGAGAAAAAAATATCGGCGAGGTTATTTCGCCTTGAAATAACCCGATATCACTATTGAAAAAATCTGATACTGTATTTAAATGTTTAACTGCTAATCTAACTTCGTTGTACATAGCTCTAACAACCGACAACAGTTTTCCGTCAATCCCGTTTTGTATCAGCTTAAACCACAATGAATTTCTGTCAATGTAGTCGTAGGCTTTGCGAAAATCAACCATGCATGTAAACAACTTTTCTTTGTTACGTAATTGTCGCTCTATCAATGAATTCAACACAAACATACAATCAACCGTACTGCAGTTCTGCTTAAAACCGAACTGTGCGTCTGTAATGACCCGATTGCTGATAGACCATTTCTTAAGCCTTTCATTCACTATGACCGTAAAAAAGCTTACAAAAACAACTAGTAATTGTAATACCACGGTAATTATTAGGATTTGAAGTATCACCCTTTTTATACAGTGGCTTTATGACACCAATTGACCAGCTTTGTGGAAACGTATTACTGTTAAGTATGTAATTAAACATGATTTCTAACGGTTTCCCTAAAATATCCATACATTCCTTAAAATATTCATATATAATGCAATCTACGGAGCAAGCCTTATTATTGCCTAAACGCTTCGATGCTGCCAAAATTTCGTCGATTGTAATTGGTTTATCTAATTCTGGAAATGTGGCTTGTCTATGATCTCGATTATCAAAATTGCTGAGAAACTCGCTAACCTCGATATTTACCTGTTCGTTAACGGAATTTGCTAAGTTTTTAAAATGTTCGTAAAATTCTTGATTCGTAACATTGTCACCTGCTGTGTTTACCTTAGATCGTTTAAACTGATTCCAAAAGTCTCGCGGTTTCAACCTCCTCATATCATTCATTTTCTTACCAAGAAATAGAGGTAATGTTCGTTTTAAAAGTCCAATAAGTAGCATATGCATGTATTTAAGGCACATCGATCAGCAATTATTTCTGAAAGTACGTGTATATTAAATCAATCTAGTTACAGGTGAGTTTCTCTTAGCTGATTAGCGAAATGAATTATATATATGATTATAAATTGATGATCCTCTTTCTAATTATTTCAAAATACCATGATCAGTCCAAAGCAAATACACCAATGTTATAACTGGTCTCAAATTATGGCAAATAGCTATCACCATGGATACCAGAACGGCATGTCATAAATCATTTTCCAAGAAATTGTCTGAGGGAGAGAGAGAGAATTGTATGAAACAAAAAGACATTAAAGAAGTTCAAAATGTTGTTTCAAATGTAAAATAATGATATTCAGTAATGTTCCGGTTTTGCCATGTAAAAGGAAATGAACTGGATGGATAGCTTTGAGTCAGTTTTAATTTTACCATAGAATCATACGTGCTTCGATTTGGATATCCATTTCGAATTATACTTGAGAGATAACTTTATATTCAATATATGTATAAAATATATCGTGATTTGCCGATGATATGGTTTTATTGGATGATTTATTTCTAGTGAATTATAATCTAAAGTAGATCTATTGCATGAATATGTCAATTGCGGAGCGTAGAAGGTAATACATTGAAACCCAGATTTGTGTGTGTGTGTGTGTGTGTGTTTCGTAAAAGGGATAGGTTCTTATTTCCTTGAATAGACATACATTGGAGAGGGGTTATACACAGGTGGTGCTTTCATTATATTGACATTTTTTTAATTATACGGGTTCCCTAGGGCCTTCATTGTAACTTTGAGCAAGCGCCAGGTAAAGCACTAAACGTACTATATTAAATTAATGTCGTAGAATACCTTTCACTCCTAAGTATTTGATTCCCTTGAGAAACAATATGGCAGTATCTGAAGGATGCGTTCACTCTCTAATGTTGCTGATATTGTATCTTTGCAAATAAATACTCTTAATAAGAAATTTTAAACCTCAATGTTGTATCAATATGACCAGTATATAATACGTTTTATATGTTTTAATGAGGTACGATGATGGATACATACACATTTCGGAAATAAATTATGTCCTGATTTAATGATGTCAATATATATCTCATTTGCTATCGAATGGAAAATCGTTTTAGTCCCCCAAACTGTGTCCGTTCGTTGTCGTAAATTGTTCAAACATTTCTCTAAGTAAACTCTTTATAGAACATCTTCCAGATGTCTTACCATCGTTAATCAAACATTCCTATTGGTGTTTTTTATTTAGTATTTTCATGACATTTTGT
The DNA here is from genome assembly GCA_021229015.1 of Solen grandis. Taxonomy (NCBI): domain Eukaryota; kingdom Metazoa; phylum Mollusca; class Bivalvia; order Adapedonta; family Solenidae; genus Solen; species Solen grandis. Next base: position 36,781,311 of record CM037778.1, read on the forward strand.
GGTATTATAGCTTCATATTTTTTATTTCCTTTTTAATTATATTTGATTTAATCATCATTAAATAACCTCATTTGCTCCAGGCTTAAAAAAGGAGTTTTTTCCTCCTTTAAGAGGATGATATGAATGTATAAATCATAAACGCTGTCACGAAAACAGACATTTATAGATTAAATTTTCTATAAGAGCTTACTATAAGACGATACGCAGACACAAACATAATTATGGTGGCATATTTCTGCCAGCCATGTCGAAACTTTTCTGAAAAATGGTCACATAGTCAGTTAGTATCTGGCAAGTAGCAAATTTTCAAGTTATCTACCTAGGTATCTTAACAGAATGAAACTGCCTGTTAGTGCCCAATACTGCCAGCCATATATTCACTTCAGATAATTGGATATCTCGCCTTTTTTCAAGTTAGTCAGTTAAATTATGTGGATAACAATCATTTTTTTCACATAATTATCTGGAAAAAGGCATGATATCCAGTTAAAATAAGTGAATATGTGATTGGCAATATTGGGCACTAACAGACAGTTTAGTCCTGTTAAGATACCTAAGTGGATAACTTGAAAATTTTATACCCTTAGTATTAAACATCATTTGCAAGCTTGCGGCAACATTTCATGAAAGCTAAATTCGAAACCCATTCCACGGTACTTGGTTATTATTATGGGGCCAAGACTTGAACAAAAACAGCTGGTGGTTAAGCAACAGATGCATTGGATAGACCAGCTAATAATAAACTGGGCAAACCTTCCCTTTAAAAGGAAATTTTATTTGGTTTCCTTTCTAATAGTGGAAAATTCTAATGGTTTTTATTTGTCTTTTTGTGGAGATATTTGTCCTGGTATTTTCCTTCCTTCTGGTAGTTTTGCATCATACTGGGTCCCAATCACTTTTCCCTTATGTACGTAATGTAAATACATACAGTTATATCTTATTAGACATGTGAATACCGTTGCTGTGACTGTAATTCAATTATATAAGACTCCGAATGCACAATTAACACCCGGTTAAATCCATCGACCTTCCGAAAGCCAGTTGAAAGGCATCATCCGATGGCAAGTTCATATGGAAACTCAAGTGTCAGGTAGATTAACCAGGGATTCATGGATCCATCTGAACCATGTTTGATTTACCTGAAGTCTACTTAAGCCTCAATCATGCTGTGTTTACTAGTTGCTGTATAAAAGCTGTTTTACATATTACTAAGGCCAGGTCAGTTATTGGCTGATTTTTTAAAGGTGGGAATAAATTATCAATCATGTACTACTACTAGTCAGTCCTTCCCTAGATCTACCTGAGTTTAAACAGTGACTGGCTAGTAAGCACTTGGCCACAGATACCCTATACAAAACTGTGATGGGCGTGGTTCACAGTCGGTAACGCCCACATTAAACCAACGACAATTAAATCCACGGTTTGATTTCCTTGGTCACAGAAGAGAATCTTGTGTGCTACAGATATTGTCATCTCCAATATATCTAGACACATTGCCTCCGTGAAATCATTTCACGGAATATTTTCATTTTGATGAAATCTTATTTATGAAGATATTTCTAATGTAAAATCTTAGGTTTTAGGTTGTCGCGAATATTTTACAATTATTACGCTTAGATGCTTAATTGAATTCCGATCTTTACATTTTAATTGAAATTGGAAAAATCTGCGCAATGGCTGTAACTTTGAACCGGCCTTTGATCTTCGTTGTCTTCAATCTGATACCAGTGACAGCCTTCGTGTTGGACTACCAAGAACATGAGCTGCAGGCCTTATTCGAACTTTGTCCCCATGGCAACGTGTGTCCTGCCAATGGCACGGACGTTAATGTGGACATCACCGGAGAATACGGAAATGCGGCTTTTCATTGTTGTAAAGGTTAGTATCAACCGTTTCTGTCTTATAAAATATAGAGCAAAAGTGCTGGATAATTCCACGAGTGGAAATGATAATATCGACGAGTGACGACTCAAATATGGGAACACATTTTATTTTATTATGGGTGAAATGAAAAACGATTCAACTTTTGTATATATGAATAGAATTTATGTTTCTTAATGTTGTATTTTCACATAAATGTATGTTATGTTACATTGAATTATGCGCTTATGAAACATAAGAATATATTAAAAAATATGTCAACGTATGGTGGCATATTTCTGCCAGCCACTTATCCACTTAGCTATGTCGAAACTTTTCTGAAAATTTGTCACATATTCAGTTATTATCTGGCAAGTAGAAAATTTTCAAGTTATCCACATATTTTCATCAATTGAAAATAGGGCCTACAATCAAGAAGAAAACGAAAAAAAAAATATGGTGGCATATTTCTGCCAGCCACTTATCCACTTAGCTATGTCGAAACTTTTCTGAAAAAATGTCACATAGTCAGTTAGTATCTGGCAAGAAAATTTCGTTATCCTCTTAGGTATTTAACGAAAATTCCAATATCCAGCCATATATTCACTTAAGATAACTGGATATCTCGCCTTTTTTCAAGTTAGTCAGTTAAATTATGTGGATAACAAGCATTTTTTCACATAATTATCTGGAAAAAGATATCCAGTTAAAAAAAGTGAATATGTGATTGGCAGTAGTGAGCACTAACAGACAGTTAAGTCCTGTTAAGCTACCTAAGAAGATAACTTGAAAATTGCTTCTTGCCAGATACTAACTGAATATGTGACAATTTTTCAGAAAAGTTTCAACATAGCTAAGTGGATAAGTGGCTGGCAGAAATATGCCACCATAAAAAAAAGACCGGTGATATGGTAGCATATTTCTGCCAGCCACTTATCCACTTAGCTATGTCGAAATGATCTGAAAATTTGTCACATATTCAGTTAGTATCTGGCAAGTAGAACATTTTCGGGTTATCCTCTTAGGTATCTTAACAGGACAAAACTGCCTGTTAGTGCCCACTACTGCCAGCCAAATATTCACTTAAGATAACTGGATATCTCGCCTTTTTTTAAGTTAGTCAGTTAAATTATGTGGATAACAAGCATTTTTTCACATAATTATCTGGAAAAAGATATCCAGTTAAAAAGTGAATATGTGATTGCAGTAGTGGGCACTAAGACAGTTTAGTTTAAAAAAATCCGAAGATTTAAGGAATTAATATTATTTCAGAAGTATGCCACCATACGTCTGCCAGCCACTTATCCACTAAGCTATGTAGAAAATTTTCTGAAAAATTGTCACATATTCAGTTATTATCTGGCAAGTAGAAAAATTTCGTGTTATCCTCTTAGGTATCATAACCCTTTCCCTCATGGAGTAAACCATGAAAAGACCTATGCGAACAACATAAAACCAGATCAGCCTGCGAGTAACTCGCAGGCTGATTAGGTTTTATGCTGTTCGCTGCTCCTCAGTGGTCTGGAAATGAGGATTTTGTAATTAAATTTGGTAAGGTTTAACTGTGGTTTTCTGCAGATCAGGCTTTATGTGGTACCTATTGAGTGCATCAAAATGAGTCTATATGAGGGAAAGGGTTAAGACAAAACTGCCTGTTAGTGCCCACTACTGCCAATCACATATTTACTTAGGTTAACTGGATATCATGCTTTTTTTCCAGATAATTATGTGAAAAAATTTTTTTCATAATATCAGAAAAAACATGATATCCAGTTAACCTAAGTGAATATGTGATTGGCAGTAGTGGGCACTAACAGGCAGTTTTGTCTTGTTAAGATACCTAAGAGGATAACACAAATTTTTTCTACTTGCCAGATACTAACTGAATATGTGACAATTTTTCAGAAAAGTTTCTACATAGCTAAGTGGATAAGTGGCTGGCAGAAATATGCCACCGGTCTTTTTTTTTTTTTTTTTTTTTTTGATTGTAGGCTCTACAATTGATTTTCAATTGATGAAAATATATAATAATATAATTTTCCCAAATGGCAAAAAAAAAAAAAAATAAAAAAAAATGAAGTTCAGGTTTTTTTCGTTATTTAAATGTTCATTAATTTGTAGAATAAAATTACTTTATGAATGTTTTGTCTGTCATTTAAAGTATGCCACCCTGTTTCTTAATATAAATTGGATGAATACACTAGTTTGGTAGTGCCATATACAATTCGGGCAGCTTCCAGTTGACTTTTTTTCTAATTTTTTTTTATCATTCAGATTACAATTATCAAAAATAATGTTAGTATATTCAATAAGAAGTCTAATGAAAGATAGATACATTGTTTCTAGTGACTTACGACTTAATTAAATTTTAGAGATCGCATAATGTTAATTCTTTTCCACGTATTTTCCTTAATATATTCGATATGAGATGACCATGAACGAAAACTTGATAAAATTAAACCTAGGTGTTTGTAATCGGATGTTTCAGAAATGGCATGAGCTTGCATCAATAATAGCGGGTGTACTGATTCGTTGATCTTTCTAAATATAATGATAGAATCATATTTGAGAGGATGAAAGGTAATCAGACATTTTTTAGCCCAGAAATCGATTTATCTTAGGTCACTTTTAAGAGTTAAGTTTGAAAATTACACCCATATGCGATACCTTATCAAAAGCCTTACCTATATATGTATCACGAAAAACCAGCCAACCAAAAACAATCCTAACTTTCTTTCCTAAATCAAGTATGTCAATTGATTGGTAGTTGAGTCACCAGGCAGAAACACCGGATCGGTACTCAGAAAATTGTTGACAGATATGTGATAGAAAAACATGTCTATAAACGGAATGTTCAAATAACTTACTAATTGTACTTAAATGGGAACTAGGTCTGAAATCAAAGGTAGACTAGCATCGTCTTTTTGAATATTGGACATATGTTAGCTCGTTTCCAAATTGAAGGAAAGTACCATCGTAAATGGATTTGTTAAACATTTGACAAGGAGGGTTTGATAATTCAAGTGATAGTTCTCATAGGATTCTATTGTTGACATTGTCAACTCCAACAACTTTCCGAAGTGGAAGTGCCCTTAAGATGGGTAAATGTTCAATTGAATTGAGAACAACATTAGATAAATGTTCTATATAGTTATAAATTTGGAGGTAGAGGTTCATACTGATGATCATATGTAAGTCTGGTCTGTGAAACAAAAACAATCATTTAAAGAAGTTGCTAGATGAAAAAATCTGATAAGAAAACGTTTTTATTGACATTAAAAGGACATTAAAAGACGCTGTTATTGACATTAAAAGAGTTATAGATGAATGTTTATCGGGTTTCAAAAATATGTTCATCGTTGATCACCATGATTTTGAGTTCAGTTCTTTCGCTAGTTTTAATTGCGTCGTCAAAATATTGCTGTTTGGCATGCCGTCTATTTTTCTTGTAATATCATTACATTAAGTCATAAAAGTGTGCCAATCTGAACATATATAAGTATGTTTCGCATTACGACAGAAACATTTTCTTTACGAATTAAGCGCTTTATTTGAGATGCGACCCACCTTGGCTCGGAAGGTGACTGTGTGGCTAGGTATAAAACGTTTACATATGTCTAAAAGAGAGGAGTAAAATTTAACACCCATTTATCTATATCCGGATCATAGAGGCTAGTCTAATCGAGCAGGGTACACTCTTTACGTAAAAAATGTAATTCCCTATATCGAAAAGCCAGAATAGACGAGCGAAAGTTTAAACTTTTGATTTGGAAAATCTAAAAAATGCAAATACAGGACAATGGTGAAGAAAATTTTGGTCCAGAAATGGATCGGTAACTCTCAAGCTCAGAAGTGAGGTTCTGTTATGTAAGAGTAAAATGTCAACAGTAGAGGAAGAATGTTTATTAGAATGGGTAGGTTGATTTAAACATTGAGACAAACCGAATTGGTTACAAAGGTTGTTTAGCTTTCAAACAAAACGTTGAACAGACATATTTACGTGAAGTTTACAATTATGTTTTACGACAATAAAGATTAATATCATAATTGAATTATAATAAACAGGTTGTTCCTGTGACGAGTCCTGTGTTTATGACGACAACTGCTGTACGGAAGAAATGTTTGGAGGGAGACGAAGAAATCGAACGCATCAGCAATGCATCTCAACCAAGGTCAGCCCTACAGGCTATGAATCTGATTTATATCAGGCATATTACATGGTGACGTCATGTAACCTCGAGTCTCCTGGTGGTGACAACGTAACCGATTGTGGACATGACGACAGTGGAACCTTGGGGAGTGTGACACCACCGGTGTATTCCCCCAATACTGGACTGATCTATAAGAACCAAAAATGCTCGGAGTGCAATGGAGAAATCGACGTCGTAGCTTGGGATATTTACTTTTCTTGCGATTTATTTAAAATCGATCTTCTCGGTAAATCAAAAAATCCGTGTGACTTTCATTTCATTTTCCCGTTAAAGTCGTCATTGATTGAAAATGAAGAATGCTTCATTCGTCCTATTTCGGAGTGCGACCCTTCTGCATCATACACAATACCTCCCAATATCAAAATAACCAAAACTGAAATAGCCACCATGTGCTCTGATGGTCCATTAGTCCCATATCGTTATCAAAAAAAATATTCAAACGTTTTCTGTGCAATCTGCAATGGGGTAAAACCTCCTCCAAAAAGTGTGTGTGAAACGGCGACACTCAGGTCGCAGCCTTACTCATATACCGGGCTTCTTGACATAAACTACGCCGCATCCATACAGCAGTTTCAAAATTTGGACATCAACACAAATTTGAATTGTGTTGCAGCAACATCGAAAAAGGTAGGACATCATTATGACATCATTACTTTCAGGACTTCGTAATTCTTCGGAAATGTTTCATCTGCAGGATAGAAAAATAATAACCTTCTATACCGTATCTTTGAAACACGGAGATGCTCATTTCATTTACTTTGATGTAGCTTCTTAACACTTTTCCCCTAATTCAAACGCATTAATGATCCTATTTTAATTAAAATAAGAAAGGCATAATTACGCCCAAAACGAGAATATAAGGCGTTATGATGCGGAGAAAGACATAATTGCGCGTTTAAAAGGCCTTAAAATGCGAACCAATGGCGTTACAACGCGAAAAAAAGCGTAATAATGCGAATTTGAAACACGTAATTACGGGAAACAAAGGCATTATAACGCAAAACAATGGCGAACCAAGTCAAAGTAACTACAGTTCCCCATGTATTCTTGTACCAAAACCAGATGGCACGTATCGGATGTGCACTGATTACTGTAAAATCAATGCTATCACTAAAACAGACTCATACCCAATACCCAGAATCGACGATTGCATCGATAAAGGTGGAAAAGCCAGATATATCACAAAGTTTGACTTATTGAAAGGATTTTGGAAGGTCCCACTTACAGATCGTGCCAAAGAACTGTCAGCATTTGTTACACCCGATGGACTGTATCAGTACAAAGTAATGCCATTTTGTATGAAAAATTCACCGGCCACCTTTCAACGGCTCATCAATAGTGTTATATCCTGCCTTGACGGTTGTGATGCTTACATCGATGATGTCATCATCTATTCCGACACCTTTGAGGAACATCTGAGGATCGTCAGAGAGTTCTTCAATAGCTTGAGTGATGCAAAGTTGACCATTAACCTGGCTAAAAGTGAATTTTGTCATGCATCATTAATATTTTTTGGACATGTTGTGGGACAGGGTCAAGTTAAACCTGTGAATGCAAAAGTTGAATCAATTTCAGAATTTCCAATGCGATTTCTTGGTATGGCTGGATATTACAGAATATTCTGTAAGAACTTTTCAGAAATTTCTGAGCTTTTAACAAATCTGCTTAAAAAGGGTAAAGCCTTTGTTTGGAATCATGACTGTCAAATAGCATTTGAAAAATTAAAAGCCATACTCAAGAGCGCACCAGTTCTATAAGCACCAGATTTTAATAAATGTTTCAAGCTAGCTGTGGATGCTTGTGATGTTGGTGCTTGTGCTGTTCTGTTACAAGAAGACAGTAATGGAGTTGACCACCCTGTTTGTTATTTAACAAACATCAAAGAAATTACTCAACAATAGGAAAGGAGTGTTTTGCTCTTGTACTTGCTGTTCAACATTTTGAAGTTTATTTGACTTCATCACAAAAACCCATTGTTGTCTTTAGTGATCACAATCCTCCAAGTTTATTGCACAAGTTAAAGAACAGAAATCAAAGATTGTTATGGTGGAGTTTAATGTTGCAAGAATTTGACATTGATGTTAAACATATTAAAAGAAAGGACAATATCATTCCAGATGCTTTGTCACGTGTGTAATGTGCATTTAAATTATATTTCAAATGATATCTGGACTTATTTTATCTAGACATGTTTAATTTCTCTTGTTTACTGTATACTGTAATTTAATTTGTGTTTATTGTATTTTAAATGGTAATCATAATAACCTAAAAAGATTTATTACATAAATCTTTTTGCTTTAGGCGGGGAGGTGTTACATATTACACCTAACCTAGTTATATATATACAACACTGTAGAAGGAAATCCCTTTTCTAAGAATAACTTGTTTACTAGTTTTGTTCTGGAGTGATTGATTAGGCGATCCTTATTCTAAAAATAACTTGTGTACTGGTATATTTGTTTACTGGAATTTTATTTCTTTCTATGGAAAATTCTAGAAGTCTTATGTAACCTGTTTACACTTTAGAATATTCTTTTTTGGAGAACAGTATGGTTGTTTCTAGAATATTTTGCTCTAGTATATATAATGAAGGGGTTTTTAGGGAGGGCAGACTTGTGGAGGAAACTTGTTTTAGCAGATTTGTTTTTGGCAGCAATTCATCAAGTGTGGGTCATTCAACAGTGTGGAATTAATTTCGGAATTACATTTAGATAAAGGATATATCTATTTGATTGCTCAGGTTAAATTTAAATTTTATCAATCAGACAAGGATCAAACTAATTTGTTATAATAATTTTAAGACACTGTATGTTGTGACATTCATATTGACGTTTGTCACTTGTTTATAATTAAAATATATTTAGTTTTACTAGTTTGTTGCTGGCTTTTCTTTGTTGCGCCATTTCATCAAATTGGCCGTAATAAATAAAAATTTCAAAAACATGGTTTTGTCACTCCTGACTTTATTTTTTGTTCATTCTTCATGATATTTTCACACGTTATGTATTCTTATATTTGAAAGGGCCACACAAATAAAAAGTTTTAAAAATATTGAAAAGGTCAAGGTCATAGGTCATATTACGATTATTGTGTTTTTATTCGACTCAAAATAGCTCCAAAACTAAAAATATTTCATTAAGAGTATATGAACAAAAGTTTTAGTACTTACTTAAAGAGCTCTTTTCAGTGATGTTTAGTTTTTGAAGATCGGACCTGATTTGGTCTTTTTATATCAGTCCAAAATTTGATCCTTTTTTGGAATAATTGAAAATCAGGTTTTATGCTTCAAATTCTGATATATAAGAAATAGAACGTTTGACTAGTGCGACTAGTATACTTGATTGAACTATTTTCTGAATTGCTAGGTACCTAATGGTAAAATTTTTATCATTTTTTTCTCATTTTGCCGCTAGGTGCACGTTTATTGAAATCACTCTTTTGCTTATAACTCAAAACGTTGAAGTCTGATTCAGATGCGATTTTCTGCATTATGTTCCATATTGGTAGCCTAATAAAATATGATAGGTTTCGAGGGTATGAATGGCTGAAAGTTTTTGAGCTACGAAAGGTTGAAAGTTCGAACCTCACAATAAAAACCTGTGCAAAAAAATGTAAATCTCTTTGCTGCATTCGATTTGCAAGACATATACGCACAAAACAGATGGGGTGGCGAATTTGAGAAATGCATGGTTGGTCCTCTAGAAACGGTCAAACTTCACTAAAATTTAAGAAAAATTTGAATTTCAAAAACCTATTTTTGTCGCTCCTGACTTTATTTTTTGTTCATTCTTCATGATTTCTTCACTTGATATGTATTGTTATGTTTGAAAGGGTCTCACAATTAAGAATGAAAAGAAAGTTGTAAAGATCAAGGTCATATTACGATGACTAGTTTTTTCTTCGGCCCCAAATAGCTCCAAAACTAAAACTATTTTATTAAGAGTATATGAACAAAAGTTTTAGTTTTTGAAGAGCTCTTTCAAGTGATGTTTAGTTTTTGTAGATCGGGCTTGATTTGGTCTTTTTACGGCAGTTCAACGTTTGATCCTTTTTTTGGAATAATTGTAAATCAGGTTTTATGCTTCAAATTCTGATATATAAGAAACAGAATGTTTGATCCATGCATATTGCATACTTTATTAAAATATTTGATGCATTTTTAGGTACCTTACAGAAAATATTTAATTAATTTTGTTTCACATTTTGCCGCTACGGGGCACTTTGCTTAAAATCCCTCTTTGGAAATATAACTCAAAATATTGAAGTCTGATTCAAATGCTGTTTTCAGCATTTTGTTCCTTGATGATAGCACAACAGAATATGATGATTTTCAAAGTATCGGGTGCGGGAAAATATTTGCGCTACAAGAGGTGGAATGTTCAAACATTGCAAAAAAACAACAAAAAAAAAAACAAACTGTGCATATGAGAGTAGGTCTACGAAAAACCTGCCCGTTTTTGTTTGAGATTAGATAGAAGAATTCTGTTTTCTGAATACGATTTGTAAGACATATGCGCACAAAATATATAGGATTGAACATTTAAGAAAAGCATGGTTTGTCCTCAAGAAACGGCCAAACTTCACTAAAACATTTGAAAAATTAAAATTTCAAAAAAGATATTTTTGTCGCACCAGACATTATTTTTTGTATATTCTTCGTGAAATTTTAACACGTTATGTATTGTTATGTTTGAAAGGGCCTTACAAGCGGGTGCTTGACCTAAAATCACTCTTTATAACTAAAAATTGAAGTCTGATTTTCATGCGATTTTTTGCATTCTGTTCCTTAGTGACATTAATTTGAAACGACACTCTATAATAAATGTGATATTTCATGAAAATGATAGTAAATGAGTGTCATTTAGCATTGCCGTGTGTCATTTTATTCTGTTGTGTGTCGTCTGCAATTGTTATTTATCGATTACATTTGTCGTTTGTCGCCATAAAGCAACACACACATCTAACGGGGCACTAACCGAATTCCGTAAAAAAAAATTCAAGTTTGCGGCTATATGTCTGCTTAAACATTGCGACAAAATGTTCGAAAGATCACTGATAACAGTATTCAACAAGCCCGTGAATGAAGAAACATGTGTTTCGAATCATGCGAATCGTGAAGTGAATGGAATTGCTTTCGCAAAAACCGATGATATCGCGATAGCGATTCTAGTTTTTATTGTTATTTATCATTCATATCATAATGGAGTTTGAGATTTGTCACGCGTTTTGCGATTTTCAAAATCTGTCATATCTGATTAAGGTTAAATGTACTGGGTCCATTTTCACAAGCAAATCCGGTCAAGGTTTTGATTCAATCAAAATGAAGTTACGTCTTATAAGGAGCATGTCTGCTATATCGTTACTAAATAAACAAAAACAATGTCTATAACAGTAGATAGTTTTCCCTTATCTGGTAAATAAAATGTTTAGAAATTAGTATTGCAGAAAATAAAGGATTTACGTAAGTTAAGACAGTGTTAGGATAATTGAACGCATTTGTTGATAAAAGAACACATCACCATACTTTAATTCCACCAATAAACGTTTAAACAATTTCAAATTTCAGGGTACACGATTTTGCAGAAAAATTCGTTGTCCCATCGGGCAATACCGGAACATCGATGGACGGTGCGTTCATTTACTAAAGACCTGGTACGCAAGAAACGTCAGAATCAACATCCAGCTGATTTCTACGTCAACGGACACACACCCTTCTCTCAATAACGTAAGGCTCACACCGGATATTATAACACCAAATTTAAAAAATCCTTGGCCTAAACGTTGGGAAATACTTAGGTTTCTCTGTGCAAGATCGGATGAATCCAACACAGCGTGTAATCTCAATGAAATGTTACTAGAACTGTCGTTTTCCACTACGGTAGGCATATCCCCAGAGAAATTTTTTCTTGAAATGTTGCAAACTCTTCAGCAAGAAGTTTCCTTGCGGTATAATGGTAGCGTAATCAAATATAAGCAAATGTTTTTTGGTTTTTATATCAGCCGTTTGACCAGGGGTCTTAATGATCCAACATACCCATGGGTTGGACAGATTGATGACTTGGGTGAACTTGGTGAGGAACTTCAATTGAAAACTACAGTTTATCTGCCATTGTTTCAGAAAATGATATTTCGACAAGGTTCTGTAATAGATGTTACCGAACTCTTTTTTTGCGACCTTGTCGAAATACTGCCGCACGAATGTGAGTATTTAAGAAAATTTGATATCCTGTTTTGTAAAAAAACGCAAAAGTATTTCTTAGTCAATGAGTTTTTCTTAAATCGTCAATCAAACACATTTTTTGTATGTCTATCCAAAACAGAATTTTCAAAAACTACTTCCGGTGCCGTCAAATATATATCACAAAGGGGCCCTTCTACTTTGCCGATACTCCTATTTTGTGCCATGTATGTTTTGACTTGAAACACTAAGTCAAATGCCAATGTGTGGGATTGCATAGGGAGTCAATTCGTTTTGTGCGTATGAAAACTAAGGGACCCTGGTTATGAGTCCCTATCCACTGTTCTCGAAAATAAAACTACATGAGTATGATTTTCACACAGCAAAACATCATTAGCTTGTTATCACTTAAAATCTTATTTAACTTCTAAGTTCTAAAATAGTGGTGAAACAATATTTGGGATTTCTGAGTTAATAAAATCTTAATTTTCGGAATTAAATACCGTTAAGTATGACATTCATGTTCAAACTAACATGTTTTAAACATGTTTATGAGAAGATTTTTTCGGTGTTGTTGTTGCAGTTACCTTTGTTGTTGGAAAAGCTTTAAAGTTTTATCTTCTGAAGCCAAACCTTTCTCTCCATCCATTTGGTTAACAAAATATTCTTGTCCATTTGGGAGGGTTAAAAATAGAAAGTGTTCATATTAAGTGTTGTTAATTTATACTTGTTGTTGTTGTTGTGCGTGACTTTCGCTGCAATATATAAAGACTATGACGTCACTAACTTGTTGACGCATTGGCGTCGCTAGGATAAGTAGTTCATTCATAAAACACTTCCAGCTAATTACAGATGGAATAAATAAACTAGCTAAACGGGAAAGACTTTGCTATTTATCATTTGATATTTATCATTTAGTTGGTGTTTATTCATGTAATAGAAATGTAAGGGTAATGTATTTAGACTGTTACTATATTGTAAGATTTGATAATGTTAATTTTATAAATAAGTTGAATATCCAAGATTAAAAACACTACGTAATTTAGCGTTTTAATTAAAGCTAGAAGTAATCTAACCATATTTGGTCAACTCAATAGTATTTTAAAGTTACAATGTACAGTGTGCATATTTTCGTAATTTCTTGTATTCTCCATGTAAACGTTCCTTCATACTGACGTGGTTTGAATTGTATAATGTTTATGTCACTATCACGTTTTACTATTACTATTTGTGATGTTTTGATTTGTAAACGATGTGCTATGTATAAGTCTGAAACAATATATGTTCATGTAGGTTATCACATTGTATTTTCTATACATATATGCTATCTTGGTGTTTGTGTTTATGCTTTTGTATACCATATCTTATAGAATCTCGTACCTCGGATTATATTGTTTGATGAATGGGTAAGGATTTTGGTTAGGGTTCCTCTTGGTATGTAAAGAGATGTAAATACCTAGAGCTTCGTGGTATGTAGCGTTTATGTTTGGTTTGATTTTGGTCTGAAATAATAGTTTCAATGTTAGGTGTGTGTGTGTGTGTGTGTGTGTGTGTGTGTAAACATAGAATATTAAGGCTATCAGACTGCACATTGCCTAGCCTTTATTGTGCTGTAATGGCAAATTGAACTGTCGAAGAACTGTTTAATAAAAAAAAGTCGAAAAAAAAAGAAGTTTTTAATGATGTTTTCTTTAAATTGCATGAGAAAAAGTCCTCAACTGTGAATGAAAATACTGTGGCCAAACGAACAAATGTATACACCCGGTCAACCTCCCCAACATAGAAAATACGAATTTATATCCATCCACACTCATTGCTTGTTTTTGAGCTTTTGTTAATAGTAGCATAAAAAAGTTTTGTGACTTTCAGAATTTGTCAAAAATGCTTTAAATGATATCGTTTACCAAATGAATTTTAAAATTAGGTATATTCTTAACCAAATCTGAATAATAAATGAGAGTTAACATTATTTCATTTTACTAAATAGAATTAAACTGAAAAATCTGGTTCATATGTATCAATCACATAATCGGTTCAACATCAAATAAAAAAATAGAGATACTTTTCTAACCTCTCTCTCTTTCATTGTATCATTTCTATAAATCTACTATCCGACTTTTTGAAGAGCAACATTTTTTTAATAAAGATAAAATCAAAATCAACCAAAATCTGCACACTGGCAACATTGACAAATTATTTGTATGTATATTCTGCTTATACCATAGTTTATATTACCCACTTTATATGATATATACACGGTCTTGTAAGGCTTTAAAAGATGGTGAGTAGGCAACAAGTATGAAAACACGTTTGATTAAACACATGTGGTGAAAAGCTATACAGTTGTACTATTAGGAGTTTGCTTCACATCTCTCTCTATATGCTATGTTGTTCTGTTATGTATTGTTTAAATAACAATCTGGATGAAAGTATGTTCAAGTATGAAAAACAAATTTGTTTGAACACGTTATAACATACTGGGGAAAAGGCATATCAATGTATTGTTTGTGTCTGTGTCTCTCTCTCACGATTTGCTCTATGTTATATATTGTACTGCTCTATGATGTATAGATAAATGTTATGTGTATGTTTGTGAAATAAAAAAATACAAAAAAAAAAAAGATTTTTCTTATTCTATCACATCTAGAGACGAAGGGTGATGTCTATTTTGCAGCTTGGGATCAAACCCACAACCTCCCAAAACTAGCGCAGAAGCTCAAACCATTCGGCCAATGGGACTGGTCCAGTTTTGAAATAGCACCAGAGCCGGATCAAGAATTTTTCAACTGGGGGGGCACACAATCTGATTATGATGTCAGTACCAGCGGGGTCCAGGCATGCTCCCCCGGGAAAAAATATTTATGTAATGGAAATGCATTCTGAAGGGTATCTGGGGAGGAAAACTGAGTTCTTGTATGACCAAGCCAGCTGGGGGGGGGGGGGGGGGGGGGGCACAGGTGAATCCGGGCCTGAGCAGTGTGTAGAGAGAGTAGCGCCCCATTACTACAAGGTCAAAGTAATAATCTGTGACAGTCTACTAAAGAAGTTAGCATTGATGTACTGTAATAGTCTTACATCTATATGAACCCTTTTGCTTTTTCTTACAGTGTGTCTGTAATGAAAGATTTCCTTTATTTTAATGTCAATTAAACAAAATTATTATCCAACTGATGACTGACTGGCTTGCGTGAGGCCAGTGATTCTACCCGGATACCTCCATGCATTCTGGGTCTTCCTCCACCTGTAATTAGCTGGACGTCGCTATATAAATGAAATACTGTCGAAGCGACTGCAAACTCAACAAGAGGGCCAAGATGGCCCTAAAGACGCTCACCTGAAAAAAATTGCCTTCATTGCCTGTACAAGTTAATAAATTATAGTATAGTTGTACTGTCAGAATACATAATCTATGACATCATTTCAGTTCAATGAACAAAACAGTGCCTGTGGTTAAAATCTGAAGTCATACTTGACTGAGAGATAGTATGGCTTTAACACACAAATTTAAACATTAAAAGGGACATAACTCCTGAACTGTGGCCTTTAGTGTGTAAACAAGATTTTTCTAAGATTTGACCTACTTTTCGGTCCAGCCTGGCCCATTTTTCGAACTGGTTCGAGATATCATCAAGACAAACATTCTGACCAAGTTTGAGGAAGATTGGATCAAAATTGTGGCCTCTAGTGTGTAAACAAGATTTTTCTAAGATTTGACCTACTGACCTACTTTTTGATCCAACCTGACCCATTTTCGAAAGGGTTCAAGATATCATCAAGACAAACATTCTGACCAAGTTTGAGGAAGATTGGATCAAAATTGTGGCCTCTAGTGTGTAAACATCAAATTGTTGACGGACGACGGCCGACGGACAATCAAGTATCCCAAAAGCTCACCCTGAGCTATGCTCAGGTGAGCTAAAAAGTCAAGTCCAACTGATGATTGATTTATAGTAAGACCCTCTGGCAGAGAAAATTATGAAAACTTGGTTAACTACTTAATCAACTTCACAAATGTTTCCATACGTTTTACAAATATATTTCTTCTGTGTCCCACCTGCACCTCTTTTTGGGATTAATATATTGATAGAGAACAGAAGTTGTTAAGTAATCAAATAAATGTTTTAATCATCTAACGGATATAAAATTTTGTCACATCGCGTACAATTTTTTTTATATAAACTCGCAAGTAGGTTAAACAAATGAATTTCATGGTTAAGCTATACATGTTTTATCTACCACATATATATGATTATTTACATTTTGATAGATGGTGATTTCTAAGGTTTTACCAACTTTCATAAGAAGTCATGCTGCTGCCATCTTATTTAGGTGAAGGAATGTTTAGCAACAAATGGTATCTGTGGAACTAAGCAAAAAGGAAAACTTCATCAGTTAATTTATCATGTTTAACAATGTAACAATGTAAATGGGGGTCCCTTGCTACTCTCTACGTGAAATCTGTTCCAGATCTTAGAACGTTGATGTTGCTTTACTTGCCGTCACAGGGGACGTTGATCTAATGTCATACATTGTCACCCAATAGCAATGATTTTTCAGCGTTTCTTTTGAGTTGATAAAGGATCTCTCCGACACGTTTCAAGTGAAATATAAAGTCATTAGGTATGTGCACATACACAGTGTAATTATTACAAATCAGCCTTGAAGTAGGATAGATAGGTGTGTGTGTGTGTGTGTGTGAGCCTTATTTCTAAATAGGAAATCATATTTCGTAAAATTGAAACAATAATATTAAGTGTTCTGTTATCATATATAATCAAATTTTTTATAATCCAAACTGAAATTATAATATAATCTATTAAAACAGTGATTTCATCATGAAACAGTATACAAAGATGCTTAAAATTTGAGCAGGGTAAAACATAAATTACAATTCTAAATTTAAAGAAATGTTCATTCTTAAAAGTTCTAAACATATATTCTAATAATATATATCTATATCTCAATTAACGATAGTTTATATAAACTATAATATATATACATGTATATATTGCATATGCAGAGATTTACATCAGCAACATATAAGTACAAGTTATTGTAAAAACATGTAAGAATGCATGCATATTTGCTTATCTAGTAAAAGAAACAAGATTCATATTTCGGATTATTAGACGTTATATGCATACTGTACATGCCACATTTGAAATATTTACAGATGCTAAATTTACAGATATACAAAGATATTGTCATGGTAATCCAGCCATCATTAAATTATAATAATTTATGGACCTTCAAATGCTTAAAAAGACTTCAGTGCAGATGCAAGCATCCTTGCAACTAGGAGTTAAGGGTTATTTTGCTCTAACTCTATAAAAGTTTGCATTTACTCGGTGCCTATCCTAGGATTCAAAATTTAAGGGGGATTTTTCCCCCCTACCATAAAAAAACTGGGGATTATTTTAAATACAGAGTTTACATACATATCTTCTCACCTTTTTCATTTTGATTAAGCCACGGCAATTATTTTAACCAATTGGTTTGAAATACATAATTTTTTTTTTTTTTTTTTTTTATTTTCGATGGACTGGGAGTGCTACATTCTTTGTTAATTCTGTCTGGTTTTGTTCATTCGCATGTTTAATTTTGCTAGCGCTTGTATCGGAAGTAAATGGGATATTTTGGTTTTCAGGATTGACTACGCCGTCTATTCAGAATATTTAGTACAGAAATCAGTAATTCTTCGTTTAGAAATTCCGTCTGCATGACTGATTATGATAATAATGTAGTTAATTTTAAACGAAAAAATACTGAATTAAAACGCTCAGCCTAATAACATTACTCGCAAAAATATTTTCATTTGTTTATATTCAGGTGACTTATTCTGACCAGTGCCTGGTGTACATATAAACAAATAACATGATAAATAAACATGGCAGAATCAATATATCGGTGACAACAGGACCTTTATATAGATATATCTCCTGGTGACAATAATTAGCGGTGTAAATGTGCTTGGTGATATGCACTCTTTTTTGCTTTTTCTTTCTTTTTCATTGTTGGACATTACGCGGGATTTTCACGCACATGATTGTATTTCATGCGGGATCTTTGAAAAATATGCGTGAATCCCACATCCTAGGATAGACACTGATTTACTATAAAATCCGCACAATCACTTAATGGACCATGATCACAATTTAATTATGGATTGATTGCCATAAAAAAGAATTACAGTAGAAAAAGAAAAGCTGCCCTTTTAAATAATGATAAAAACTTGATAATATTGTTTGTTTTTTTTGTTTTTTTTTAACAAAATGAAGTTGTCTTCTGCAGAAAGACTTCCAGACAATCAATGACTGCAAAAGACACAAGTTCCATATACTTCCATATATGTCCCAATATGGAAGGCAAAATTTTCAAAACACCTTTACCAGCACACAAATTGTCTGTTAGTTCATACAAACTGCATTATTTGTAACATCTTTGCTGTACTTATCCTAAATGGATACTTAAATTTGAATTTGCATAAATATACAGAAAATAAGGAAATCTAAAGCAGTAGTATTTTTAATATATTGATTTTCTTATCTTAGGACGTTGGTGGAAATTTTCACAAAGAATTGTTTCAAACATATAATTATAAAGGATACACTTGAAGTCCAACAGGAAATAGGAATTTGAAATGAATATATGTAGATGACTAGCAATTGTTAAAGGCACTGTAAATGTACACATCAATCATTGCATAAATCATGTGACATAGTTCAAGCACATGACTGTATATCCGATGAATAATCATGCAGGTGTAAAAGAGGTAATACAGGTGGGTGTATTTTACATCTGTAGAAATAAAAATCTCATAAATATTGCAAATGTTTGGATCTTTACCGATATACCAGTAATAAAATCAAAGCTCTTTGATTTTGATCTAATTAAATGAGGAATCAGATCAAAATGGTGACCCTGCATGTAACATATAATGGAAGACAGTGTTAACATACATACTCATTAGTATGCGAAATTGTATGTAATTTTGATGTCATTGTCATTAACAGTGTTGATATCATTTCATGGATACTACAGCCTGAGGAAATCCATTGGCCAATTGTTGTTTAGTTAAAGTATATAAGATTAAAACTTTGAAGTTTTGCACATTTTGAGATTGAGTATAAGGTATATATACTTATCATATTGATGAATTAGAGCTGTGACCCTCTCTGGAGTTTTAATCAATTGTACATCTGTTGCAGCTTTAAATATCCCCATACTTACCAGAAACACTATTTTGTCAATTTGAAAAGCAATATCAGGCTGAAATTATTTTTCAGTTTTCTTTCCTGATATTAAGGTACTCAGACATGCAGACTGATCTGTTTTTATACCAGCCCACAGATAACCAAGCTCAAGTAAATAGACAGAGAAAGCGACATATCAGTAACGTTTTATAGGCACTGTACAGGACATTATAGTGTAGGATATGTCTAAGATCACATGATCACTTGAGTTTAAGGCATGACTGCAATGGTTAAGCCTTTAAGGACAACATGAGGTCCAGTCTGTTTCCGGGTAGCCCTGGTACAGTCCATTGAAAAAGATGGCAAAAGAGACGAAGATGAGAAATCCTGCCAGCGTGACCCAGCCGACGGTCCGTTCCCATGGTTTCTCTCGAATGTTCTTCATCACTGGGATACCGAGGAATAATCCTGCAAAGAAAATAGTATTGAGTTGTATTTAAACATTTTCAGTGATATACATGTACACATCTTGCATTTCACAGCATATCATAAATTGAGATTTAAGCATCATTTTGAGACTGCCGTTTTCTGTGATTCATGATCATTTTGAGACTGCTGTTTTCTGTGATTCATGATCATTTTGAGACTGCCGTTTTCTGTGATTCATGATCATTTTGAGACTGCCGTTTTCTGTGATTCATGATCATTTTGAGACTGCAGTTTTGTGTGATTCATGATCATTTTGAGACTGCCGTTTTCTGTGATTCATGATCATTTTGAGACTGCCGTTTTCTGTGATTCATGATCATTTTGAGACTGCCGTTTTCTGTGATTCATTCACTATTATGACTGGACCTTAAAAAAAAACAAAAAAAAATATAAAAAAACCCCAATCCAAACCCTTTTTTGAGACCATTGCCTGAAAACAGATTTTTTTTTTACACCTTACAGGAATTGGTCTTTTATTTCTGCAAAATTTCAAGATTGTGGTCACAGAGAATTTGTAACTTTCAAGTTAAGAAAAATTTCAATATCACATGTGTGAAAAGCAGGCCAGTCAGTCTAAAGCATGCCAGTATTAAAAAAAAGAAAATCTTATCAATCTGAAAATATATCAACTCAACAAACAATGCATTTCCTTTAACCATTGCATACTGTTAAAACCTCATTTTATTATAGAAATAAATTAAGAAATAAAAAAATGAAAATTAAGTTATGGGAACAAAGCATACAAAGGGATTGATGCAAAACTTTTGTAATTCCTTCTTTATCTGTGGGTAGTTACCATAGTCTTGCACTAAGCCACTGATAATTGATGATTATTTAATGCACAAGATGACAATATGAACCTTTTCCAGAAAAAGGTCAAAACCTAATGACTTGTTTTCAAACTCATCTTGTCTTATCATGTAAAGTTATCTACTCACTATGAAACAGAAATGTGAGTTTGTTTACTTGAATAAAATCAATATGGCATCCTAGATCCTGAAACAGCAAAGTCAGTGAAAGGTCCAAAAAAATGAATTCATCAGGACTAGTTTGATGAGCATGATGAAGAGATTCAAAAACTGCTGAAAGAAAAGCACGAAGCTTTTATCGACTGGCAAAACGTCCAAAACTGCAACTCGCGGAAAGATGAGTTCAAGTACTACCAGGCGAAAGCTCAAAGAGAAATCCATGCTATGCAAGAACGTTGGTGGGACAAGAAAGCCAATGAACTTCAGCCCTATACAGATAGCATTAACTCCAAGAAGTTTTTTTGCGTTACCAAAGATATATATGGCCCAATAAAGGGAGCATCAGCACCTCTCCTCTCAGCAGATGGTTCAACAACAATCAACGACAAAGAGGGCATCAGTGCAAGATGGCAGGAACACTTCAGCCAACTCCTCAACCGACCCTCAACTGTCGACCAGAAAGCCCTGCAGCAATTCCAAAGAAACCTGTAGTGCTACGGCTATTCCATGAAGACATGACAGGACAGCTAGGTTCTCTCAAACGGCGAGTATACAGGCACCTTTGACATCTCAAATGGAGTGAAATAGGACTGTGCTGTTCAATCTGTTTTTCATACAAGTCCTAGCACATGCTGTCAAAGATCTTGACCTCAGTATTTACATCAAGTACAGCACAGATGGTTGATCTTCGTCGTCTGGATGCACAAACAAAGACCATTGAGAAACTAATCACTAATGCCCTTTTCACAGATGATTGCGCACTCATGACTAACAAGGAGGAACATCTGCAAACCATCCCAAACAGCTTATCAGATGCATCCAAACTCTTTGGGTTGAAAATTAGCTTAGGAAAGACTGATTTGCTAGTCCAAGCAGCATCTAACGCTGATAAGCTACAGCCAGTCATCACAATAGACGGCACTCAACTGAATTGTGTGGAAAACTTCAAATATCTTGGAAGCAACATATCCTCAGATGGTTCACTTGACAAAGAAATTGCATCGCGGATCCAGATAGTCTGTCAGGCACTTTGTAAATTACGAGTGAAAGTTCTGCAAAGAAAGAGCATTATCCTGTCCATGAAGATCAAGCTTTTCAAGGCTGACATCCCTGCTCCATGGATATGAAGTCACTCTTCATGAAATCTCAATTACGATGGACAGACCACGTTATCTGTATGGATGATCATCGCATGCCCAAGCAGCTGCTGTATGGTGCACTCAAGCAAGGCTCTCGTCAAACAGGCTAGCCCAAATTGCACTTCAAAGACACACTTAAGAAGCAATCTAAAATGGTGTGACATTAAGCCACAAGAGCTTGAAAAAGCTGCCAGTAACAGATCAGCATGGAGGTCCTTGTCCAACGAAGCAGCAAAAGCTTTTGAAAAAGATAGAAGATTGTGTCTTACTGCTGCCAGAGAGAAATGGCACAGAGCCTCAACATCAACTGCACAATGCTAAGACCATTGTTACACCGTGTGAGGCTGCCCCTGCACTTCCAGCTTTGGCCTGAGAAGTCATATGTGGCGTCATAGATGAATGCACAGATGATGTCATCGTCAGTCAACGATTGACTACCAAGAAGAAGGACAAGATCTTGAATAAAAACAAAGCACATACTCGTATAAATTTTATAATAACAGATTATTTTTATTATGAAGAAACTTACAGTGAAAAAAAAAAAGATTAAATTTAATATTACTATATCCAAGCCCACAGGTGTTCCAATCTCCAATCAAGATGAAACCAAAGGGGTCTGGCATGAAAGTTTGGTTATTATATCACTATATATAATACAAGGGATACTACTCCCTATTGACCAAGATTCATACCCTCCTTGAAATAATGGATACAAAATTTGCATTGAGAAACTATCCCTTATTTTCAAGAATATTGACAGGGGTTCGAACACCTCCCAGTGTAAATAGTCATTTCTGCCAGAGGACAGGGTGAACCAATGCAATAAAACCACTAAACAAATTAATTACTTACACTGGAATGTATTATCTTTCTTTGGCCGCAAAGAATTCAGTACATATCGCCAATTTCATCTGTTGGTGTTCTTTCATTTCTATTAAAAGGCCATTTTGCAAATCACATGACATTAAGGTAACTATGAATGCATTGGTTGTAAAGGTAGAAACAGCCAATCAAAACATCTCTTTTTTCTGAAAGTCAATTGATTTGTAGAATAGCAAAATGTAAGTGACAGTAGGCAAATGGTTAAACTTTGCGATATCTACTGTATTTCTTGCGGCCGAGAAAAGATAATGCATGCCGATGTAAGCAAATATATAAATATTGTGATATAATGACCAAACATAAATGCCAGACTCCTTTGGCTGAAACTTGTCAAGCTTTGTTTCTGCTGTCACCTTGACATCCTTGAGTGGAAGTACCTCCCCATTTTTAATCCAACCCACTTACAGATTGTTTCCTGTGGTTATATACCTGCTAGCAGCCCACCCATATGGGCTGAGATGCCAATGTTTCCTCCAGCCGGATCAAAGAATCGTCTATATACAGCATTGGCAGTGTCAAGTCCAGCTGGAATATACATCAAGATCATTAACCCTAACCCTTTCCCTCATAGAGGAAACCATGAAAAGACCTATGCGAACAGCATAAAATCAGATCAGCCTGCGAGTAACTCGCAGGCTGATCAGGTTTTATGCTGTTCGCTGCTCCTCAGTGGTCTAGAAATGAGGATTTTGTAATTAAATTTGGTAGGGTTTAACTGTGGTTTTCTGCAGATCAGGCTTGATGTGGTACCTATTGAGTGCGTCAAAATGAGTCTATATGAGGGAAAGAGTTAACATACAAATATACATATATATTCTGGACAGTTCCTGGGTTGGACAAGTACTTTAAGTCTGGAAAGGTCATGAAAGTCTACTGGCTCAGACTTAGTTTGAACCTATAACCACTTGAATCCACTGTCATACACTATATTGCTGAACCATGATGCTCACAACAGCAGGTAATGTATCACTTGCTTGTCATTTTTTCAATGTTCTAGAGGGTATTTCAACCCAGCACAAAATGCCAGTGTTCAGCATCATATGTTGTTCTGCATGTTATGACCAATTTTCATTTCTTGTATTCCAAAGCATTAATATAAAATCTATATTTGAAAATAAGAATCCTCAATCCTCAATAAGCAAAACTAGCTACATGTGCCTGTACCAATACATTTTATTGCAGAAATTCTCTCATTTCAAGGGCTTAACTTCCATCAAAAATATGCTTAGGGGATCAAATTGTGAACTCCATAAAACCCTCCCTTTTTTAAAAAAGTGCCATGGCGATAACTTTAAAAAATTGGCTAAGGTAATCGAAACTGAAACTTGGTCTGTAACTCAACACTGTTCACCTGGGGCCATATTCATAAAGCCCCTTAGTTTTTAAGGATAATAATTCCTTAAGTGGAATAAATCTCCTAGTGTGTTTTATAAATAAGACTAAAGGAAATCCTTATCAACTAAGGGAAATCTATGTGATTTTAAGGAAACTATTAGAAAGTAAGGGATTTTTTTCACTATGGAGCTTTATAAATATGGCCCCTGCATTCCAAATTTCAGTCCACCTTCAGCAGCCTAGAATGATGGTAAACTGTTAATCACAGACTTACCCAACAGTAGAAGGACGGTGAGACGGACGGGCGCACTCAGCATGAAACGGATTGGGTTTCCTTCACAACACTCGTGATTCATCTCCTTCCAGTTCTAGAAACACACAGGTCATCATCCTTTTCAGTCACCAGATATACGCATTTCTCACTTTAATATTGGACAGTATTACAAATCAAGAGGGCCAAGATGGCCCTGCTGTTGCTTTCCTAAGAAATATTGCCTTCACTGCCTGCACTGCTTATGAAATGATGCTAGAGTGTAAAAATGGCAAATCTTTTGATGTTCTGATATTTCAAGGGACTTAACTGTGTATTTATTAGTCCATTGTCAGCCACAACTGATCTACACTGATATATTGTTGCAATTTTCATTAAGTATGAGTTTAATGATTATTGCTTAATAATTGCACACGCTGAAGTGTGAACAGAGTAAGAATTTGGGATTTACTGATAGGGTTGGATATCGTTATTCACGAAACGGTCCGATACCAATACCGGTATGACGAAACGATACCGGTATTTTAACGATACTGATACTATGATTACTATCAGTTTACCATATCAAAGTCTTTGTTGCAAATAAGCACTAATAAGGTAATTCATGTACTATAATCTGTTTATTTATATAAACTAGTCTTATGTAATGCTATGCTGTCATACATTAATTTAATTATTTTTTTTGTTCTTTTTTTTTTATTCACGGAACATGGCAAGATTTAAACAGTAACAACATTTTGGTGCAGGAAAAATATCTAAAGAAAAACTTTTAACATTTTAATAGCTAAAGACAAAAAGTAAATTATAACATACTTAACAAAACAGACAAATGATAATTACAGCTAGAAATAACAGATTTACTCATCTTATATCTTATTATCTTAAACTGTTTTTGTATTGACTAGATTTGACTTTAAACACAGTTAAGTTGAACTTACAAGTGTACAGTCACTCTTTTGCACAAGAAATATTGGAAGATTGAAAACGAAACCTCAACTAAAAGAACTTAAATCTCTTCATCATCATCATAAATGTTCAGCAAGTAATCATTACAAATGGTCTTACAAACTACATTTGCCACCGTTAATTTACTTTGAATAATATGCCCAAACTTTGAAATTTTTCGTACGGTTTGCAACATTTTGGTCGTAAAAAAAAACTTTTATGTATTACGCACATTTCTATGACTTCAATTTCATTTTCGGAGATGGGGTGCACAATACACGAGCTTTCATTTTTTTCGTAGTTTTTCCAGTTATATTTTGTTCACGGTTAGTTATCTGTGTTATAAGGCCATTTTTAAAGTTACTTGTTTACATTCTTACGTCTTAAAGACTGATTTCTTGACACAATTACAGAAGTATCGAAACCAGGCACCGGTATTTTACGAAACGGTATATACCGGTACTTTACGAAGTAACTTTTCGGTATTGGACCGATACCGGGAATCGGTGTCCAACCCTATTTACTGATAATTCAAGGGACTGAACTCTAGATTGAATTGGCTGACAATAGCCATAATCGAAGTTAGCCAAGAGATTATGGATTTTAAGTTTACAGTGATTGCTGAATAAACAAAGTGAAATCTGGTGATTTTTTTTTTATATAAGAAGGGTAAACAAACTACTGCACAATCAATGATTTTCGTTGACATTAAATTTCATGGAAACTGTAAATACCAATAAGTAAATTTTGTTGGTACATATATTCATGGATCCAAGTTCTAGAACACATGAGGTCTATTAGAAAAATAAGTTTTGTGGGGATGGTTATTCATGAAAAAAACCTTCCAAAAAATCAATGATAACTAGTCCCCAATGAAATGAAAGATTCTACAGCAATTGTGGATAACAGATGGACAGATCGAAAGATGACTGACATTCAACAATCCTAAAAGCTCATCCTGAGCGTATGTGAGTTAAAAAATTATATCTCATATGACCTTATCTTGCAAATTCACATGTGCAATTTCTTCTAGTGTATGAAATGAATGGAAAATAATATTGAAAACATTGAAATAAAATCATTTTGTGCCACATCAGAATGTTACAAGCATGCACATAAAACAGCTGCATATATGGGCTTGTACACTAGGACCCCGAATGGTTCCCGAATGCGTAATTAGCAAATTTGGGATGCTTCGGCAAGTCTTAGTGATGTTCTGGGACCCATCTGTGTCATTCCTAAACACTTCTGGAAACTTTCGGGCACTTCGGGGTAAAATTGGGATCAATTCTATCACCAAAATTTAAAAAACATTTTATAATTTGGACGCTGAATGTTATATGGACGCAGAATGTTATATTCGGGAGGGCTTCAGGATCATCGGCAAAACCATCAGCAATATTCAGGATGCTTGGGAACCCTTCTTCATTCAGTCGGCATCATCGGGAAGTCTTTTGCAAGGTTTCTTGAAACATTTGGAACAGTGTTGGCATTCCGAATGACCCCAATCGCAAAGCTCCGCCAATTTAATATTGATTAATGATCTGGAACGGTTCCGGAAACTAGCTTAATTTTATCGGCAAACCTTCTGCAAATCTTCGGGGCTGTAGTGTACAAGGGATAAGCTGAGTATATGCCTAAGTACACAATTATTAATATAAAAAAGCTAATTAAAGCTTATTAATTCAATCTCAATGAAATTCACCAAATATGCAATGCAAACTCTGTTATGCAAATGAAAACACTGGGCTGGTTTTGGGGTTATGGACTAATATTTCTTTCCAATAATTTCCATGTGTTTAAATCAAAAATATAGCTAGAGATACCAGTTTTTCATAACCATTTCCACTTTCCATTTCAAGACTGAATCACATAATAAAAACAGAACATTCAACAAAGCATTCAAACTAGCACTGTTAGTGGAATATTTAACTCTGTCTGCCAAAATACTGGGATTACAATGCTGGAAAGTACTCAAAAGAATAATCAGGTGATATTTCCCTGGGACAGAATGTATCTGGAAAAAAACACTTTAACTTATATCATTTTAGATACAAGTTTCCAGCAATCATTGAAATCATGAATACTCAATTGCTGTAAATATTATGTCAGAGGTAATTATGTTTGTTTGTCTGTTGGGTTTAACGTTCCATCAACAGTATTTTAGTCATTTGGAGATAATGTCTCCTTGAGACATGCAGATATAGTGCTGCCACACTGCAGTATCACGCCGTAGACATGTGGCATGATACCACACCGTCACATTATCCTGATATTGGGTCAACCAGTCCTAGAACTACCCTTATATGCTGAGCGCCAAGCAAGGGAGCTATTACATTACCATTTTTTGCAACTTTGGTATGTCGCGGCCGGGGATCGAACCAATGACCTCCTGCTCCCGAGGCGGACGCTCTAACCATTCGGCCACCTGGGACGGTTCAGAGGCAACTGACTCTGTGGCTCTGCATATGATAAAGATAAAATGATTTGCTTGCGTAACATAACTCAACCTACCACAACAACAGAAGCAAGATGGGCACCGATCAAGGCATAACAACCACCGCTGGCTCCAGCCAGGGCAACATGGTGGTCCGTCAGGGAGTGAGCAAGAGATCCTGAAGTATGGCCATAACATGCTTCTATATCATACAGGTCCTTTCATCTGAGCAGCTTATATACTTTCTCTAAGTCATCTCTTTGTATTAGTGATAAAAATAAGTTGATATTTGTCACAATCGATTATTGGTTCAATTGGATGGAGTTACCAGAG
This sequence comes from Solen grandis, assembly GCA_021229015.1. Lineage (NCBI taxonomy): Eukaryota > Metazoa > Mollusca > Bivalvia > Adapedonta > Solenidae > Solen > Solen grandis. The sequence continues at coordinate 36,809,552 of CM037778.1, forward strand.
GTAATATTCAAGCAAGGCACTTAATTATACACAGTTACATGAAATTCATGAGGTAGTTTTTGACACAGTTTTAGCTTTATAATGCTGAAACAGTTGATAGGTTATACTTAGTTCTGGGCCTTATTGTTTAATTTAAGGGGATATTCAAAGGTTTTCCTATGGAAACATGGGTAAAATCAAGAGATTATAGATTGATGAACAGTGTACACTAGACAGACAACACATGATATGATATGGTATAAAATTTTACAACGACCTTGCAGAACAGATATATGTAAATCGATTATTGTCGCTCTTCAGTAAAGTAACTGAACGTCGGCGACTTGCAACAATTGGAACATCACTACTTTGTTTTATCAAACTTCAAATCAAATATCTAAGTTTATTTTGGCCACTTGTAAAATCATTTTTGAAAACTGGAAACTTAATTTTTGAACTTAATAATAGTGGTTGCAAACCCTGATAAAGCCTGTGGTAAAAAATGATTTATCAGTGACCTGATTATTCAAATCTGTGACCACTAAGCCATGAGTGATTAGTCATTTTAATCTGAACTTACATTTTTCAAGTTGATTAGAAGATTTCAAAAGTAATACTTTTGACAGTTCCTGCATTGGACATGAAGTTTAAAACTGGAGAGTGTTTAGATTGTATTGCATATAGATAGTAATAACCTTTGACTGTTTTGAGGTGATATTCTTAGATCTTTATTCCTTCGAGTTTCTTTTCTATTTAAGTTGAATGAAAAATTTCAGAACAAGCCTCGTAAAATGAGCATGAATTTTGTGTTTCAAACCCAGATATTTAACTCACCTGCGATGACCCCACACAGGTAAACAATTAACACTCGCCACCACTTGTGGACAAACTCCAGTGGTAACCCTAGCAACAGCTGGAAGACCAGGTTCCCAACTAGATGCATGTACCTGTACAATAAACATTACAATGCTGCAATTAATCTTGAAAACAGAAATTCTGGTCACACAACATGCTTTTTTCATGAAAAAATCTTAAATCAATGTACCAGTACCAGGTTTTTTCTCAGCATTTTGGGACCATGATCTGACCCCTCAGAATTGGGAATTTTTTCATGTTGTTTTAGACAAAACTGGGAAAAACTCACACCCTATTATAAATATCAAATGAAACAAAAAATCCAATATTAGGTTCATTCAACCTTTGTATCATTCAGACCATTCAGACTTGCTTCTTTCAAATCCAGACACTCTGTAAAAATGACAATATTTTTTTTTGTTCCTTGAATTGGGAATTTTCTCTTTGAAATTGGAAAAAACCATACCTTTTGGCATTGGGAATATGACACATTATCGGTCGCCAAAACGTCCAAAAAAAAAAACAACACTGGGTACACAAATAGAGTTTTGTTTATATGCTTAGGTCTAATGAATTTTTAGAAAATTTCAGTCATTTAGGGCAACAGATCATTATAGTGCTTCCTCACTGTGACATCATGCTGTAGACTGGTGCCATACCATATCCAGTCACCTTCCTCACTGTGACATCATGCTGTAGACTGGTGCCATGATACCATATCCAGTCACCTTCCTCACTGTGACATCATGCTGTAGACTGGTGCCATGATACCATATCCAGTCACATCATATGACACTGAACCAGGCTGTCCTAATACTTGAGCCAAGTATTTCATCTCGCCAGTATGGTTTCCCTGCATTTATATTTTTCTTCACTGTATATGTTATGTACTACATGAACTTTGACACTTACCCTTGGTGAATGACGAGATAGGTCAGGTAGCGCCAGGCCTCATATCGGCGAGCCGGCTTGTAGATAAAGGGACTATAAAGGGGTACGCCCGAGGTAGCCGTCACCGGGTCATTGGTGTCCTCCAGCTCCTTGGCATAGATTATGAACACGACTATCTGGAACATGATGTAACAAATGCCATTCTTAATTATGATAATTTTTATTCTTGGATCAAAATTCCAGCAACAAAGATTAGCATCATCATTCTCAAATCTGAAATATACTAAATTGACATAAATAATGACCTTACTAATTAACAATATTTGCTAAAATATTAATCATTTTGGAATTTTTATTATAGAAACATGTTTCATGAAGTAAGTCCCTATGAATTACTAAGCGATAATTTGGTGGAAATGGTGCACATTGAATAAACATTGATTACAAAAAAAAATCTGGTGCTATAATAGAGCTGTACTGCATCTAGATTTGGATCCCAAAATATAGCACTACAGTATAATGTAACAAGTGGTGAAAAAATCATGGCTCGACAGGGACTTGAACCCATAGCCTCAGAAATACATTTTCCTGCCTTCTACCAACTGAGCTACCAAGCCACATGTCTTCTTGCCTATTGATTTATCACGAAATATCTGGCTAAAAAATTGAGCTGTACTGTAACTAGACTTGGACCTCAAAATATTGCACTATAATGGAGCTGTACCATATGAGCTGCAATGTATCTAGATTTGAACCCAAAGTATAGTGTTATAATGGAGCTGTACCATATGAGTTGCAATGTATCTAGATTTGAACCCAAAGTATAGTGTTATAATGGAGCTGTACCATATGAGTTGCAATGTATCTAGATTTGAACCCAAAGTATAGTGTTATAATGGAACTGTACCATATGAGTTGCAATGTATCTAGATTTGAACCCAAAGTATCGTGTTATAATGGAGCTGTACCATATGAGTTGCAATGTATCTAGATTTGAACCCAAAGTATAGTGTTATAATGGAGCTGTACCATATGAGTTGCAATGTATCTAGATTTGAACCAAAAGTATCGTGTTATAATGGAGCTGTACCATATGAGTTGCAATGTATCTAGATTTGAACCCAAAGTATCGTGTTATAATGGAGCTGTACCATATGAGTTGCAATGTATCTAGATTTGAACCCAAAGTATAGTGTTATAATGGAGCTGTACCATATGAGTTGCACTGTATCTAGATTTGAACCCAAAGTATAGTGTTATAATGGAGCTGTACCATATGAGTTGCAATGTATCTAGATTTGAACCCAAAGTATAGTGTTATAATGGAGCTGTACCATATGAGTTGCAATGTATCTAGATTTGAACCCAAAGTAAGTGTTATAATGGACTGTACCATATGAGTGCAATGTATCTAGATTTGAACCCAAAGTATAGTGTTATAATGGAGCTGTACCATATGAGTTGCAATGTATCTAGATTTGAACCCAAAGTATAGTGTTATAATGGAGCTGTACCATATGAGATGCAATGTATCTAGATTTGAACCCAAAGTAAAGTGTTATAATGGAACTGTACCATATGAGCTGCAATGTATCTAGATTTGAACCCAAAGTATAGTGTTATAATGGAGCTGTACCATATGAGATGCAATGTATCTAGATTTGAACCCAAAGTAAAGTGTTATAATGGAATCATGCTGCATCCAATCCAGTGTCTAGCTTACCTCAAGGACGCTCATGAGGACCATAAAGATGGGGGGAGGGCAGCATGTGTAATGGTCCAGGAAATCTTCCCTCATGTGTTCCGGCACGATGTTGGCAATCACATTTCCCATAAACGACCTCATGGCTGTCCGCTCCTTATGGCTCAATACACCAGGCCTTGTCATCTGGAGAATGGACACAAGATTTGTACAAGTGACTAGGGGGCAGTGGCCATAGCAATGGAACAAGAAAAGACTACAGACGGGGCATAAGTAGAGTTATTGAGACATGCATCTGCATGACATCATTTTTTATTTTGATAGTTAAAAGTGCTAAAATTTAGTCAAGTTCTCTCCATTTTTTACAGTAAAACTATACTAAAGTTAAAAGGAGAGGTAATTTATAAGTTTATTCATTGGTATTTGTGCATAATATTAGAAATTTACCCAGCTACGTCCCTGCTAGAGATAGGCAATTTACCAGTCTATCAATATTATATTAGTATGTTCTTATTTTAGATAATGACTTAGTCTCCAATGTTATTTTGTCATACATCTCAATTATCAATACCAGCTTGTATTGCAAATAAGCAAAAACTATATAAGTATTTAATTGGCACCTACAACTGTTTTTCAACAGATAACTTAGACCACGTTCTGTCATAATTAAAATCAATCCTTTGAATACATGATTTAAACTCAGACTTAATTAAGAAATATGAATCTTTAATGTGATGTACATCACAATAAATAAATTAATTAGCCATTATAAATAACAAGCGTACCATGTTCATGAACTCGGCATAGGTGATGAAAGAGTCTCCATCGCGGTCGGCCTTCTCCAGCAGGAGGTCGAGACGGTCCTCCGGGATAACGTTGATGATT
>CM037778.1:36813963-36830096 GCA_021229015.1 Solen grandis
GTATTTTGCGTGTAATATTACGTGGTTGTTTGATTATATATAGCATGATGTGTGGGATAATAATGCTACTTTTATCTTATTATATGCGTACCTTAAGTGCGTGGGACGTTTTCAATATCAGAAACAACGTATTAGACTTAGAACTGAGCGTACCTTAAGTGCGTGGGACAGTACTGAACCTTAGAAACAACATATAAGACTTACAAATAAGCGTACCTTAAGTGCGTGTGTTGTTTTCAGCATCAGAAACAACATATTAGATGTAATTTGAGTGTTCATTCCGCAATGAACACCTGATACGACGTGCGAATAGCCTGTACCGTAAGTCCGTGGGATATTAGTACAGCAAGTGCGTGGGAATTAGTGTTAATCCGCTTGAAAATGTATCAAGGGGAGGTAACTTATCGCGCGCGCGCGCACACACACACATGTATGTATACATGTGAATCTCAGTGATTTAATCCTGCACCTCTTATTTGTCTTCTAGTGGTAGTTTTCAATTCAGATGGGTAAAATGAAAACAAATATGTATTTGATATAATGATATTTTTCGTTGTTAAGCTCGATAATATGGTGGTTAGATCTAGTATGTTATAAACTATGGGCACTGCAGGGGCGAAATAGTTCTCGTGTGCCTTATTGATAGCGGTATAATCAAGAAAATAGTGCCTTACCAGTTGAAACATGACAAGTCAATAACAGATATTTCACTAGGTGGGGCAAAATTTCGACACGAGATTCATGTTGGTGGACCAAAACATCCGCTACTAACAGAAAACGTAGATGAACCACTAGAACTTGCAGTTCAGTTTAAAAAAATGCATTTTATTTCTAAATTTATCAATATCGCAATATGTTGAATAAACAAAACCCTCGTCAACCTCGTCTTTTGTCATATTGACTTTTTCATGTTCATACTTGGGGTCAATAATTTGGTAAATTGATGCAATACCATTATATTTAAATATCTTATAGAAATCCCGTAACTCTGTGAACGTAGTTTCGCTTCCCTGCCGCGAAATAAGAAAGTTATTGAAAAAATGGTATTGTGCTTGGAGCTCAGCATGAACATAGGTTAGTCCCAGGTCTGGCGACAGGATAGAATGAGAGTGATACCATGTCACTGATCTACATCGTGATATATCGCACTTACACACCACCATATCCGACTCATTTAGACAAATGACAGAAATACTGTCTGTGGGACGTTAACCCCGCGCAAATTAACGCTGATGCGTAAATATCTGATGTCAATGCATACGCGGGTCCAAAAGAGGGACCGGATTCACCCCTGAGATTTGACTATTATGCCTAAAGTATGCCTAAAGTATGCTTGAAAGAGGGGGATGTTAGGGGTCATGACACCCCCCCCCCCCACACACACACACCTGGGATTTGGTTTAAAATATACATAAAATATAGTAGTATAACGTTTTAATATCAAATCAGGGCCCAAAGAAGATGAAAAGGGGGAGGCCTAAACCCCCTTAAAAACCGTTGGACCCTCTGAGGATCCCCCTTCCACAATTTTCTTCATAGATTGGCCCAAGTCCCCGCCACCAACCCCACCCCTCGTCAGGTGAATTTCAGAGTTGGCTTTGTATGGTAATTTTTCATAGCTGGCCAACACATACCTGTCGGACCCCTCTTGAGACAAATTGCTGGATCCGGCATGCAATATACTGTGACACACTGAAACGGTCATAGTAGATATTTTCTTCTGTATTGATTAATTAGCATGAGGAGCAAAACTTAGATGTGGAAACTATTATATACGTGCGCACGCAGTAACTATCGCCCCCTTCCCTAATTATCGCGTGCGCACGCGATATTAAAACATATTTTCCATGTCCCCTTTGCGCCACCGTAGAAACGACAAACGAGTATTTCATTTTGTTGGAGCGATAGATGAAGAGTCGACAAGCGAACTGTGCTGATTTGTCATGTTTTCTGATTAACGCGTGACGCGAATTAATTAGCGATAAATGTTGGTATTTTAACGGTCTCTTAAAAAAAAAAAAACCAAATTTAAATAATACATAAAATAAAAACTGTTCACGTACCAATTAATTCTATCAAATTCACATTTATACCCCCAAAATATTTCTTTTATAAATAATTATTCACTCGGAAACAGCATTTAATACATTACGAGTCAAATATTATGCCATCATTTTGTGTGGTCCTAACTCCACCCCCTAGGTGACGTCATAGCAGTTGCGAATTGTACACATATGACTTCCATTTATAAATGTGTAAACACAGCAGATAGAATTTCCGAGACACTTTTATTTTAAAAATCAAGCGTGGCAATCATTTTGTATTAAGAAAAACACATAAAAAGAGTGGTGCGAGATAAAAATTTACAATATTTATCTGTTTGAATCAAAATTTCGTACAAAAAACATCTGAGTTTAAAAAAAAAAAAGGAAAAAAAAAGGGTAGAGCTCTATCTCATTTGCCGTCTAAATAAGGTTTGCTACCAGCAGTGTCAGTAAAAGTCCATGCAAAAATTTCCAGATATAGCTTTGGCATCTGACATCCAGTTATCTCAATATATACTGAGACAGACTCTATTTTTTCTTAAAACAGGTGTTCTTCTTCTTCCGTTTACTGCCCACATTCAACATATTGAATATACTGGCAAGGAACGCGCATGGTTAAAAACAGGATAAAAACAGTGGTTAGTGATTTAGTATGTGAATGATGACACTCGAGTTTTGAATATCTCGAGCGACTCAGATGAGGCTATATCCGGCGGCAATTTGTTCCAGTCTCTGGTGGTGTTTACGAAAAATGACCATTTTCTACAATCTTTAGTAGCGGTTTGTTGTGCGTAAGCATGGCTGTTAGTATGTCTTGAATGTCTATTTGGCTTTTGAAGATAATTTTCTTTTTTAATCGCGACCATGTTGTTTACTATTTTATAAAACATTATAAGTCTGGCTTCTTTTCGTCTGGTTTGGAGACTTTTCCATCCTAGTTCTTGTAACATTTCACTTACGCTTGAGCGATTCCTGTGACGGCTTGTAACATACCTTGCGGCTCTTCTTTGTACTCTTTCGATTTTGTCAATTTGGTTTTGGTTATATGGATCCCATACTGTTGTCGCATATTCTAATTGGGGTCTGACTAAAGTTTTGTATGCTTGTTCTTTGATAGATTTGGAGTTAATTCGTAAGTTTCTGTGCAGGAATCCTAGGCTTCGACTGGCTTTGCTTGTTATGTTCTGGATATGTTCACTCCAGTCTAGATCTTTTGTGATTGTGCATCCAAGGTATTTTGTTGATGTTTCGTGTTTAAGTGTATGTCCATGTAGATTGTAATTCCATTTTATTGGGTTTTTCTTCTTAGTGACGGACATGACACTGCATTTCTCTGGATGAAATTCCATTTTCCATTTTTTTTCCCACATTGACAGTTTGTCTAGGTCTGATTGGAGTTTATGGCAATCATTACCTGCTGCAATAGTAAGGTAAACTACAGTATCATCTGCAAATAATCTGACTGTTGAATGAAGTGTTTCTGGTAGGTCGTTTATATAGAATAAAAATAAGCTCGGCCCTAGTACAGATCCTTGGGGCACTCCAGATTCTACTTTAACTCTGTCTGAGGATTCCCCGTCAACCAGTACTACTTGTGATCTATTAGACAGAAATGCTTTGATCCAGTTGTTTGTCTTACCTCTGATACCATAATGATGGAGTTTGTGGAGTAATAGGCTGTGGGACACCTTATCAAAAGCTTTTGAGAAATCCAGTATGAGGAGGTCTGTCTGTTTTCCCATTTCTAGGTTTTTTGTAAGGTCATCTATGCATTCAAGTAGTTGTGTTTCACATGAACGTTTATTCCTAAATCCATGCTGAAGGGGGTAGAGAATATTGTTGGACTCAGCATGTTTCATTATATTACTAGTGACAATGTGTTCCATGATTTTACAGCAGATACATGTTAGTGAAATAGGTCTATAATTTGCTGGTATGTATTTTTGACCTTTTTTATATGCTGGAGTTACAATTGCAGTTTGCCAGTCATTGGGTATTTTTCCTGTTGCCATCGAGACATTGAAAATGATTGTTAGGATTGGGGCTATTTCACTTGCAAATTCTTTGAGTACCATTGGTCTTATGTTATCTGGACCTGCAGCTTTATGTGGCTTTAGATTTTTTAACTGTATTTCAATTCCATTATTTGTAATTTCAATATCGCCACTATCTGGATACTTACCTGGTGTGTCATTCATGAAGTTCTGCTTAGAGAATTCTCTTCTGCTGATTGGGTTAGCTGCAGAGAAAACTGACTGGAATTGTCCATTTAGTAAGTTAGCCTTCTTTTTAGGATCAGTTTCAAGTTTGCCATTTGCTCTCAGGGGTGCAACTCCACTTTTGTCTTTCTTTTTATGTTTGATGTAGGTCCAGAACCTTTTTGTGACACTAAGGTTGTCATTTGTGTCCTCAGGTGTGATGATGTCTTCAATATATCTCCAATATGATTGTCTGGATTTTCTTTGCACCATCTGTTTTATTTCTTTGAATTTTTTAATGTCAGAGGGATGGTTTGATTTCTTTTTCTTTTTGTAAGCTCTGTCTCTCCTCCTTATCAAAGTTTTTATTTCTTTAGTTATCCAAGGATTCTTTCTTTTTTTGCATTTTTTGGTTTAGCTTCTTTCTATGCCTTCTTTGAAGATTTCCCAGAGTGTGTTGACATTTGCTTTTTTGCTTACGCTTTCTTTTTGTATACTCTCATGTAAAATTTTTATGTCTTCCTTCATGCTGTTCCATTTTGCTTTTTTATATAGTGGAATATTCCTAGATTTCTGATGGTTAATTTGTGGGCTTGAATTTAATTCAGAGTATACAATATCATGGTCTGAGATTCCTGGCATAACTTCTGTTCTCATGATTTTGGTAGGGCTATTTGTAATCAGGAGATCAAGAGTGTTATTGTTTCTTGTTGGTTCTTGTACAAGCTGAGTAAGTCCATTATCATCAAGGATGTCTGTGAAATAATAGTGCAAGTCAGGATGCTGTGTCCCTTGTCGCAGAGTTTTGTTTCCCCAGTTCCAACCCGGCATATTGAAATCCCCTCCAATAAGTAGGCAAGCATTTTTTTTTCTGATTCAAAATTAATGCGTTAAATCAGAGGTTACGCATTTCGTAAATAATTTAAATGAGCAAATCTTCAATTATTTCAAATTAATTGGTTGCAAAACTTTCGCACCTTTGGGTACTCGAATTATTTCGTAAGGTAAGGGTGAATTTAAATGGTGAATTTTTGGTGCTGGCTAGCCAAATCGGCTTCAGAAGCTCAGTAAATTCAAATTAACAGCGTTGTGTAACAGGTTTAAATTGAGCACTCAGTTATGAAATAGACACATTTTCATTAAGACTGAAATATTTCAAGTCGATGTTTACTCAAATGACCAAATTGATTATCTTTTACTCTTTTGTTGAATAGATATCTGATATGCACTGTTTCCTGGAGAAAAAATGAATGCCGCAGTATAAACATTCAATTGAATTTCAAAGATGGCTGAACCCATTACCGTGATTGGGGAGAATGACGGTGAAGTTACTAAGAAACTATGCAATTTCGTCATTGAGAAGGCTAACAGTGCCATAAAAGAGCGGGGAGTATTTTTAGTGGGGTTATCAGGTAATTGCTGTCGTATTAGATTATTAATGCAGTGATATTTTTATACAGGACCTTAAACTGAAAGTATCCTGGAGTATCAAGTTCTCGCCAGCATACGAAGTTATTGCAAGAAAAATGAACAAAACAATCGCTTACCTTTAAATATATTGTTGAATGTACCAATGTATTCCCTTCAAATGACATACAATGTCAATTGCATTTGAAAACAATATACTTGAGTTCTGAGGACTTGAGAGGCCATCACCTGATGTTTAAATCTAAAAAGTGCAAGTTAAATGTAGGACTTAATTCCTTCAGCCAAAGAACAATAAAATTTTGGAATGATCTGAATGAGAACACTATTTCTGCCACGTACGTGAACCGTTTCAAATTATTGCTGAACTTTGAAAATTGGAACAAAAAGAAATTTAAATCAAGCTGTTAATCATGTGCGCACAGAGACCTTAATAAAAAAGTTCAAAAGTGAAGAAATATAATGAAGATTACTTCACATGAGAGGTCAAGGTAGGTTTTGCTAAAATGACGACCTAAGGATCAAGGTATGAAGGTATTTTCCAGAATGTGTAATATGCTTCACAAATGCATTATTCTTCAATATTCAGACCAAAGATTTTTTTAAAAATTTTATGAAATGTAAGACATTATACGGACAACACCGCACCCCACCTGTGGAGTGTGTAAACACAACACAAATGCCGAGTGATGTTAACCCAATTTATTTACATGTATATTTTCTTATCATAAGTGGTAAAAACAACTTGCTAATTGTGCTAGTAGATAACCACCAGTGATAGTCTTGTCTGTTTCATAGAAAATATAATCAGAATAATGTGACCATTAGCGATTGTCTTGAATTGTTCTAAGTACAAACCATCAACAACAGTCAACTGTGCAACATATTTACATGCATTTTATTTGATATTATTACTAAACTAATGCTTAACTTATTTGATTCTAATTGGTAATGACATATGGTGAGAGGGGAAGCACATGTAAACCTCAGCAATCCAAATCACTATAATCTGCAAGTCTGTCCGACTTTCACTGACCCCAAGCTGGAGTGACTAAATACACATGCTCCCCTGCTTTTATATATGTAATGTGACTGTCGATTCCCTTACTTGCCAATACATATCAATTAAATTCCTGGAACCGGCAAGGGTGTAGATAATTGTACCATCGGATTGGTTAATATTACAGTAATGATATGGCAGACCAATAGGCACCAAATTCAATAGTTACATAGTAATTACTCAGGAATACCCATATTTGCTGACCATATAAATGATCTCTTTAACTAATTGGAATTCTAAGTGTAAGTAAATAACAGGTACATGCTAAATACAGCATTTCTAATTAATGTAACGGAGAAGAGATATAAAAATATAATGATGAGTAAATGACATTCATGATCTCCTACATCTTCCTTTGTGTCTGTAATCATTCTTAATTTTATGTGTCATTTTTACAATTATGTCCAAATAAATTGTGCTTATTTTCTAGAAATTTTGTAACATTTCCATATTTTCTGGATTTTGTAAATGCTTCACAAAAGCATTATTCTTGTTCCAGCCGAAGTTTTTTTTTTTTTTAACTCTCAGTAAGTGACAGCATCAGAAACCCACAAGCGCTCATTCTGTCACCCCATCGCCCATGGGATAATTATTAAAGGATTTGCTCATTTTCGATTATTTGAGGAGCCGTGCCACAATCAGCAGCCCCACTAGGTAGTGAGGATTTTTTTATCAATAGAAAATATCGTTCTTAGACAAATCTTTACCGACTTACAGATTTTAGATCTTAAATGAAGAGTACTCATTTGTGTAAGCAGCATTTTGATTGGTGGATGTACCTCTTATTAATATCTTTATAACAATAAAGTGTTTGCCAAGTACCCCATGACTGGCAGATGCAATAGGCTGCCATGGGTATCTGATGCTGATTAAATGAAAGACATCATCCTTTGTGTCTATAATCATTATATATTTCATGCGTCATCTTATAAAAATGTGCAACTAGAACATGTTTTTTTTGTTGTTTTTTTCAAAAAATGTTGTATAATTTTAGATTACCCAGGAACCATAAAACAGTAAAAACAAAACTTTAATTTTACTGTAAACCAGAATAAAATGCATTCATAAACATGTTTATGAGGTAAGTAAATATCAACTGTCTGAAAATCATTATTTTTCTTCAGATATTTTCTGACATAATACGCGGATTCTTAATTTCACTTAACAAAAACATGTTTCTTCATTTTGATTCTTTTATTGTTATAATAGGCTATGTTAATATTTATGATTATTATAAAACTCACAGAATGTCCCAGGATTATTTGTCAATAGACTTACTCCTGAACTCGGCATATGTGGGTTTTCCCCAGCTAATCCAGGGGTACAAATTTTACAGTTACATCTTCGTAATGTTAAACAAATTCTTTTGTGAACAGTAGTACACCGTGAAGCTATAACGATTAATGTTTGTTTGTACCCCGGATTAGATAGGAAAAACCCACATTTGCTGAGTTTTGGATAACATCTATTAGTAAGTGGAGGCAAGTCATTATGGCTAAATAATATTCTAGTAGTGACTGTGAAACCTATGCGCTTGTGACAGGTTAAAAAAAAAATCGGAAAATGCATGGCCCTAAAAAACTTAAATACCCATACAAGTTACAATAGTAAAATCCTTTAAAATTAGACAAACTTTGGACTGAATATGATCTGAGTGATGCAGAAATAATGGCCAGAGAGAAAAAAGAAAGAAAAAATATTGACCCTTCTGGGATTCAAAACTACAGCCAGTTGTTTCAAAGCAGGTGATAGTAATTATCATTTGAGGACAAGACATTAAACCTCAAGAACTTTAATACACACTGAATATATGTCATTATTTACTACATGTATAACAGAACAATTCACAAAGGATTAAATCGAAAGCTAAAAGCTTATTTAGATTTTCTCATTATTATTTGACAATTAGTGAGTACAACTCACCATTTCAGCTGCAGTAAATAATTGTTTTGTCTGACCTGCTATGTTCCATCTACTCAGGGTGAAATAAACACTTTACTGCTATTTTATAATTATAAGAATAAAATAAAAATACAAAGTACATGTATTAATTTATTAAGAAGGGAGTTATGTCAGCATTCCTCCAGTCATTTGATTGATTCCCACTGGTTAAGGAGAATTCAAATATACTTCAAAGTCTATCAGCAAAATCTTTGAGAATATTTTGAGAGGTGATAGTGAAACTATTCTAATTTCATACAGAAACAGGAGATGGAACATGAATATCTTATTATTAATTACCAGAATAAACATCTAAAATATCACATTTACTCACCAGGTGGAAGCTTGGCCAAGTTCTTGTGCAATGGTCTACAAGACTTAGAAACAGACTGGTCCAAGTGGCGGGCCTTCTTTTGTGATGAACGCCACGTCAAGTTTAATAATCCCGAGTGTACTTATACCATATACAAACAAGGGCTTGCAGAGAAAGTGGGACTGCACAATATCTTCCCAATCAACCCTGATGTGTCAGGTAAACTTTGCTCTGTTATGTGATTTTAATATTTCATTCTTTCTTCAGATTATTTTTAATTTTATAATACCTGTAAGATATAAATTTCTACATATATAAAGTAGACTTAGTAAGATTTCAGATCTGAAAAATAATATTAAAGATGATTCTCAGTGTGATATAACATGTATATTTCTTTAACTTATGTACTTGTTGTAAAATTTCTTGCTGCATGCATACATGTTATATTGTTATATTACTACCACTTTACATAGTGATGTGGGAGCTATATAGGAAACCTGGTCATCCATCATGTCTCAGCCCATTACATCCTGTCCTACTCTTACAGTACACAAAGTCTGGTAACTGTTGTCAGTCATGCCTTCACACTTGGAAAAATTATTTATCAAGATATCACTAGTCAGCAGACAAGAACAGATAACTGCGTCAAGGATTTTGTAAGAATTATAGCCCTTTGTCTGTATCACACTTTTATGCAGGGGCATCAGTCATATTCAGTGATAGTTCTAGGTTTTCAATGTTATGAGCTTGTATGCTTACTTTATGTCCATTTAAATGTACCCCCAAAGCTTTGCAACCTCTGATTAAATGGCAATAAAGGCCCATTTATCCATTTGCTCAGAAGTGTTTATTAATAGTATTTTTCAACACATTCTAAGTACATAATACTATTGTGTTTTAGATATTGTTCCATTCAAGTATTAAAGGATACCGGTAAATCTATTTTTGTTTGCACAAGGATTGGATACATTTATGTATAGCACCTTAAAAGGTCTCCTGATGTCTCTCCACAAAATGAATGGGTTTATTAAACAGATTTACAGTGTCAATCAGCTCAGAACTTTGGTATTTCAGTATTATACATTTCAAATTGGCATATAATAACCTGTTGAAAGGATACTATTGGCTTGATAAAATGTTGCTGCCTTTTATATCCTGTCACACACATCTCTGTTTGATTGACAGTGGAGGAGGCTGCTCAGGAGTACGCCCAATCAATACAGAAGTACCTGCCTGGCCCGGACCTTCCTCAGTTTGACATGCTGCTACTGGGAATGGGACCAGATGGTCACACGTGTTCTCTCTTCCCCGGACACCCACTGCTGGAGGTAACCATAGTAACAGATAAAATATTATACAGAATTTAATAATTATTTTTAAGAGCACTCTTTTGTGAACACCACATATTTAAAGACATTAAATTTTCCCCCTTTTTAGCTCACCTGAGCACAATGTGCTCATGGTGAGCTGTTGTGATCGCCTTTTATCCGGCATTCGTCGTGCGTGTGTGCATGCGTCTGGTGTCAAAAATTTCCTTTAAACAACATCTCCTCCTAAACCGCTGAATGGATTTTGACCAAACTTCACAGGAATCATCCTTATGATGCCCTCTATCAAGATTGCTCAAAATAATTTTGATTGGTTGAAAAAGTATGTCACAGGAGCTAAAATTAGAATTAAAAAATGCAAACTTTGAAAATCTTCTTCTGCAAAACTGCAAGGCCTAGAGCTTAGATAACTGGTGTGTAGTATTGTCTAGTGCACCTTTACCAAGTTCTTCAAATCATGACCCTGGGGTCAAATTTGGCCCCACCCCAGGGGTCACTTGCTTTTACAAAGGCTTATAAAGGAAAAAAAAAAAAAAATTATGTACATCTACCAAGTATGTTCAAATCATGGAACTTGGGTCAAAATTGGCCCTGCCCTAAGGGTCACTTGATTTTACATTGGCTTAAATAAGAAAATCTAGAAAAATCTTCTTCTCAGAAATCACAAGGCCTGGAGTTGATTTGATGTATAGCATTGCCTTATGGACATCTACCAAGTTTGTTCAAAGCATGGCTCTAGGTTCAAAATTGGCCCCCACCCTCAGGTTTAACATAGACTTACATAAATTATGAAAGATTTTTAAAAGATATCCTTGTCAGATCATGGGTTTAGATATTTGGTATGTTACCTGGCCTAGTGGACCTAAACTAAGTTTTCAAATCATGGCCCTGGGATCAAAATTAGTCCCATGCTTGGGTTAACTTGGTTTTTTGGACCACATGTAAACTTTTTTTGTGAAAATTATATTGCTGTTCTTCTGTATGGATTTTGTATTCAGTATGACTATGATGTAAAGGGCAGTGAAAGCAAAAATTTTCAGGTGAGCGATTCAGGGCCATCTTGGCCCTCTTGTTGTGTGACCTGCTGTAAGGATCACTTTTCTGTCTCTCAGTCTGGCTTTATCCATCACGCTTCAGCAGATGACACATGTATTACAGAGAACACTCTTGGTTTTAGCGCACCAAAGCACATTGTGCTCAAGGTGAGCTATTGTGCGGCGTCCATCGTCCGGCATCTGGCGTCAACATTTAACTTAAAACGACATCTCCTAAACCACTGGGCCAATTTGAAAGAAATTTCAAAGGAATGTTCTTTGGATGAAGCTCTTTGATAATTGTTCAAAGAATTTGATTCCATACAGAACTGTGGTTGCTATAGCAACAGAAAAAAAAAACATATGAAAATTTTGAAAATCTTCTCCTCCAAAACTACTGGCAAAATTTTAAAGGTATTTGGCACAGATGTTCCTTTGGTCATTCTCTACCAAGATTGTTCAAATTATTTTGATCCATTGAAAAACATGGCCGCCAGGGGGCGGTTTCCTTAAAAAAATATTGTTTGGATTTAAATTTTTCTCTCTACCAAGATTGTTCAAATTATTTTGATCTTTGAAAAACATGGCTGCCAGGGGGGCGGAGCCCATTTTCCTTAAATGTATATAGTAAAAACTTCGAATATCTTCTCTTCCTAAAGTACTGGCAAGATTTCAAAGTTATTTGGCACAGATGTTCCTTAGGTCATTATCTACCAAGATTGTTCAAATTATTTTGATCAAAAAAAAAAAAGTACTGGCTGGATTTCAAAGTTATTTTGCATAGATGTTCTTTGGGTCACTCTCTACCAAGATTGTTCAAATTATTTTGATCCGTTGAAAAACATGGCTGCCAGGGGGTGGAGCCCATTTTCCTTATATGTATATAGTAAACATTTGAAATTTCTTCTTGTCCTAAAGTACTCTCTCAATTTATGGCTGGCAGAGGGCAGAGCCCATTTTCCACAATAACATAAGATAATTGCTGTTTCCTTTCCTCCCACTAATACCTGGTTCTCAGGTGAGCGACCCATGGCCATCATGCCCCTCTTGTTTTTTAATGAGATTAAACTTTAATTATAAGTTTCTGGAAAATAATAACTATATTGATCTTGATCAGTACAATGTCAATCAACTTTATTAACTCTTGACCTTCTTAACTCTTGACCTTCTTGCAGAAAGGTATCTTATCACCAGTGAGTGTGTCATAACCTTGACTTACGGTTATTTGCTTAGGGTCAAGGTTACAGGCTGTTTAAGTTTTGTTATATGAAATATTACTTCATGACCACTTGACCGTAGAAGCTTAATTTTGACACAAAGATTGCTAATGACCTTTACCCAAGGTTACTCAAGGTATGATGTAAATGTCTTGACTTCCTCATGGTATCGTAACCCCTTGTCCAAAGATGCTCAAAAATGTTGCTCTTGACTAAATGATGTGTTATGACCATGACCAAAGTAGCTAGCTGTTGTCCACTTATATGTTTGTAACCTTTTACATAAGAAGCTCATGCTTTACCTTGACCCAATTTCATTTGTGCAGAGCAGGGCTCAAATTTAATTTTTTCTTCCCACTCACAAAAAAAAAATAAAAAAATGAGTGCTTTTAATTTCAATTTGCAAATTCCTAGACTTTAGTCTTACCAGCAAATTATCATCTTATTTAGACATGTTTAAGAAAATGTTGAGGCCAAAATTTTCACTCTTAAAAAAATTCTAGTTGTTTAAAACATAACTTGTAAACTTCATTTTCAACTCGCATTTTGCCGAAATGCAAGTGTTAATTTTGAGCCCTGCAGAGTCAAGGTCACAAGCAGTGAAATGTTTTTCTATCCTATAAATTAGTAACTTCTTAAAATTAGAATCTTATACTTAAATGACTTAGAACTTAGGCTTCCTGTTCACTATTTCAGCTACAAGGCCACAGACTCACCTTCAGTGATAGACCTTGTAATTTGTTCCTGTTTTATCTTCTACAGGAGAAAGATAAGATCATCGCCGCGATATCAGACAGTCCAAAACCTCCCCCATGCAGAGTGACCATGACCCTTCCTGTGGTCAACAACTGTCGTTGTGCCGTCTTCACCTCATGTGGGGCCGGAAAAGCTGACATGATACACGTATGTATCAGATAGCTAACATCCGCACATAGATGATCTCTTTTTTGACACTTGATTTAAATTTTGAACAAATTAACAAATAATGATTGTATTTTAATGATTCTCACAAGATACTCCATGATATGCCAGGTCATGTTGGAGGGAGGGTTGGAGCATCATCTTAGGAACGATGAGAGTATGGGTTTGATCCCTGTCTGTAAACCTTAATTGCTTCGCACTCTGTACATAAGGGTAGTTCCAGGTGAAATATTTTTTGTTGAGGTTTCATGCCACTTGTCTACGGCATGATATGGCAGTGAGGCAGAGACTGACATAGTCACCAAATAGTTACAATACTGTCTGTGGGATGTTATACCCAAGAAAATAATCGTACAAACACCATTTTTCATAAAAGTTTGTTTTTAGCTCACCTGAGCACAACATGCTCAAGGTCAGCTTTTGTGATCACCCTTCGTCCATCGTGCGACGTGCATTGTCAACAATTTGGCTTAACACTCTAGATGCCATATTTTTAGCCCAATCTTCATGAAAGTTGATCAGAATGTTTGTCTCCTTAAAATCTTTCACAAGTTCGAAATTGGGTCATGTGGGGTCAAAAAGTAGGTAATGAGGTCAAATCTTAGAAAAATTTTGTTAACCCTCTAGAGGTCACATTTTTGGCCCAATCTCCATGAAACTTAGTCAGAATGTATGTTTCCATAAAATCTTGGACAGGTTTTAATTTTGGTAATGTGGGGTTAAAATGTAGGTCATGAGGTCAAATCTTAGAAAAACCTTGTTAACGCTCTAGGGGCCACTTTTTTGGCCCAATCTTCATGAAACTTGGTCAGAATGTTTGGTTTGAAGTTGGGTCGTGTGGGGTCAAAAAGCAGGTCAGTATGAAACATGCAACATATGTTGCTCATTTATAATCAGGTGAGCAATTCAGGGCCATCGTGGCCCTCTTGTTTGGGTTTAATGTCCCACTGACAGTATTTCAGTCATTTGGAGGCGATGTCTGCTTGAAGTTGAGACAGATATAGTACAAATGTACTGCTACACTGGAGTAATCACGCCATAGACATGTGACATGATACCACACCCAGTCACATTATCCTGACACTGGACCAACCAGTTCTGCAGCTACCCTCATATAATGAGCGCCAAGCAAAGGAGCTATACTGGTACCATTTTTAACGACTTTGGTATGTCTTGACCGGGGATCGAACCCACAACCTTCCATTCCCGAAGCTGAGGCTCTAACCACATGACCACTGGGAGCGGTATTTTATAAAAGAAAATCTAAATAAGACAACAATTTTCAGCTTAACCCTTTACCTCATTTAGAATCATTTTGATGTATTGGCAAACAAAGCCGAGTCAGAACACACAGATCAGGATCAAATTCCACCAGTAATACTTTAATAGCGCTAAGTAATACTTAAATACTTAAACTAATTAGATACACTTCTATCTTATTTTATAAATTTAAGTACACGACTAATGAATTATTATCTTAATAACTAACAATAATTGTTAAGATATGAAATACTTGGGTATTATATTAGAGAAACAGAACTAATGAGAAATTGCCATTAAGTATTTAAGTTTTACTTTGCGCTAAGATGGTTGGTGGAATTCAATATTTTGTCTATTAACTTTTCTTGTATAGGGTACTATTGGCAGATTCATGTGGACTCAACTCTACTGCAGGGATTTGTTTAAAATGTACCAAAGTCTCTCTAGATGTTATATCAAGAGACCCTGGATGTACCCAGTTAACTTGTTCATTGCGATACATTTATTCTTAAGAGGGGCTTTGATCATGTTTATACAATATTATGATAGTTTTCCTCCTCTGGGATGATTGACAACAATATTGTACTATACTACATTCTAGGGCTCTTCACATTGCAGTACCTTCAGGCGTATATAGCCACACTTTGCGGTGCTCTTGTTATTATTTGACATTATTTTTTATGTTCTTAACCTGGCTTACTGACACATTACATGTAAACTTTTAAAAGCCTCAGAATAACAACATATATTTCATGTTGTGTGTAGAAAAATGTAGAAAAAAAATGTACTTTTTAATCTGATACTATCTGTTTGATTAAATAAAGTGTCATTAAAGGTAAAGTCCCTGTAATGGTTCCGCTACATTTCGGACATCATGGCCTTTCACAGAGATAACCAAGGTTTCCTAATGTTTCATTAGGGTACCTTGGTTATCTTGGTAGAGGTTAAGTGGTCCAAGATATAGCGGAACCAATACAGGGACTTTACCTTAAATTAAATGTTCACTCATGTTTTATTTTGTTCTTTTAGCGTGTACTTATTCAGAAGGACCCCAGTCTGCCAGCATGTCTGGTGAAGCCAACCAATGGAGAGCTGTACTGGTTTTTGGACGCAGGAGCTGCCTCCAAATTATAGATATAGGTACCACCATGACTGGTTGTATTATGGATGAAAGTACATTGACTGTGTGGCAGGCTTAGGAGTGTCATTGGGTGGCTTACATTTGTGCTTTATTGATTTTACTTTTTATCTAATAAAAGGTAAATAGACATTTGCTTAAAATATGATACTTTTCTTAGCTCACCAAAGCACAACATGCTCAAGGTGAGCTTTTGTGATCACCCTGCGTCGTCCTGCGTTGTCTGTCATCAACAATTTACTTTAAATGACAT
>CM037778.1:36830196-36880196 GCA_021229015.1 Solen grandis
TTAGTTTTATATTTCTATGATAGTCTTTTTGGCGCATAATGACATATTTTACATTTATTTTCATAGAATTGCTACCAGGAGCAATTGACATTAACAAACAACACGTATATCACAGAAATGATATATATATTCACGAGTTTATATCGATAAGTTTAGAGCGAAACTAGGCTAAGTGCATATACAGTGGTCTCGGGATTCCTGAAAGTGATGATTTGACGATTCACTGAATAACGGCGACGAGCTCGGTCCTTTGATTTAGATTTTTTATTCTGTATAAATATTAAGGCGATCCTTTAAACATGCGAATTTATATATACCGTGCCTGGTCCCTAGATAAAATTGCTCTATATAATTTCTGAGCGATCCTTCGAAGTCGTTTTAAAATCTAACTGTATGTCCTTAGCAACCAGGCCCCATTACCACCTGCCGCTGTGTTTAACACCTTGATTACGATGTCCTTTGAATATTTTAACTCGAAAGGTCACAGATATAAAAAGGGTCATAGTATTGTAATATGCAAGTAAATTTATCTAGATGTAAAAAGGTGAAATGTAACAACTGCCTTATGTCACATTAGTTTTGACAAAGTATGGTAAATTGTTACACATCAATCAATATTGCATTAGCATATGTTATTTGTATAAACTGGTTCTCAAAGGCAAATGCTTCAATTTCGTTATATGCCTTCTTCACAACAACAAAATATGTGAATCAATAAATAAGTGTAGAAAATAAACGTTATAAACATTGTTTATTAAATAGCTTCCGATAGCGTTAGACATAAGTAGTATAGGTATTGAGAGTGTCTAGCTCACTGCGGGTCTAACACACTTCAAAATCCAGGCGCGCTACCACGCGCCTGGCTTATCATGTGTAAAACCCCCAAAAAGCATACACTCTCAATACCTATACTACTATTAGTTAAAAAAATCAAAAAAATCACACTAATGTAAAATCAAAAAAAATCATACTAATGTAAACTTTAAAAAAAACAACAATGAGAAAAATAAAGAAAATTATGTTTTTTTCCTGAACCATTTTTTACCACTCTGAATATGGAGGAGGGTTTTCTAACGTATTATAAAAATTCAATATTATACAGTTTTTATATTTTTGGATATTATCTCCATTGCTTCTTGTCTTCCCTGTTCTATTAATTTTTGCCTTTCTTCTTTTGAATAGTTTTTTGGAACCGCAGAGTTTTTTGTTAATTGTTTAAGCTCATTATATTTTTCTAATTCATCTAATATAAGTTTAAACCATCTGTTAAAGCTTTAGAGATTAAATTTTTTATACTATTTAATTTACTGTTAGCAATAGTTTTAATATTATCATGTTTTTTAATTTTATTCATAAATCTAAGCCTAACAATTTTTATAGAGGCTCCAACTCCTCCGCATACAAGAGCGACAATTTCTAACGGAAGTAGAATAGGAACAATTAAACCAATAGTTCCTATAATTATACTAGAGACATAAAAGCTGTGTCTACTCCAAATCTCTGAGATTTTTTGTAATCTATAATTTTGACTTGGTTCATGGAGTTCTACTTCCGGTTGCTCTGCACTACGGACAAAGTCTGGTTGTGAATCTAGTATTTCACTATTTAAATCAGGGTATAAATTTGGGGCCGTTGGTTGCTTCATTTTTATATATATTATTTGAATTCAAACAATAACGAGGCAACAGTATTAACTACAGTTGTATTATCTACCAGACTAACAAAATTAATAACACTTCCAGCCTCAACTAAAAAAGGGCGTTCAAAATTATCATGTTTTGCTGTTGTTGTTTGTAAAGTAATATCACACCCACTTAAACGCTCTCCATTAACCAACACACCAACTCGCACTTCACCACTTGCCCTTTTACTCGACAGACCAATACCAGTAATATAACCACGCCTTATCACAACATAACCAACATCTTTTTCTCTACCGGCATTTCCAAATGAAAACACCTTACTTTTAAATAAAGAACCTTTTATTTCAGCACTTATTGTAATGTTTTTTAAGGATTCCTCTATTCTTTTTATCACAAGGTCTAATTTTGTTAAAGTGTTAAGTAATTCTCTATCTAAATTTGACTTTAAATTATTAAATAATTTACTTTCTAAATTTGAGTTTAAATTATTAAAATATGAATCTATCTTACTATTATAATTACTTCTAAAACACAACTCATTGATAATCCATGATTATCTATTTTTTGTCCTTTTTCATCACAAACACTTATAGTTAATTCAGAAATATTTCCTATAGTTAATTTTTTATACTCTGGATTACTAAAGTTTATATTAACAATATCTCCAAATTGATTACTCTCAACAGGAATAACACCAAGAATATTACTAGGTGCACCATCAAAGAAATTATAAGTATTATTTATTTGTTCAAGGTGAACATATAATTGTTTATAAGGAACTAAATCTATTGATTGTTCACCATAGCATGGGAGGTTAAGAAGAGGTGAATTTTCCAAATAATGACTCTCTTTAAATCCTAACATTTTTCTTAATTCTTGGTTATTATTAATCCATAGGTTATATCACTAACTGAACTTATTGTTGGGTATTCTTCTGCTTTTAAACAAGCAATACCATTTTTTTCATCAACAGTTAATGTTATTCTGTTGTCAAAATTTTTAAATACATCAACTATTTGTTGAAAATTATAAAAACCATCTGAAATTATTTTTTTGGGTGGTGGGGATTTACGAATGTTAGTATCAATCCATTGTCCAATTAAATTATACCAACCCATAGTATAAGTAAAACCTCTCAATCCAATTTTCTTATCTCCATGTTTATTATCTATATATTGTTGTAGGTTTATAGGTTTATTAATATTAGAAATTATATGATTCATTTTTATTGATAAAAAATAAATTTTATATAATTTAGTGGAACAAAATTCCAGCAGTTCCCTAGATAATCTCTAAAACACTTTTTAGATGATTTCTAAAACACAACTCATTGGTAATCCATGATTATTTATTTTTTCCCCCATTCATCACAAACACTTATAGTTAATTCAGAAATATTTCCTATAGTTAATTTTTTATACTCTGAATTATCAAAAATAATATTAATAATATCTCCAAATGATTTATTTTCAACAGGAACAACTCCTAAGATTTTACTAGGTGCTCCATTATGAAAATTATAAGTACTATTTATTTGTTCAAGGTGAATATATAATTGTTTATAATTACTAATAATATTAGCTTTTATTTTCTCTTTTTCCATTTTTTCTCTTTCTCTTTCCATTCTTTCTCTTTCTATTCTTTCTAACATTCTTTCTCTTTTAACTTTTTTTTTCATTACTATATTCTAAAAATTTTTTTTAATTTTTTTTTTCCTCTCTTATTCTCTTTTTCATTTCCTCATCCTCTGTTAGTTTTAAATTTTCTTCATGCAATTCTATATTATTTTTAAATGATTCTATTACTGATTCTAAATTACCTACATCTCTTTTTTTTAAATGTTTTACCGATAAAAAATGATCCCTGAAGCTTTTAAATATAATGAAGATGTTAATTATTTACATGGAGGAGTGTTTAAAAAAAAGAATATTAACATTATAAAACAAGAAATAATAATTTCATCAGATGGAAACGGAACGGCTGCTCTGCACAAAAGTTTTAATGCAGATTTCCCTAATATATTTGAAAAATATTTATTACCTAAAGTTACATCAGAAGAAATAGTAGAAAGGTGGGAAAGTGATTGGATGTTATTTTGGCAGAATCAATTAAACTTTGCTATTTGGTGTTCAACTACAGGTTGTGGAGTTGACATAAAAAATCATATAAATGCGGGAGGATTAACAGGTTCTTTATTCTTATTTCATATTTACTATCAAACAAGAAGAATATTAAAAGAAATATCTATTTCTCTTCCACAAAATAAAAGTTGGAATGCTTTTAATAATAATTATGATAGAGAAGCTTATGAAAAAATTTGTAGTGAGTTTAATGTAGATCCTAATACAGATTGGAGACATAAAGAAGATGGTGGTGGTCTTGGATATATATATACAAAAGATTCAAATGTTTGGAAAAAAACTTATTTTAAGGATAATTTTCTTTATGTTTTTGATTTATCTGTTTTTAGACTATATAGATTTATTTTTGGACCTGGAGGTCCTGTTAAAGGTAAGTCTTATACAAAAAACATTTCTATTGATTATATCAAACAACCAGATGAATTTAAAAACATGTGGACAACTTTTATTCTTGATGAGTCAAAAGGTTTTACACAAGCAGGAGTTGAAAGAATTAATGAGTCTATAAGAACATATTGTTGGGCTATTCTTGGAGCGCAAGGTCTAACAAAAACAGATATTTTAGGAACAGGAATGGCATTTGATGCTCAAAAACAATTTTTAGCTAACATTGAAGATGTTATAAACAGTCCAGTTGATATATCTACTCAAATAACAAATTATGAAAATGTATTAAAAAATGCAAGAAGTAAAGTTGATTATGTTTATGGAATAGGATTATATATGTCTCCTAGTGATATGGAATTAAGAATTGGAACAATACAAGATTATAATAATGAAATTATAGTTGCAACAGAAATTCAAACACTTGGAATAAATAATGATGTAAATGTTTCTCATGTTGAACCTACTACTACACAACCCACAGATATAAGTGGTACACCAACAAAAAAATCTTTACCAGAACCTACGGACGAAGTCCGGACTAGTAAACCAATAAAACCTAGTGAAATCATTGAAACAACGGATGAACATGAAGATGATAAAACAGCTATTATAACAGGGAGTATTATAGCAGGACTTTTAGCTTTATTTATTTACGAGTATGTTCTCTAACGAACTTTGTTCGGCTGCGGAGCACTAACAGCTGTATATATCATTCCCACAACTAAAATTAACAAAGCCCATAAATTACTACCAAACCATGCAACAACATTTCCTGTTGTTTTTAATAACCATCCTACAATAGCTCCAATAATTCCAGGTAATGCTTCTACTGCTTTTCCTGCAAGTTTTGCTAATAGTTTAGCAATATTTGATAATTGTTTTTTTATCCAATCTCTTACATTTCCTCCTTTCCCAGGAGGTTTAGGTGTTACAGTTCCACCACCACCAGGAATAAAAGTCTCAACAATAACACCAAGAATCATTCCAAAAGCAGTTAAAATACTAACAATTGTAATCCCTTGTTCTCTGAATAAAGTTTTTATTCTTTCTGCTAATGTTGTATCTTCATTTAATACTTTATGTATTGTCTCTTTTATTCTATTTATTTGATTCTTAATTTTCTTTTCTATTTCATCTTCATCATTATCTTCCTTAACTTTTTCTAATTTTTCTTTTTCATATTCTATTTTTTTATCTGTTTCATTTAATTTAGATAATTGAATTGTAAGTTCTTCTCTTACAGTGATCATTGCTTTAAGGACTCCATCCATTTCTCTTTTTTCTATAATTGTTTGTGTTCCTTGATCTACACCAGTATAAACTTCTTTTACCATAGTTTCTTCAGAAAAAGATGTTTCCATTACAGTTTCAACAGCATTTGCTGCAGTTTCAGCTGCTCTAGGTAAATCAATCATTTCTATATTATCAACATTTGGAAGTTTTTCATTTACATTTTTTAATTTTTTTCTATCCTCTACTGATAATACTTTATAATTAGGAAAATTCAACAAGTCTCTAATTCTACCTATACCAATTTCTCTCTCTAAAGTGTTCAAAGCTATAAAACCAACACCACGTTTTTTAGTAAGTCTAACATCATCTTTACCTGGAACTTTTAAATATAGTTTATTATCTATAACTTCAAAGTTTGTAATATCGATATATTCTGATTTTTCTCCAAATTTTTCTTCTAAATATTTAAAATATTTATCAACCATATATTTTCTCTGTTCTATTATTAATTGTGTTCTTGTATTATCATCAATATGAGTAATTTGACTTTGTCTATCATTATTTATAAGAGGAGTTTCATAATCTTCATCATCATCAACATCATCATCATAATCATCTTCATCAAACATAGGATTTTCAAATTCATATCCTCCTTCTGCCATTTTAATACGGATTTTATCCGGCTGCGGAACGGCTGTATAACACTGCGGAACATTAAACATTAAAAAATGTTTCACAGCTGGAACAAAGTTCCATTTTTCCCTCTAAAAAATGGCAGCTTACGGAGAAAAACTAAACCCATACAGAAGAATAAGAGAACCTAGAGGTATTAGAGGTATTCGTCAAAGTGTTGTAATAAGCAATAATCCTTCAACTATTGATCAAAATGAACAATTGTTAGTAAGATTTCCTAATCTAAGTGGTAATGATGTTATTGTTCCTAGAACAACAAGATTATCATTTGAAATTGAAATCAAAAGTGATAGTGATGCAAATGCAACAATATATCCAAATATAGGAAGATCAATAATTAAGAAAACAACAATGAAAATATCAGGAAATGAAGTAATGTCAATTGATGATAGTGATATATTTTATTGTTATATCGATTTATGGAAGTCTCCTACAGAACGTGAAAATATGGCGTACCAAGGAATTGGTAAAATAAACATGTTAAGACATAGAGTTGGAGCTGGTAATGCTTCTTCAGATAAACAAGATGAAGCTATTGCAAAGGCATATGGAAATAGATTTTGTATTCCTCTAGATTTTGAATTATTAGAATCACATATGCCTTTTTATCAAGCTGGTCTAGGAGATAGACTCGAATATGAACTTACATTCAATGATTATAATAAAGTAGTTAAATCTACTGACAAAAATGCTTCTTACGTTATTAAGAATATTTGTTTAGAATTTAAAAGTGTTTCTGATGTTGAATTAGCTAGAATAATTAGAAATAGATTTAGTGGTAAGATTGTTATTTTATATGATAGAATACTTAGACATAGGAAAAAAAAAAATAAATCTGATACACTTTGGAATATTAATCTAAATGTTCCAGCTAAAAGTATGAAAGGTATTCTAATGTTATTTGAAGATCCAGATAGAACATCAACAGAACATTATTTTAATCCTGAAATAACAAAAGTAGAAATAACAATAGAAGGAGTTCCAAATCAACTATACAGTCAAGGAATGAAAGCTTTTCAACAGTGGGATGAGATAAATAATTTCTTTGCTTTGAATTCGAAACGAAATAAAGAAACAGATATTGTTGTAAAAGATTTATATTTCACCAATACAACATTAGAAAAATATCTAACAACCAATTATGCATTATGGTTAGATTTACGTTCAACGGATGATAACTCTCTACATGGTTCAGGGAGAAGAATTGAAAATGCATCAGAAGGTATAACTATACAAATAACAAAAGACGCAGGATCGGATGAGTCAATAAATGTTTATCTATTTGTTATACAAGATGCACAAATTAATTTTGATGAGGGTAGATTTAAAGGAATTGTGTATTAGTGTTCCATAGTGAAGTATATAAATTACTTAAATAATTACTAAATAATTACTATATATGTCTTAAATAATTATTAAATAATTACTAAATATTACTAAATAATTACTAAATAATTACTATATAATTACTATATATACCTTAAATAATTACTAAGTATTACTAAATAATTACTTAAAAAATGGAATTACGGACAAATCCCGGCTGCTTAGCATTACCTAAATATCCACACTGTGCAATTATTTGTGGACAAACAGGATGTGGAAAAACAGAATTTGTTTTAGATCTTTTAGAAACAGAATATAGGGGTGTATTTAAATATATTATTATACTATGTCCAACTATTCAATGGAATAAAGCATATAAAAATAGATCATGGATTGGTGATGTTAAAAATCCTAAAACAAAGAATTTAATAATTGTTAATCCTATTGTATGGACAAAGTCCAGCTGTGGAACATATAATGGAGAAGAAAAACTACAAGAACTATTAAGAATATTTTTTAATAAATATTCAGGATATCCTACTCTATATATTATAGATGATTGTAGTGCAACTAAACAATTAACAAAGAAAAAAGACATGTTATCAGAACTAGCATTTTCAGGTAGACATGCTGAACAAAGTGTATGGGTTATCTCTCAAAGATACAATTCAGTTTTAAAAGATTTAAGAGAACAAACAAAATGGTTATGTATGTTTTATACTAAAGATAGAGACAGTTTTGAAAACTGTTTAAGAGAAAATGATGTTATCCCTACATTAGAAGAAAGAGAAAGAATTAAAGAAGAATTGAAAAAAAAGAAACATAGTAAATTAATTTTAAAAACTGATCAACCTACAAATTATTTAGTTGTTTAATGTTTCACAGCTGGATTTAATCCATATGAAACAGCCGGACTTTGTCCGTATTAAAATGGAGATTTTGTTTAACAGCTTGTCTGTATTAAATCTTTTTACCAATATATGTATTTTAAATTTTATAGGTTATTTTAGTTATAAATATATAACAATTGTAAATCAATATTTTATTTATGAAAAATATTTTAAAACTGTTTTTAATTTTTTAAAAATGAATGCTGAAGAAATTATAGAAACACCAAATCAGAATAATGCTAGGGAACGTATACATAATGAAAATGAAAAAAGAGAAAGACTTTTAGCTCTTGTTTCTGGAGGAATGAGTAAACAATATTTAGGGAAAGAAATCTCAGTTTTAGATATTGAAAAATTACCAGATGAAGAAATTGATAAATTATATATTCGATATGAAGCTAAATTAGGATCAACAATGACAAAAACTTTAGGGAATTCTTTTATTAATTTATATGTTATGGGAGTGTCTAAATATTTTAAAGTTAAAAATCAACCTAAATTAATAGAAGATTTAAATGAAGATCCTTTTTTAAATAATGCTTTAAATTCTTTATGTTGTGAATTATATTATAAATATGGAATGTTTCTTGCTCCTTTTACAACAGTATTAACAACAATGGAAAATATTGACTTCGGGCAAAGCCCGGCTATTGAACACTTTACTGAAAGTAAAAATGATTTTGTACAAAGTCCACAACCAGAAAAAAAGGAAGATCCACAACCTGAACTTTGTACCATTAAAAATGAGTGAAGTACAAAATCCAAATCCTGTTAAAAAAAGTAAAAACCCAAAAAGAGTTGAAGCAGGTAAAAGAATTGCAGAAGCAAAAAAAATGAAAGCTGAATTAAAAAGAAAAGAAATGGAAGAAATGCAGAAAGAAAACATTCAATTAAAATCTATTACGGATGAAAACCGGCTGCGTAGCATTACAAAAGAGGACGGACAAAGTCCGGCTACGGAACACAATAATGAAGTTAAAGAAGTTCAACATATAAATATATACAAAAATTATATACCTTTATGTCTAATTGGAGTTGTTGGATTGGGATTATATATGTATAATTCTAAACAAGTAAACCCCTATGGACAAAGTCCAGCTGTGAAACACATGCAGAAAGAAATTAAACCACAAGAAAAAGTTGAACCACAAGAAAAAGTTGATCCATTTGATCTTTAATATTCCGTAGTGTTTCACAGTGTTTTACAGCTGAACAGTTCACAAATTTGTTTTCTAAAAAATGGCGGATGAAAAAAAAATTGTTGTTAATACAGCTTATCATGGAGTATTGATTTCTGCTTTTACAGTGGGTTATTCAGAATTAATTAGAAAACTTTTTAGAACAAATACAACCAAACTACAAATGGATTTTAAAGATATTTCAATGTTAACTCTTGATATTATAATATCTATTTATACAAAAGAATTCTTAGTTAAGCAAGGTATTATTCCTGATGATATTATGAAGTCATAACTAGCGTAGTTTATTTTTTTAATAGTGCTACGCAGCCGGACTTTGTCCGTATTAAAATGGCGAGTGCAATAGCGATGATGGTTGGTGGAGCGGTGGTTAATGCTTTTGCATTTACAGGTAGTAATTATTTATTTTCTCATATTGGTAAAAAGGATGCTGATGAAGAGAAAAAAAGACATGATAAAGCAATGGAAGAATTACAAACTGCACGTGATGAATGGAATAAAGAAAGAACACAAAGATTAGATTTTTTAAATGAAAAAAAAGATCATGCTGTAAAAACCTTTGATGATGTTGATGAAGCAATGAAAGAATATTACTATATCACAGGTAAACAATTAGAACCTTTACCTAAAGAACCTACATTAAGTGATTTTTATACTCCTTCTGAAGATCAAAAAAATAATTTTTTTATTTCTTTTATTTTTTTTTGTTGTGTTTCATTAAATAAACAATTTTTATAATCATCAAACTTTATATCTTTAGTTATTGTTGTTTTACCTATTCCTTTTAATTTCTTTATTTCCTGTAGTGTTTCACTTAAAGTAAAAGAATAAGCTTTACTTCTTAAGAAAACTATCTCATTCATACTTTTTCCATTTAATTCATCTTTAAATTTTCCAATTACTTTTTTATTTTTTTGTGAATGAAGTGGATGATCTTTAGGATAGTCCGAAGTATCTAGATGTTCATCTTTTATTTTTTCTAAATCTTCATAAACATCTTTTGTTATTATTGATAAGAAGATACTATCCGTATCTGAAGCAACTAGTTCATTCTTTTCCCATAATTTATTAACAACATCATAATAAAATTGATACATTAATAATTTAGAATAATCTAAAATTGCTTGTCCTAAATAAATAGGTTTATTAAATTTAACAGAAGTAACATTATTTACAATTGCAACAAGATTATCATTGAATATAACTGAATCTTTAAAATTAGGTTTATTTATATATTTTCTTACTTCTTCTCTATTGGTAAGTAGATTAATCTCATTTCTTCCTCTTATATTTTCTAAAGTCTTTCCATAGAAAGAATTATTCATTAATTTCCAAAGATCCTTTTCAAATTGATGTAGATTTA
This sequence comes from Solen grandis, assembly GCA_021229015.1. Classification (NCBI taxonomy): domain Eukaryota; kingdom Metazoa; phylum Mollusca; class Bivalvia; order Adapedonta; family Solenidae; genus Solen; species Solen grandis. Next base: position 36,841,072 of record CM037778.1, read on the forward strand.
GTTTTTTATGTGTTAAAATTAATTTTTTAATTTAAAATTGAGTGATGAATTTTTTTTTCTTCTTTACCTAATGGTTTATCTCCTAATAAATTTAATTGATAATTAGATAATTGTTCTTTATTTATTTTCATCTTTTCAGGTGCTAAAGGATATTTATTTGTTTTCTTTTTACATTCATCTGTATACTCTAAATCACATTCTACTATACAACCTCTACGGACTTTGTCCGGCTGCTTTGTATTACATTTTATAATATTTTTGTAATAATTAGGATCTTCTTCCCATTTAAAATCTTTGGTTGGAAGAGGTTGAGACATTGCCCATCCATAAAGATTATTCGCATCTAAATATAATAAATATTTTTCTTCAAAGAATTCATTTAAATCTCCTCCATTCTTTAATATTTCTAAAGCTTTATTTTTTTCATATTCATCTATAATTCTATTTCCATTACCATGATAGTTAGGAGTATGTTTATTAAAAGCTTTTACATGTCTTGGGCCTAATACTCCTGAAAATCCTCCTCTTATTCCTTTTTCAAACATTTGCAACATATCTATATCAGTTAATAATTCTAACTCTACTCCAGTATATTTTAGTCCACATTGCCATGTTAATCCTGGAGCAGAATAACAATAACAAGGATCTATATTGTGGTGTTTTAAGAAAAAACTTCTAAATTTTTCAAACGCATCAGCTAAGATTAAAACATCTGTCTTTAAATATAATTCATGATAATCTTTTAAAGATTTACATTTATAATGAGAGAAAACTTTTTGAGCATGTTGATATTCTTTACCCGTAATTGTTGTTTGAGTTAATGTAGAATAAAATTCTTTAATATCTGGTAATTGTGTTTCATTTAATTTTTGTATGGAATCTACATATTCATATGGATAAAATCCTTTTTGTTTTAGTAGTGAAATATCTCCATTAAACTCTTTTTCTAAAATAGGAAATTCATCTATTGATTTAGCTATATCTGATAACCCTTTACTCATAAATCTATAAGAATCTAAGAATCTTAATTTTTTATAATATGATCCATAATCTATAGAAATATATTCTTCTGAACTTTTTGAAAGAAGTTTTACTTTATTATAATTATCTTCATATTTCATAAGTTCTTCAATTAGAAAATGGAAATCATAATTAGAACCATTATGAAAGAATACAGGTATTAATTTTGTTACTTTACCTTCTTTTGTATTACATGATTGACATGCTGCTCCTCTATATTTCCCAGAAAGATGATTATGTTCTCTTACTTTACGGACTTTGTCCGGCTGCGTAGCACTATCACTTTGTTTTTCAAATTCTTTTTCACAAATATAACATTCAGTTGCTTTTTGAAATTCTTCTTCTTCCTCCCTACTTAGTTTGGTTTTTTTTAATTTTTTTTTAAATTTCTACATATTTTTCTATTGCATCATTTCCAACATATGAAAAGTATTGTGATTTATATATATTTGGATAATCAGATTTAACATATTATAATTTTATTTTTAAATTTTTAAAAATTTTTAAATTTAAAATATTTTTTCCTGGTTCAGGCATTATTTACAATGTTCATTATCATAACATATTTCTTTATGATTAATTAATGTTATTTCTCTTTGAAATCCTTGTAAACAATTTCTACATGTAAATGATTTATGTTTATTCTTGTCATACTTAAAACTATCTAAATTTTTAATTAAACAATAATGGGTATTTTCATTACTTTCAATGTATAAGAGATCAACTACACGGAACGGCTGCAGGGCACTATTTTCACTTTCATTGTTTGAAACATAAACTGGATATAAAGATTGTTTATTAGATTGATCTTCTAATGCAAAAACATTTATAGATATATTATTTTGTCTCTCTACTTTTGGAATATCTTTTATTTTAACTGGATATTCAATCCCATCCATATTAAGTTTATTTTCATATGGTTTATATTTTGTCACTCTTTCTTTGTTATCATCTGCAGGGAATAACTTTGATAGTATTGCCCAGAGAAAACATTTGTTATCATTTTTATTTTTAACATTAATAATATTATTTGATTTAAATTGAAGAGGTATATAAGATGAAGCTTTCTGATAATCATATTTATATTGTTTTACTTCTACACTTTTAATATTTCTAAAAACAAAACCAGATCCTCTTTCTTGAAATTTATCTATCCAAGCTTCAAATTTATCTCTCATCTATTATAGATTCTTTTATTTATTTTTTTTAATTATATTTTCTTCATCTATATCATAATAATAGTTTTAGTAATAAGATCTTTAAAATTTCTTGGTCTCATTTTAAAAGAAATAAATTTTAATTAGGTGTTTCACTGTGTTCCACAGCTGTTCCATAGTGTTTCTCATAGGATAATTTTTATATAATCAGGATTTCTAACAATAAACTCTTGATCGCTTTTTTTTTTTTTGTTGTTCTGATAATGTTTTTGTTGATTAGGCTTAAGACATTGTTTACATGCAGATTAACCAAACCTGTTTGTTTGTAATATTCACTTAGTAGTTTGTATTCTTTACATTTTGTACAAACTTTTCGATCTGCCATTTTTTAAGAAAACAATTTTAAGCTATTTAAAAATGGATCACCCAAAAATATATTGTTTACGTTGTAAAAAAAATACTGAAAATAATTCAGTAGAACAAGTAACAACAACCAATAATAGACAAATGTTAAAAGGTAAATGTTCTGAGTGTGGATCTAAGAAAAATAGATTTATAGGAACAAAAGGGGATAAATTAGCAGATGAATTACATCATAGAGTTATAAAGAAATTTCCTAAAAGACGTGTTTTTGTTGATTCAATAGATAAAATATGGGCTGTTGATTTAGTAGATATGCAACAATATTCAAAACAAAATAAACACTATAAATATTTATTAGCAGTTATAGATGTTTTTAGTAAATATGGTTGGTTAATTCCATTGAAAAATAAAACAGGAGTAACAGTAAGTGAAGCATTTAAAACATTATTTGAAGAAAGAAAACCAATTTTTATTTGGTCAGATAAAGGATCTGAATTTTATAATCACCATGTAAAAGAATTATTAAAGGATAATAACATAAAGTTATATTCAACTGAGAATGAAGAAAAATTAGAATAAGGATAGGAAAATTAAAATTTTACTGCTAAAATTATGTGTTTAGATCAATTAGTTAAAATTATAACAATACAGTTCATTCTTCTATTAAAATGACACCTATTGAAGCAAGTAAATTAGAAAATGAATTAACAGTGTATGAAAATTTATATCCAGAAGAAGAAAATAAAATTAAGAAACCTAAATTCAAAGTTGGAGATAGAGTAAGAATAACAAAAAAGAAAGGTAAATTTGAAAAGGGTTATACTACTCGTTGGACTAGAGAAATATTTGTAATTAAAGAAGTTTTAAATACAAATCCTGTTACTTATAAAATAAAAGATTTAAAAGATGAAGACATTATAGGTAGTTTTTATGAACAAGAATTACAGATAACTGAGTTCTAGATAATATCCAAAAATATAAAAACTGTATAATATTGAATTTTTATAATACGTTAGAAAACCCTCCTCCATATTCAGAGTGGTAAAAAATGGTTCAGGAAAAAAACATAATTTTCTTTATTTTTCTCATTGTTGTTTTTTTTAAAGTTTACATTAGTATGATTTTTTTTGATTTTACATTAGTGTGATTTTTTTGATTTTTTTAACTAATAGTAGTATAGGTATTGAGAGTGTATGCTTTTTGGGGGTTTTACACATGATAAGCCAGGCGCGTGGTAGCGCGCCTGGATTTTGAAGTGTGTTAGACCCGCAGTGAGCTAGACACTCTCAATACCTATACTACTGACATAGCACTTAATATATAATTAATATACAGGTATGTACAAATGTATCGTATACAATCAGTGAAGGAATATACAAGGCAAACTCTTAAATAATTATCTTCGACGTTTAAGTGTGTCACTATAATTGTATTGTGCCAATGTCTCAATCATAATTAACTGTGTAGATAAGCAATTGTGAAGTATCGGTGAAAAATGATAATATGTTACTAAAATAGAGACAATAAATTTGAACCTTTTACCCTATGAATATTCATGTAAATTTGTATGATTTGATCAATATCTATTAACAGAACACTAAATAATGTATCACATGTTAAAACAAAACATGTGTCAAACAACACATTTTAAAGACATTTTCAGCTTTCGTTTGAAATTTGTTTAACTTTGCCTGTGGAAAATTGATCGAAACGTACTTAGATGATATTGCGTTACAGAGAAAGACCAATTATGATAGGACACGACAATGCTCACCAATACACATATATGCTTCAGATACAATCTTCTAATCGCAAACGTAATTACTTATAAGTACATACTCCTTACAGTCACGTGGCTATCTTCGCCGCTTGCAACATAATGTCCGATTCTGGGTATTCCCCTGTATTCTTGATCATTCGGTCAGTCACGTGATGTTTGTGTGATAACTCCTTGACCTACTGATTTAAACCACATTCAAAAACTTAATCATTAGAGAGTATAGAGATTTGTCATCGAAATGCATCGAATGTTTTGAATTTACTTACATTGATCTACATATGCGTGTCCACGAAATAATAAAACATTGACTTGTTATAAATATATTTGTTTTTTTAACTTTTGTATTATTTGTATTTAATACTTCATTTAATTACCGAATACATTTACAAGCACTTACTCGTGCTTTAAGATTCATATCAGTATCTATCCCTTTAAATAGATGTTACTGAAGTTATATTAAATTTAGTCTTAACACATATACTGTATTAATCATATGGCGATATGCATAAATCAGCTGCTTCCAGTTTCATTAATCATCACTTTTTTTTCTTATTTTTAACTCCGTGTCACGCTCGTGTTTCCATACCTCGAGTAAACACATTTAACGTCAATACTTAGACTTCGTATGACGTCATCATATCTTTCGGTTTATTTTAAAGTGATTGTTGTTTACCCAATGAAACTTTTATTCCCATATGTTAATATAGAATTTTAAATTTAACTTTGATTGAAAATATGTATTATATACTGTAATGATGACAATGTATGAATGGAATACACACATAAAATCGTTATTTTTAGCTATTACCTTGGAACCATTTTCTTGGCTTAAGACGCTCGCTTAATAACATGCTAATGAACTCAACTATTTTCGAAAATCGTATTTTAAGATATATTTCGTAGTACTTATTCATTTAAACAATGGAATATCTCATGAAAATATTTAGAATATTTTGACGTGATTTTCACAGAAGTAAGGACCAAAATGGAAATAAGAGTTCACTATTACGGGAGACCGGGGATAGTTGTTATACGGGGCAAGTTCTTACAATGCAAATAATTACTTTATGATTTTATGTATCACATAATGTTCGACAAATATAAGACAGAATTGACAGCCGTCATCTTTAATGTAACCTATGACCATCTTTAACGCAAACCATTGTTTGCGGATGAAAAAGTTCAATTTTGAGCCACCTATGTAGATTTTGATGTCATTAAATATTTTTCGTTTCTCTCTCACGTATTTAACGTATCTGGTAATTTATCAAAGCATTCTGACTAAGTAATGTATTGCGTTTAAATCTATGTTTACATTGATATCGAAGCATGACACAAAAGTTGTCTTCATTAAATTGTGTTGGGTTAGTGCTGTCGGGTCAAATTGTTACATTGAGCAAGGGGCATATTGTTACACTGTAATAACTTGCCCCGTCCACTTCAATTACAAGGACATGTTAGCAAACCTGTCCTTAATATATATCTTTACAAAATGTATCTGCATAATTTCAATTCTAGACGTTTCTTTTTATTCTGGGATGGTGAGAAACTACATTCGGAAGACTTGATCCAACACTGAGTGAACGAAATCATATTTGTAGGGCGTTGTATTTAAATTAGTATTAACCCTATGATTCTCTACCGATACATGTGTTCACGCGATTATAGTATAGGAAGTCGATCACCTCAACGATTATATTGAACAGAACGGACAAGCAGAACGTATTACAAGACTAGATCTATATGTTAATGTCCGCAAATATTTTTTTCAGTTTATCACCCAAGGATGTTTGAGTACTAACATATGCATGAATGCACCAACAGAGCCGCCATGTCTCGAGCCAATGAATGCAGATTTTGTAACAACTTACTCCAGGCTATGTCACAACATATCCCATTGTTGGGGTAAGTTGTTACATTTTACTTATCTCCTACATCTTGCTTTTTCGAGTAGAACTGTTTTATGTATACATTGCTATACATGTTTTTATGAAAAAGCAAACATTGACTTTTCATAAATATATGGACAATCTAAATAGACAAATCTACAAAGAAGATATATCCCTAAACGTGAAAAATGTTACAACTATCCCCGGTCTCCCTTATCCTTTTTTTGTGCTATCCTTAACATATAATGTTGATTGGTATGGCTAAATAATTCATGCATATGTTAACCGTTTTACATGTATTGATTTTGTTTGCCATGTAAAATGTACATTTTATATTGAAATCTATCTATCTATCTATCTATCTATCTATCTATCTATCTATCTATCTATCTATCTATCTCAGGTAGTAGATGTGACCATATTTGCCACAATACATATATTTACTTTTTATCTGTACTGTTTTCATTTTATGTTTATTATTGATTTATCAACACCATAAAATCAAAGATAGCTATGTCCCTCATGTAAATATATTGCGCAGTTTATGAAGGATCCGGTATCAAGATCAAGAATCGGGCAAACGGAAACTAAAATTGACATCAGATTTATCATATTACAACATCTGTTTATCTTAATTGGTTTTGAGCGTAAAGTTTAATGTATATGAACAAAGATGCTCGAAACAATCAATTCTATAATGAACCTGATTACAGGGTGAAACTTCCTTGAATATAAAGGACTTGTGTCCTGTGATTGTGTCCTATTTACATGATATAAGTGCTAGTTTCATATCGCCTGGTTACCTGATAAAATTGAGCCGTTGGCTGCCAGATAACTTAATACAGATGTTTCACTTTCGAACGTCTATCTAGACTGCGTAATTGGCACTAAAAATTTCATTTCGAAAATCTGTGGGCAAGTAAATCTAGTACGAAAATAAATATAATCATAAATAACCGAGCTTTTCTTTGATAAATTAAAAAAATATGTTAACACATATTAAGCATTATTTGATATAACGGTGATTTACTTTAATCTATTGATTAAAAATAATATCAAAATAACTGTTAAGATTTTAAATAGCATTTGGTCGAAGTTTCTTATGGATTTATCTATTCTTGGGCTAAGGAAATTTCGCATGTACAAATGCATGTGCCTTTTAAATCCTAATTTATTTGTACATATGTGATATGTACATCTACTATGGTAATATAAAATCATATTCTCTAGTGAAATAATCAGAACGTTATAGTTTACATTATACGAAACAATAATGGGATAAAATCAACTTAAAGCAGAAACAAATCGAATTAAATGTTTAAATTAAACATGGAAAAAAATGTGGCACATAAGATTTTTTTTTTATAACTGGAGGATGCCATGCAAAGAAAACGTGTATATAATCCATTAGGTTAAATTCATTTTCTATCTCTGTTTTGTGAGTTCATTTATTTTCCATTTTCAATTGAACTGGATACACATTTATGAATCTAAAACATAACTTCCTGTGTCCGATTTCAGTATTATTTACGCAGTTTAATTCGTCCTTTTTTGAAAGTGATCGCTCTCTCTCTCTCTCTCTCTGAATTTTCCTTCTAATACTTTATATCAAAATTGTCTAGCTGAGTTTAAATGACTAAATATTGCTCGAAGATAATCTCAGTAGTTCTTTGTTTCTAACCTTTATAATTATACATAAGACATTTGAGCTGCCAACATAGATTAAGCATCCAACATTCCTTTTTCCGCAACATGATGTAGCCAGGCAATTTGAATTATTCGCAAAGATCTATTTCTTGATTACTTTCGATCCTCCTAAAAATGGATCGTTTTAACATATATTAAATCATCCATCGTTTTCACAATTACTCGCATAAGTGTTAGTATGACAGAAAGACATACGGACGACCAGACAGACAAACGGACGGACAAACGGACAGACAGAGGATGGAGAAGTGATCTCTGTGTGTCACCTCTGCTTAAAGCAGGTCAAACAACATTTTTTTAACATTTATACTCTGTCTATTTAGATAAATTATTGCATGTCTATCATTGAATGGATGAAGCATCATTTTAACATTTATTCTTAATATTAGCACAAACAAACAATATTTTGAAAACAATACATATATTAATAGTTTAATAAAGTTTGGGCAGAAAGTCTCCGAATGATAAAAAAACGAACAGCATACCACAAGAGACATCATTTAGAGTTTTAGGTGACTATTTATCTTTGAATGTTGAAAAATACTAAAACGATTGAAACGTGCAAAACGAAAGAAATAGCCTCATAGAAATATTGCGACGAACAGATGGACAAATAATGATCGGACACGATACAATTGATTCTACATTGTTCATGAATACATACATGTATGATAAGACGCAAACTTCTCGCTGGAACTTTATTACTCATAGTTACATACGCCTTATAGTCACGTGACTCTTTGCGCAGTTTCGCGACATAATGTCCTGGTGTGGCTATTTCCCAGCAATCTTGATCATTCTTTCTGTCATATGATGTTTGAGTTGATAACAGTTTGACCGACTTATTTAAACCTCATCCAATAAGGTCAACATTAAAGAGTCTAGTAATTTGTCAACGAAATGCATGTTTTGTATTACTAAAATTGATCACAGACGCGTGTTCACGAATAATAATAAAACAGCAACACATGGTTAATGTATTTATACATTTAATTTATCGTTTTATTTCAATCAAAATAGTTAATAAAACTTACTTTTATTTCCTCTTTGAAATGCATTTGATCATTTATGATTTCGATCTAATTGAATTTATATTAAATTTAGACATTAACGGTTTATCCAGGAAACGGGGTTCAAATCTCGGTCGAATTTTAGAAAACAAAAATATTCGACCCTTTTCAGCGTCTCCTAGAAGCCATTTAGAAGCTCAGTGCTGGTAATTTCAGACAGTTGTAAAGAGAAAGTTGCGTGTTCCAGTGCTTCAAACCTGCCACATTAAGAAATCAAGGGGTTTATTCGGAAAGAACTAGGGTGTCTTATCCGTATCTCAAGTTTACCTTTGTTGTCTTTTAGAGTAGAATGCACATGTCTGGCATATAATGGAAGGTAACTCTGGCAGAAAAATCCAAGAAAATGAATCAGAGATGCTAGGTAATATATATATTTTCTCCAAAGAAAATATCAGCACCATGAAACATTCATCATATCGAACGCTACAAGGAAACTATTTACATGCGATTATATCAACAAAACTTCATAATTCAACAATGATATATAACACACAAACCAAAGTCTAAAACGGAAGAAAAATAGTTTAATACCTCTAAGCAATATAGATGTTCTCAATATTTTTAACAATGTTTAAAAACTAGCTCGGACATGAGAACGCGTAGCATCGGATCTTAGGAACTGATTCGTATTGTGCAAAGATTCTATGTTCACCTGTTGTACAATGAAACCACCTTCATTGGACAATAAATCATTTTACCTATCGTTTTTCTACCCGGGAATGGCGTCAAAATGTAACCAACCAAACATTGAAGGTGTGAAGATTTCGGTAATGACTTTGTAATGAGATGATGAGATGAAATGATTTTGTGTCTGAAAACTGCTGAAAATTCAACAAAGATATGGAAAGTTCTTACTCGTCTAGAAATAACTTAAAAAAATACTATTCTTAAAGTGTGTCGTGCGAAAATAATATTTTGTACATTGTAACAACAGAAATGCATGCATACACCTGCAAGAATAGTTGAATTCGTAAAGTGAGCTTTCTGTGTATATCTATGCGATACTTGATCTATCGTTTAATAAATTAAATAACGTTTAAACACATGTTTGATGTCTAAATACATTCCTCATAAAAAATAATAAAGGTTTCACATCGAAATCTACGTGATATTCACAGAAACAGTTGTAAGATAACATTATTGCCAAGAATATAGTTTGTTACTTTTTCATCATCAGCATATATATATATATAAAACAAACTTCATAACATTCTTATAGCTACTTAACCCCATTTTAATATACTGCGCAGTTTCTTAAAGACTCTAGATCAAGATCACAATTAGGGCGGATGACCTTAGATCAATTACCCCATTGTTATAGACAACAAATCGGAAGTGTTAGAAAGTGCCATCAATATATATCCTAACCTTTTTTATATCGCAATGATGCAGATCTCATGGGAAATTAAAGTAAAACTGATCACAAGGTTAAATATTTCCTTGAATAAATATGAAAGAATATGTAGGGTTCTTGCGTTATGTCATCTAAATTATATTATTTCAGAAGAGTTTTGTACAGTGGCTGTGCTAATATATAACTCACCTTCCCTCATGAGATGATCTGAACGGATTAGTATATTAGTTTATCGGGGTAATAATACAATAAATAACATACATAAGACATGCTCAGCTCTGCTTACTAGTTTCATCGGGACATCTGGCTCATCATCTCCAGTGTATATAAAATGGATTAAGATGAAAATTTTGTTCTTTCAAAATACGGACACATATTGAAGCAAGTTGTCCCAATATTTTATAAGTGTGCGTCACTACCATTTTAAATCCGCAAATCTTATATCTTGCATACTTTTTACCATACAATGACCGAGGTCCAGTGGTAACGTATCCGATTACGGATCCGAAGTGTGTGGGTTCGAACCCCGTTGAAGGCAAGAATTATTCACGACCTTCCGAGGCGCAAAGTACTGGTCCAACCCAGGAACCGCCGAGAGGGCTTCGTATAAGTTGTTAAAACTTGTTTCCCAATCGACGTAAAATAAATTAGTTTAAACACAATGACTTAAAACTGCAAATTAGTGCCTAAAGTTTCTGCATTTACCCACATGTAAACAGGACACGTCAACATTGTTTTTATTCATTTTATTTTATGACACGAACTAATTCTACGCCACATTATCTGTTGTAAGTTGATAATATGTTCAACTTACATTAGAACAAATACCTAGTAATCAAATTATTATCAACTTTATTCAACGCAGTTTACCAATCGATGTAGCACAAATTAAGTCTCCGATACAGGTGTTTATCGTTATCAAATGAAAAGCTCGTTTGCAAACCAATAAAAGTCTTATCCCCCGCTTGTCTCCTGCTCCCAAATTTGCATAAAAAAGTAACGGAGAAAAAATACTTCAAATACTCTTAAATACACCGTTCAAAGCTTTGTTTCATCCTCATATCTTGGAAAGTATCATTTCTTATTTTATCTGTTGAATAAACAATTTTGTCAGGACTTAATACTCGTTTTTATCACGGTTAAGATTATTTAGAGAGGATGGGTTGTAAAGGCTCCTAATTCATATCATCAAAGTGCATAAAAACTCATATAATAGGGCAAGATATATATACGAGATATATGGAGTTCTTGTACGTTTTTAATGTTTGATCTTGCATGCAGAAAACTGCTAAACTGAAAGAAACTTTATGAAATGTTTCCTAAAAGTAATATTGCGACGCAGAAACGGACCAGTGATGACTAATATCCCGACAGTCATTTATACTGCACATGTAGGATCATCTAAATATACTTGAAAGAAAGTGGTGTGATCTTGTAGCTTAAGTTTCAAGTGCTCACATTACCATACATCCTAGAGTCACGTGACTATTTCTGATGATCCACTAAATAATGTCCTGTCCTTGATATGTCCGGCAGTCTTGATTATTCGTCACGTGATTCGTGCATGATGTCATTTTGACCAGACAAGTTTAATGTTTGATTTTGCATGAAGAAATTTGCCTAACTGAATGATATGTGCTGACATGTATCCTTAACGCTTATATTGCGACACAGAAACGGGCCAGTGGTGACTAATAATCCGACAGGGCGAAACAATTGACAATCATCTAACACTGCACTTAAAGTATCAAGTGTTTACATTACCATACATCCTAGAGTCACGTGACTATTTCTGCTTATCCACAATATAATGTCCGGTCCTGGATATACCCCGGCCATCTTGATAATTCGTCACATGACATGTGCATGATATCAATTTGATCGGACGATTTGAACCACATCCAATAAGGTCACCATTCGATACTCAAATGATTTGTCACCGAAATGCACCCTTTGACATTTCTTATAATGTCCTACAAAATATTGTTCTCGATATCATTAAAACATTAACATATACTAAAATTGAATTATTTGAACGATGTTCATCTTGTTTCATTTCTACAAAATAATTAATAGCTATCTATGTTGATGACAGAAAATGTGATTATTGTCGTGACAGATTTGGAGATTTTGTGTTTGGGGAGAGGAGCAACACATTTTTTTTTTGCAGTATTTGGTTTGGATGGGGTGGAAACAGTTTGAAAAATGAGCTGACCAATTTCCTAAAAACAGGTTCAAGGATATAGCTTTTATACACAGATGCTGTTACACGATTCGTTGTTTATGAATATCAGTTATAAATTATCAAATCGTTGCTTATTTTTATGCAAATATTACATTTGAACAATTCATGAAAGCGTAATTAAGCGATCTTAATTTAACAGACAGATGAGCGAACGGAAATTGAACTATAAATCACCGATAAATCCCCGCAATAAGGAATTTCATGTCATATAACCATCATCACATAACCATTTTTACTCTTCGATAAAAGAGAATACTTTTTTAACTCAGTGACATACAAAGTTGTCAAGGAATCATCTAAGAAAAAAATCTTTTGATGAACAGATACTTTCAATGAATACACGTGAATGCATGGGACATTCTTCATATTTAGCTCAATATCACAAACGCATTACTATGTCACTATATCATTTGATTGAACATAATGACGTCAAGTGTAAGTTAAATGTAAGTTTAATGACGTCAAGTGTAGGTTTCATGTAAGTTTAATGACGTCAAGTGTAGGTTTCATGTAAGTTAAATGACGTCAAGTGTAAGTTTAATGACGTCAAGTGTAGGTTTAATGTAAGTTTAATGACGTCAAGTGTAAGTTAAAAAATGAATAACTTATACAGAGTCAATTTAAACAATCATCTTTTTAGGCAAAGTGCACTTAAAAGGTAAATAATAACAGTAACACGGCTACTGATTTTTTTTCTCAGCTTGAATCATCCATTTGTTTTGTAATTTTAGTTATGAATATTCTTTCAAATATTATATCAAACATACACATGATGTGACGCATAGTGCTATGAAATTGTCAAAATTCACAATTACGTGTGAAATGGAAAATGGACAACACAAAGTGATGAACAATGATAACATCTCCAGATATCAACATTCTTCATCTGTATATAATACTTTGTGTATTTTGGTAAATTCCTGTGATGGTTCCGCTTAATTTCGGACCTCATGGTCTTTCACGGAGATCACCAAGGTTTCCTAATGTTTTATTGGTGTACCTTGGTTATTTTGGTAGAGGTTAAGTGGCCCATGACGTAGCGGTCTTTGTCGACTTTACCGGAAGTGAATAACAGGACATAAACATTAAGTATACATGTCTAAACTTATCATCAAGTTTGTTTTTTGTTTGTTTGTTTTTTAATTTCGTTTACTCTTGTTATAAGTTAACTATATGAAAACACATACATTACTAGTTGAATTTTGTTGTTGCTGCTGCTGTGTTTTTATGATGATGATGATGATGATGATGATATTAAAGAAGAGGAAAACGAGTGTAGATTGTTATTATCCATTTTTGAATTAGAACCATTGAACCTAAATAAAATGAAACAGGATGAATAATATTGAAACAGTAGGTAAAGTCCTTAAGGTAGCACACTTTCTGAAAAGATATTTTTGATATATCGTTTATGTAAATATAAGCAGGAACTCGAATTTTCGTTAACCCCATTCGATACGACAAGGTCTAATTTGTTAAATAATTGCAGAGATAAATAATTTTAACAGAGTTGTGTCATGTTTTAGCCCTTGGTCATGTTGGTAATTAAGACTTCAACGGTATATAAAAATTACGTAATTTAAAAGAAAATGGATACGTCTAATCTTGAGTATATTATCTTCCTTGTTTGAATATCGATGAGGAAAACATCAACAGTGAAGTAGAAAGACTGAACCTTGAGTTAATTCACATCAGTTGATGGCCGATAACTGTAACGTAAAAGGTATAGCTGACATCTCGGTATGCTCCCCTTGTTTATTTAGTATGAAAGAGTATTTTAACCATTTAAAATTTTTTTAATTAATTTTTTTTTTCAGAGGTGAGGATATCCCAATACATTAGTCCATACATTAAAATCGGTAAATGTATACCACAGCACCAAAAACTTTTAAATGTCTTCAAATGTCTATGAGTATATTGTAATTGCATTTATATTCATTTTTATAGCTAAGTTAGAAGACGTAGGCTTAGCTATTGTCTATGAAAGTTTTGATGGCACACGTGATATCAAAGATTCACTCTACTTAGGAAAGAAAGCTTGTATTTAGTTTATGTCCATGGTAATTCTGATTTTCGTTAAGAATTGTGTATCTATATAGAAAATATGTACTTTTGTCCGATTGAATTTGCTGTAGCATTTCGATAGACATAAGATTATTCTAAGAAACTCAGTCGTGGCTGTTCCAATGACAGTGCACTAACATGTCATTGAATGTTCATGTACTATCCCTATTTTATTCACTTCTTTGTCCATTTATGGTGTAACCGACAATCAAACGCATTTATGAAAGTTACCTAAGTTTCATAGCATTTAACCAAGACATAAATATGCATTACTGTGCTTTGACAATGATGAAAATATAAAAGATCCTTATGCAGAATATGTAGTTAAACCAACTCTAAAAATACACAGCACCTTATTTTGCATGTGAAATAAAAAAAGAAGTGAAAATTGTGACAGGGTCTTATTAAAATTAAACAGTTAGTTGTTATGCGACGACAAGGAAAACATGCTTAGGGTATTATCAGTCAAAATATAATATTTTGAAATCTTAGTTTCATTTTTTATACTCTGCAGCAATAAAAAACAACTGCTAATAGATCGGCATCCACTAAAATATAAAACCACGTGATGAAATAAAAACGTTACCCTCGATAAACAGACATCGCATGTTATTAAAACAGAATTGAATTATTAAGATCAATTCGTTTATGGAGACAACCGTGACCTTCTTTATATCGTCCATATAAATTAAAAAACCTTTCATATCTGATTGAGAGACAAATGACATTAGTGCTTCGTTCAATACTAGATCATGAACAATGGTATAATATTAACCAATCTACTCATTACAAAATCTAGGGGGATCTTAGCGTAAATATCTCCTGTTTAGGGCTAAACATCAGCAGTGATGAAGAGGGACTGGGCCTTACTAGGTGTTTTGAAACAGACCCGCATGAGTGTAGCATAGTTGTGAGTGAGTTAATACACATCGGTATACGGTATTCTAAGATATCTTATAGCAACTCCTCTTGTTTAAATATCGATGGGCAAAACATCAACATAATCGAAAAACGAAATTACTTTGATAAATATTTTGATTTTCCAGAGGAAAATAATACAATAAATAATTAAATTCACACTAACTCAATTATTCGGCAAAAGTATGACTTTCTCAAGAAAAAACATGAATTTTTAACAAGTTCTACATTAGGGACGATTGAATAGTCGCCATATTGTTATTGTTATCATGTTCATGTTTATTTTTTCTAGAGAAAGGCATACTTTTACCGAAATATTGAGTTACAGTGAATTTAATTACTTATTATATGAAAGGACTTTGACATGGTGTGTTGAAACAAACTTCAGGAGTTAGCATACTAATGAATATGTCAACGCACAACGGTTCATGAAAGATAACTGTAACTCTAATAAGTGTAGCTGACAACTGAGTTATTTCCCATCTCTTGTTCATTTAGTATCATTAATATGCAATTAATTAAGTCGTGTCTAACTTATTTCATTGATTTAATGTTGACATTATATTAGGACTAACAGTAAAAATGATAGAAAGTAATAATCAATGCTTCCAAGACATGTCAACCTAAGTAACATTTGGGCGGTATTAATTTAATGCTGTTTTTTTTTCTCCAAGAAACCAAATTTGTAACTTTTATCAAGAAATACTGAGGTTTCTGTCAAAATAATATGGTTACTAATATTTTATCATCTTTTAATCTTACTATTTTAACACTAGATGTCATGGAAAGACAGCAATGTATTTGACTATACTATATATTAAGTAGATATTTATAAATTCATGAATACTTACTGAATAAGTAA
This sequence comes from Solen grandis, assembly GCA_021229015.1. NCBI lineage: Eukaryota > Metazoa > Mollusca > Bivalvia > Adapedonta > Solenidae > Solen > Solen grandis. Next base: position 36,857,501 of record CM037778.1, read on the forward strand.
AGTTCATTCATGTATCAAGGACAATACATTCTTGGAGTTAACATTGTAGAGTCTGGTCGGCAGCATAACATCAGAGCAATGTATTGGTATACACTACAAGTTAAATGTGTTTTTATCTGTTATTTGCCTTTGTAATATACAAAAATTGCTTTTTATTAAATCTGAAAGAAAAGAAAAGAGATCATGGAAACGAAAAGAATACTTTAACATATGTATCTATTTTGTTCATTAAACATTTTGGTCGAATTTTGAACTTGACCTATATAATTTTAATTATGGTAGAATATATTTTATCCAGTATAGTAACAAGGCTGGCATATGTTGGTTTTACCTGTCGTCATAGAAACATTGACTTTACGAACTATCTACCCAAATCTTAATATCTTTAGGAAATTCCTCAGATGGTACCTATAAAAAGTAATCTTAATCTGAATCCTTTAATTTTATGCATTTAAATTTTTACATCAATATCATTAGCTCTCAAATTTTAAAACTCAATCTTTAATGTATGTCTTTTTATTTCGACAACTTATTTATTGTATACGTGTTGAGTCTATGGTGCGCAGTTTCTTTGGTAATGATTTATGATTGAATGATCCTCAAACTTTCCGGGATGTGATACGGCTGTTGCCGACTGCAGATGAATCCGAGTAGTCGTATGTCCGGTATGTGTAGGTCGAGGCCGACAGGCAGCGTTGTCGGCATTGCTCAAGACTCACAGTTAAATGTTGTTTATTAAGATTTAATATCCTGTGATTCGGATGTAACTGGAAGGTGTCACCGTAGGCGGCACAATCTGCACAAGAAAAAGAACAACAACTTGCTGAATACAAGTATCGAATTTTGTTGAACACATCAAAACAACTTCTATTATTTCAAGATTTTCAATTCAACTATAGTTTTCAACAGTACCCAGTTTGAAAAAGGGATACTATGGGTTGCAAATTTACTTCATTAATAATATTGCTCAAAGGCGGATAACTGTGGATGAAACAGGGGCATGTTACTGTGGACCAAAGAAGGGCAAATGTGGACTAAAAACGAGGGAATGTTACTGTGAACCAATCGAGGGGAATGTTATTGTGGACCAAACGAGGGTATGTGGACCAAACGAGGGAAAGTTACTGTGGACCAAACGAGGGAATGTTACTGAGGACCAAATGACAAACGAAGGTATGTTACTGTGGACCAAACGAGGGTATGTTACTGTGGACCAAACGAGGGTATGTATTGTGGACCAAACGAGGGTATTAGGGCAAGTGTAAATCAAATCAAACAAAGCGGGTTACTTTAGAGCAAACAAATACAGGAAACTGGGGAGCAAACAAATTTAGGTCACTGTTTTCTCTCGTTCTTGTTCTTGAAAGTTTGAACGCGCATCACTGAGTACGTACCGGAAACATAGCGCTGTGCAAACTCCGCGCACCGGTTATGTCACGCTACGCTACTTTAACCACTGCCACCGCACAAGTTACGTGATGATAGTTGAAACCATGTGACCAACATTTATAATTTTATAAATTAATGTTATATGATTTGATTTTTTAATTTTCTCGAAATCATGAATGTTATTTTCGTGAAATATAACGAAACTGAAATAATATATTCAAAACTAGTCATAAGTGATAAAAGTAAATGGACTAAGACCACAATTACCTGCACTTGGTTACCCTGTATCCGGATGTGCCTACACAGAAAATAGTGACCCTATTTAATGCTGAATTAAGGTGAGTTTTTGACTGAAAGACATGCAATAAAGGATTAAATTCTATAGAACACAGTTAAAATAGTCATAAAAAGCCCAATTTGGAGGCCTTATTGCACAACAACCTTAAAAGTTGAGCTTTACTGAGAGGGGAATTTTTGAGAAAATTGGTGTGAAATGGCCGACCGGTGCACTAAATTCATACGTATGTTATTTGGCCTTAAATAGGTCAAAAAGTAGTCGGGTGACCCCATGTTTAAAATGTACAGAATTATTTCTCTTGAATAGATCTATCTAATGAGGGTAAGTTTGGGTGTCAATTTCCCTTACAGAAATTGTAATTTGCATATATGCTTATATAGAACATATAGTAAAGTTAATTGTGGTCTTAGTCCCTCTAGACTACAACCGGTGCACGTTTTTTTCGCTGGTACGTAAATCTCACCAAGGCATGATTCGTCTTGGTCGCACAGAGCCGTGCATTTTCTCATATCAATCCACGTTCGGTAAAAGCAATTCTAATTAACCGGGGATTGCTGTGACGTATCTAACTTGATATGGCCGTATTCTTTCCATTTTTTACTAGATATTCCATTTGCATGATAGAGAAATGCTGATAGAAATGCAATCGTCGAGAGCGACAATTTTACTTATTTCTTCTTACTAACAAGTTTTATAAATTCTTTAAATTTTGTTTCACAAAATATATAAAATCAAAGTCAAAACATTTACCTGCAAAGCGAAACGGAGTTTTAAATGTAAATATCTCAAAATGTTCTTGATTAAAATATAAAACACAAAAATGACGTCACATGAAATAAATAACGTACATATATATGACGCGTATATGACGTATATATATCCAACCAGGAAACCTTTCAAAAAGTGTTATTTTTTCACAGACGACGAAAAGATGATTCCGTAGATCTGGATATTCACATCTAAATTACTCAAAGCTGTCGAAATATATTTCAGTTAATAATTGCCCAGCTGTGTTCCGTGGTCCTCTTACCGAACAACCAAGTGAACTGTAACAAAGATGTGCTTGCAAACAGGAGAGGTACGATTCGAGCAAACAATATGGTATTTATTTGGTATCGTTTCAAGTGTTCAGATCAATCTGGGTTACAAAATCACCAAAATTATCACTGGCCGATTAAAGGGCGGGGGCACCCGGCTTGCGCCCCTTTTAAATTCCCCGACCATACATAAATGTAGACACACAACCCCCGAAAAGTCACACGAATACACTATTTCACAGCTTTAACTTTAAAAAAAAAAAAGTCGTAGGGGAGATCCCATTGACCCCAAATCCAATCGGAACTACATCTTTATCACGGCTCTGGCAAAGCCGTGATCAGCTTGCATTGTTACTGCCCCTCCTGGATCCGCCTCTGATTATCTATATACTGGCGAGCACGTGTGGATTATTTTTTTCAAATACAATATTTGTATTTGTATTTAAGATGGAGTATAAATACACCGGATAAGTGAAAGAAACATGTGCCCAGTGACGTCAAAAATATTGAACAGTAGTTCCGGTCATATCTTAGTGGGTACACATACTGTATCCGGGTCTAACAAAAGATGTTGATGTTATTCCATACTCTGGGATATCTAATGTCTATATGAACTATTGTAGACTTGAAGCTAGTCAGCGCCAGTGTTCCTGCCATTTGGTATGAGCAGAAGCGGAAGGTGTTAGTTTAAACTTTATTTATTACAATAGATGCATATATAATATATGATATAATATATTGTATTACTTATGGATTGGAAAACAAGTTTGAAATAAACTTATATTAATTCCTTTCCATGTTTGATGAAGTACATAAATAGAGTAACATCTAATGACGAGTGACAAGTTGGTGCATCAATAGCTAAGCAGATAATACAGGTTAATTCTAATGTCCTTAACAAAATTTTGATTTGTGTAGCAATGTATCTTAAACTTAATTTGCTTGCGGTTTGTTACATCCGAGCTTAATAAAAAAGAAATAAGACTACTGAGAACGAATTTGTAATATGAACGAACAAAGGATTAAGAGCAAAAAAAAAAAAAAGAAGTGGGGTAGCGGCTGCAAGAAGGGGTATCTAAGAGGTTAATACGTGTGTGCTTACACTGCTAGAAACGCTTCGAGGCCAGAATAAACTGTTGTACTCTACGGAAAAGATAAGTATTTTCGTTAGGAGTCAGGTGATCACATCCATAGAGGAGATTTTCAACAGTTGGTGGACATAGAAGATTTTGTAGAAGAGCATTTCTGAGATAACTGAATTTGTCGCACTTCAACAGAAAATGAGAAGAAGTTTCAATACTACCACATGAGCATAATGGAGAATCTATAATGGATTTACGGTGAAGATCAAAATTTAGTGAGCTACAACCTAGCCTAAGCCTAGTATGAAGAATCTGACCTATTCTTGACCCAGCGTAGAGATGAAGAGGTACTTTGCGACACGTTTGGTTCAAGGAATGTTTAAAAGTGGTTAGAGACGGACTGTTTTTTACTGATTGAGGAAGAGCGTTCCAGTCGCGGAAAGACGATGGTAAGAATGGGTTATTGTAAAATTGAGTGCGAGTGTGAATAACAGGAATACAATGTTGACTGCGTAGTTGATATCTTTGTTGGTTTATTGAGGGTATTAAGTCGGCGAGAAAATTTGGAGTGAGATTGTTAGTCATTTTGTACTTCGAGTGTTTCCCAGCATAAGTCAGCAAGAAGAGTTTGAATGTTACAGAGTTTGGTAGCACCACTGACTATCCGAGCTGCTTCTGTTTGAATTGCTTCGACCCTGTCCCTAAATTCGTTAGAGCAATTGTCCCATACAACATCTGAATATTCAAGTAGTGGTCTAATGAAGAAGAAGTACATTTTTTCAAGACTTGATTTATCAAGTAGAAACTTCAGGGATCTGAGTATACCGATGCGCTTCCATGCATTTTGAAGAGAAGAAGAAATGTGGTGATTCCAACGCGCATCGTTAGAAATAGTCAGCCCTAGGTGTTTGTGAGTATTCACATCTGGTATTGGAACACCATCGAAAAAAAGGATAGGATGTTGGGGTTTTAGATGTTTTCTTGAGAATATCATGGATTCGGTTTTGGCAGGATTAAAGGAGACAAGCCATGTTTTAGACCAGGAGTTGATTTTTTCAAGATCACTATTCAGTTGTTGTGCAGCTGTATAGGGAGAATCGACAACAACATAAAGACTAGTGTCATCAGCAAAATGTCGTATTTTTGAATGTATAGAATCAACGATATTATTGATGTATAATAAGAATAATAAATGACCAAGAATCGAACCCTGAGGGACACCAGCTGAGATAGCACGCCATGATGAGGCTACATTTGAAAAAACAACTCTTTGATGCCGACAGGATAAGTAGGATTCGAACAAGAGAAGTAATTTACCTTGAATACCATAAGTTGAAAGTTTATGGAGAAGACCCTTATGCCAAACACGGTCAAAGGCTTTGGAGATGTCACAAAAAACAGCTCGAACCTCCTTACCCTGGTCAAGGGCAGCACAAATATCATTATAAATGTATACAAGTTGGTTAGTTGTAGAGTCTCCTTTTATAAAACCAGATTGAAGGGGGGTAAGTAGAGAATTGGAAACCAAGAAATTATATAGGTATCTATGGACATAACGCTCCATTATTTTCCCGATACAGCTTAATAAGGAAATTGGTCTATAATTGGCTGGATTTGAAGGGTCGTTCTTTTTAAAAATTGGGGTGACATTGGCAAGTTTCCAGTTTGACGGAAAAATGGAATTTTCAAGTAGCATATTAAAGAAAACTGATAATGGTTTTGATAGTGACTTAACACCTTCTCGAGGGCTTACAAGATCTGGGCCGCTTGCTTTGGATGCATTCATAGACAGTATAGCATCAGAGACATCTTCTGTTGTGACATTGATAAAAGAGAGGGAGGCTTTGCAGGTAGGGAGGATCGGAAGTGGATTGTCATTAACTTCTAGGGAAGATTGGTCACAAAAGTATTTGTTCAAAAGATCAGCTTTATCTTCATCATTATCTGCGTGTTCTCCATTACTATACAGATCAGGAATTATGTTTGATTTTTGACGAGATGTGAATTGTTTAGATAATTTAAACCATGTTTTGGTATCTGTATCACTTGAATTTAGTCTATTAATTTTATTGTGTACTCATTTTTGGATTTACGTAAAAGTTTGGTTACTTCATTTCTAATTTTTCTAAAATTTGCCCATGAAGATTCAGAGTTAGACAATTTTGCTTTCTTATGTAATTTATTCCTATGTTTTTACAGTTTTCGTATATCGTTAGTCATCCATGGGATATCAGTTGGTCTAATTGTAACGTATTTGTTAGGAATTGATTCTGAAGCGGCTGTTAATATGGTATTTGTTAAGTTCCTAGTGATATTTTCAATGTTGTTACCACTTAGGAGACTGTCCCAGTTGACAGATTGTAATTTATAATTGAATAAGATATAGTCACCCTAATCATACATCCAAATATGCCTTTTATAGCTAGTACATATCGGTTTATTTAGTTTCAGAACAACGACGACGGGACAATGAAACCTTATCAGGTTAGGAACAAAAGGGTCTGCAACGAAACTGGTTAAAACATGGGAACTATTCTTTATTATAATTAGACCAATGAGAGATTGAGAGTGTTCGGTGAAATGTGTTGGGCCTGAGATAAGTTGCTCTGAATTGTACGCAGCTACTAAGGAACTGATTTTAATTGCCGGTTTAAGAACGTTTATATTAAGATCTCCTGTAACAATGATATTATCTGATTGCTCGTTATAAGCTTGTTCGATACTTTGTTCAATGAGTAACCAGTAATTATTATTAGAATCAGGGGGGCGATAAAAGCCTCCTAACAACAGTTTTCGATTGTTTACATTGAGTTCCACCCATAAGGCCTCAAGTCCGATGATAGACAGGTCGTTTCTTATTTTGTAAGTAATGCCGTTACGGATGTAGATTGCAACTCCGCCACCAGTTTTACCAACTCTGTCACAACGAAGTGGTTCATTAAAATTTGTTAAACATAGGTCAGTATCTGGGACATCTTTGTTAAGCATTGTTTCAGTAAATATAAGTATGTCGTACGGTTGAGTTTCAGCCTCTAGAATGCCCAACTTAGGTCTTAAACTCTGAATATTTAGGTGCATTATGCTGAGACCACTGTTAAGTATTTCTTGATAAGAAGAGTCAGAAGAATCAGATACATCCGCTAGTGGACCTGGGTTTTGGCGAATGTCGTTTGATAGTAGAATCAAGAGACAGTGTAAGAATAAAATGGCATACTGGCCCCGTAGACTATGCTGGCTATAGAAAGGGATTGACAGATGCATGATTAAGGAGGATGATGCCGGTGAAAATATCGAGGCATAGCCACATAGTCAGATGTTTCAAGGGAACTGCACCTATCGTTTACAAATAACCCCTCCAGGCACGCCACTAAGATAATAAAACAGAAAAACTTGAAGAGTAAAAGAAATGAACGTAAGAGCGATAATAGAAAAAGAAACATGATAAACCGTTTTGTTCCGGTGGAAGTTGATTTATAACATTGAGTGAGAAAAAAAAATGAATTAAAGTGTTGACATATCAATGGTCTTTTTAAGTTATTTTCAGCAGTGTATATATCCATTTAGCTTATGATTAGTTACTTATACATACATACATACATACATACATATACACGCATAACACATGGAATTGCATACATACATATATACATTTACACATACATACACACACCTATATATATACTCGTATATACATATTTACATACATATATACACATATACACACATATATACATACATACACTAACAACATACTTCAAACGTGTGGAATTACACACACACACACACACACACACACAATATATATGCACACATTTAGATTATCACATGTCATGAATGTATTTACATATTTTATTAATTGATTAAAAACATATCAAATTTTATTACATGTATAGTTATGTATACATTTGTACTTCTTGTAGTTCATGAAATGGATAGAATCTAACACACACACACACGTTAAGTCATATACTTACACATATTTAAATTATCACATACATCCTAAGTTCAACAACAATACATTAATACAAGGATACATAAATGTATACCCTAATTTCATGTACAATAATTTGTTTTCAATTGTAAATTCAGATAATGTGAAGTTTTTGTGAGTATTTCTAGGCAAACATAATCTTTAATAAATGTGTTCTTAATAATACACAAGTATATCAAGTGTTTGTATATCAGATGCATCAAAATACACATGAAGGTGATCCTTTTTTTGTTTGTTTGTTTGTTCAAGTATAGAATACCACTCATTATTTTATAATTTTGTATAGAAGTACACGCGCAACTAAGGACTAAGCTAGTCAGCGCCAGTGTTCCCGCCATTTGGTATGAGCAGAAGCGGAAGTTGTTCCCCGGAGTAAAAGTAATTAATCGGTTTCCGGGTACTTTGTTGCTAGATTTGAATCTGTATCTCGGTGAACATTAAGAAAGATAGCATTGAAATCTGGAATGTTTGCTTTGATACCATCATAGTTAAGTACTATCAGCACTTTAAAGTTAACATTTTTTTCCAAGTAACTGTTTATTTTATTACAGTTAGATATTAAAGTTCCTTTAATGATCGATAAAAGTTGTATATTTGTAGAACATTTAGTTTACTTATTCTACGTCTATTTCGAAACAAGTTCGGAAATACTTGAAACAGCAAACATCAATCCCCTCGACAGATGCTAGGCTGAACCAGTACTTTGCGCCTGGTAAATCCACGAAAAAAATCTTAAACCAGCGTGTTCATTGCTGGAGAATCTAGGGGTAAACATGACCAATACCCCAGGATTTAAGGGCGGGGAAGCGGCTTTAATTGACCAAGATGAGTTTTAAATATCAAGTGAAGTTTACTAACCCCCCCACCCCCGTACGGCAAATCTTCAAATATTCGCCCCCGCTAACTACTCAAAATCCTGTATCCGCGCCTGATACCACTGGTCTTCGTGTAATGTAAGTGTAGTATGCGACGTTTGTTTGTTGGATTTAACGTCCCACCGACAATAATTCAGTCATTTGGAGACGATGTCTACTTCAGACAGATTTAATGCTGCCATACTGAAGTATCACGCCGTAGATATGTGGCATGATAACACACCCAGTCACATTATCCTGACACCGGGCCAACTAGTCCTGCAACTACCCTTATATGCTGAGCGCCAAGCAAGGGAGCTACTAACAGTACCATTTTTTCCGACTTTGGTATGTCGCGACCGGGGATCGAATCCACGACCTCTCGCACCTGAGGTGGACGCTTTAATCACTCGGTCACCGGGGACGGCGTGAAGCGCCTGATTCCTATATGCTTCTTATAGCAATGGAATGAAAATAAAAAGAAGAAACCAGTCCAAATTTGAGCTAATATGATAGCAGTCTATTTCATGACAAATCCGAAGATAAATAATATACACACACATATCAAAACTTTTATTTACAATATACTACAATATATCCACATTTACAATCTAAAACTGATCAAAGGACTGAGAGTCCTAATGTTGCGTTAATCAAAAAAACGAACAGTAAAAGAGAAGGTCAAGTGGCTTGTACTTTTAAACTGATTTCTTGATTTTCCACATCTAATGGATCTTGTAGCTAATGTAGGGCAAAACGTCATTCAATGAACGACATAATTTTATACGCCATAAGCTTATTAGATTAACCAAGGAGATGGGTAAACTGCTGCACTTCATGTTCATCGCGTCTCTAGCTTACGTCACAATTTCCATGATATTGGCAACTGTTATGATATTAATAAGCTTAATAAATATAAAGAGAGATACTCAATATTTTATATAGAGAGTGTTTAAGGAAATAAGCCGACCCACTTCGAGCCTCATTTTCAAGGGATCAACTTTATTATGGCAATTATGGTATACAGCCATGAGGTGACATAAACATTGTCATAAAGTTTGATGATGATTGCTTTAGAAACAAGTAATAATTGTAACAGTGAACTGTTACTAAGTCTCCCAAACGAAGTGGGGCCTGACCCCTTGGTGACCCATGTAAACATCAAAGAAGAAGTACCATTCCATCCATCTGAGGAAAAATATATATTGTTTATGGGTGAGGATCTAAATGGATTTTGGAATAAAGGTCAGAAATAAAACTGACAGGGTGAGGCCACACCCCCTTGTGACCCCCAGGGACACTTAAGAAGTACAAATCAATCGGTCTCATTATGAGGAACAAAACAATATTTGATTCAGGGCTGGAAATTTGAAATATTTAACCAAAATACATTTTTATGCAAAAATCCAACTTTGAGAGGGGGGGGCCTGACCCCCAGGGACCCCACATTTAAACAAGAGGGCAATGTTGGCCCTGTATCGCTAACCTGATTAATATTGCATTCATCGCCTTTTATAAAACAGCAATATAATCTTGATTGCAAACAAAAACTGTACCTGTGGTCCAACTTTTGATGGTCATAGCTATAAAATCAGGTGACCCAGAGAGCCATGATTTGAAAACTTGGTTCAGGTCCACAAGGCCATGTTACATTCCAATTATCTAAACCCAAGATTGTGTGGTTCCTATGTTTAAAGGAAATTGTTGACGCCGGACGCACGGATGCCGGACAAAAGGCAATCACTTGGGAGACTTAATAAAGACGCTAGAGAGCAAACAATCTGAAATCTGACATTTTTCGAGATATAAAGGACCATAACTCCTGACCTTTTTGGGCAATATCAGCCATAATCAAAATTGGCCGAGAGTTATGGCAATTAACGATGGTGACAGGGTACCAGCTTATGTGGCTAACAACATGACATGGTGACAGGATCAAAACGTAACAAGTTTTAACTCTCTTTTTGCCACAGTTACGTTAAGAAAGACAAATAATTTAAATGAACGGTAAACAGCAACTAGCGATAACTGAAGTCATGCATATTTCTTATTAAACATTGAGTATGTAAGAAAAATTAGAAGTGCTGATATTTCTCAACGGAGTATAAGCTTAACTAAAATATGAATTTAACAAAATGCAAGTATGAGATTACCGAGACTTGTAAGTGATTTAAGAATGCAGGACTTCACCACTACATTATTATATACAATGAAATCATTTCAATTTCATAATCTAATTCATCTAACCCTTTACCATGGGAACAGTTGCCATGGGAACAGTTGCCAGTTGCCAAAAGGGATTCCAATGTACCTTTGCAAGATGTACACGACCTGACACCGATTACTCAAACACTATATGGCTTAAGGTTATCCTTCCATCATTTAACTGCGATCATGGTCCATTAGATTATGGGATTTTTATCATAAATGCAAGCCTCTATAGAATTACAGCAATAAAGCCAATAACTCTAACTCAATGGATGCTTGCATCTGCACTGAAGTTTTAAGCATTTGAAAAACCATGATTCTAATTTAATAATGGATGGATTACCTTAAAACATGTGCGTGTAAGGACATACGGTATAAATCATCAGTTTGTTTCCCTGACAGACATACGTACATATTTCATAACAAATTTTGAATGTATTTAAGGAGGCATTTACTCACATAGAAGCTCCTGATTTATATAACTAGTTTCTATTCTAGAATCACAACTATAAAACAAACTAGTTTGAGATTGAATTTGACAACATAAGACAGAATCCATGATATAAAAACTGTACAATGATATTTTACCATTTGTGATAGAAACAGAAAACAAAAAACAATAATATGTTAATAGACTCACATATAACAGTATAAACACCAAAATCATTTCACACCTTTTAGCAATGAATCTATTTCTTTAAATGTTCTATTCAAAACTTTAATAACATTTATTTTAAGTTCAACAAGACCTACTTTATTTAAAAACAAAAAAAAACAAGTTTTGGGACTCTCTAAGTTTTGGGAAAACCTTGATTTTTGAGAAGAAAAAAAAAGAGAGTTTGTGACTTGTGAGTTTTGAGACACTTTTCCATATTTTTCAATGTAAAACAAAGGAAGGCTTGCTTCAGGTATCCAACCACCCACTGTAGCGTCCAGTCAGTGATGACTGAACCACGGCACTAGCTGCTGTGTGATCTTCAATTAAGCTTTATAAAAGTGTATAAATATAGGGCATGCAGCAGGGAATTATAAACTTTCTCATACAGACTTAAGGAAACGTCCCTGTAAGGGTTCCACTACATTTCGGACTACATGGCCTTTTACGGAGAAAAGCAAGGTTTCCTAATGTTTCATTAGGGTACCTTGGTTATCTTGGTAAAGATTTACGTCCAAGACATAGTGATAAACAATGGTTCTACTAGAACATATTTACTATTAAGTCTTCATTAAAGTGAAAAATACAAAACATTTGTACTGCACTGAACAGTAAGATACCAGTAAAAATGATTTAAATTCATTTATTTTAATAAATGGGAGATCAAAAGGGTCAGGTTTAATATTTCAAAATGTTCAACAAATCTGACATTAAACAAATTCATGACAATGACCTGTACAACCAGGCAGGGAGTATAGAACTTTGAGTTACTGTATGCAATTAAGGCAATCCATCCTTCATTTAATTGTCATCATGGTACATCAAGTGATCATGGAAATTTTATGGTAAATGCAAGCCGTTATAGATTTACGGCAAAAGAGCATACAATTCCAAGTCAATGGATGCTTGCATCAGCACTTAAGTTTTTCTTTAGCATATGAAGGACCATGATTATAAATTAATGATGGATGGATTACCTTAATTACACATACAGACTGTATTTACATACATCCTTAGTATCATTTTGAGTTCAGTTCTCAATTGTGAAACTTCTAGCTCAAACAGCTGATAAATACGATAAAGGGGACATAATTCATCTCCAGATGATAAAGGGGACATAATTCATCACCAGATGATAAAGGGGACATAATTCATCACCAGATGATAAAGGGGACATAATTCATCTCCAGTTATAGGATGTTTCAATATCAAGGGAAAGCAGTGTCAAAATTCATCATATATTTTTTTCCTTTACTAAAGTGAAGGGTCCAATGCTCCAAATTCAAACCTCTCTCTGTCAGCTTATCCATCTTACGGCCTATATAAACTAATGTCTTTTGATACATGACGTCTCCTTGCGACTTAATTCACACTGCTAGGAAACTTTCTTATATCCTCTCACTAGAGTCCAGTATATATATGTATACACAGCTGACAAATTAAGGCTTTACACGTGTTCACTATAACTTTGGCTATACTTTGGCCATTTACATAACATTTATTTACACAGGCCAAATCAATAGTTCAATTTCTCTCCTAGTATCGAACATGCTGTGTCCCTTTGCAGTCTCCTAATTTATCCTTGTTTTCGTGATACTAAATAAAAGATACTCACAAATACAGCTGACCAGCACTTTAAATGACATATTTACCCAATGTCTTGGAAGAACCTGAAAGTCTCTTTACTTGACTTAAAAGCACACACACATTTGTAGTTCAGTCATCAAAAACGTTCAGCTCCTTTCAAAACATGACATCCTCATTTGGCCGGACACCGTTTAAAAGAAGTAATTTAATATTACGTCTCTCTCAATGCCTTTATTCTCACAATTTATTCCACATAACTGTCACAACACCCGGGTACCTAGTCCACACACGTATGGTTCAGGATGGCCTCGCACATCTGATGCTCTTCAAAATACACCACCTGCTGACAGTCAGTACAAATGTATCCACCAAAGAACGATTCACCCTGTTCACTGCTTCTTTCTTCAGTCTTGCCCCCACTTGAAGAATCTGTCACTGATTCATAGATCTTAGTTGGGTCGCCAGTCACAGATGTAGCGTGTTTTAACTTATTTTTCGCCATGGTAACTATTTGGTCAGGTTCCAGATGACACTTGACATGCTGGAAGAGTTCTGCAGAATCTAGGAAGGCCTTTTTACACACATAGCACATGAACTTTCCAATGATCTCTGTCTGCCCTTCAGCTGTGGAGATTTCTTTCACTGTTGACTTACAGCCTCTGGGAGACTTTGATGCAGTTTCCCCCATGACTTTGGAACTCCTTGGTTTCTGCCTCAGTTGATCATGTTCCCAGACATGCTTGGTGAGTTTCATCAACTTAAAGAAAGATTTGTGACATACGCTGCAGCCATAAACTTTCCTCCTCGCTGTTTTCTTTTTTATGATGACTTCTTTGTTTCCCTGACTGTGTACCCCTGTGATTGCGCACTCAGTCCTGTGTTGTGACAGATCTTTGATGCGCAGGAAAATTTTCCCACAATCTACACACTCATTCATCTTGTCAGAATGCTCCTCAAACAAATGTGTCTTCAGCAGTTTGATGGAATCAAAATTTGTCTTACACAGCTTGCATGTAAAATCCTGTAATACATCAGAAACTGTCTGACTAGATGAACTGGCCTCCGTCTGTCTACCATCCTGAAGTCTCGGGCATACCTTGGACCGAGCCTCAGAAATTTGCTCTTCTTTCCCTTTACAGTGAATCTGATGAAGTCTGACTGCTCCCTTCGTCTGAAACTTCCATCTGCAACCTTTGTTTGGACAAGAGAACCTCTTTGGCTTGCAGTGAAGACGCATGTGTAACTGCAGACTTGACTGAACATCAAACCGTTTACAACAGATGATGCACTCAAACATTTTCAATCGCCTCAAATTATCCACAACATGCTGGTAGTAAGATGTTGCAGTGCGACTCCTAGGGGCCATGTGACGCATCACCTTGTGTTGCTTCAGTTGGTAGAGGGACCGGAAAGTGTCGATGCCACATTCACTACATTGGAATTTCGTCATCTGCACTTGTTTCACTGGTAACTTTTCAATTTTTTCATCATTTACAGCCTTTGTACTTGTAAGAACTTCTTTACTTTCATGCTTTAAAGTTGTCTCTTGCTTTCCTGCAGAAGACTTAGGATTGTTTTTAAGTCCTTTGTCAGATCCATCATCAGCTGTAGTCGGGCAGGTGTGAGCTGTGTAGGAGACATTACTGGGGAAAACCAATAAACATTTGTGGCAGAAATAGATCTGGTTATCTGATGGCAAATTCATCCGGTACCTGTGAAAAAGCATATGAGATGCAAGGTGAGATTTTGTCTTATAGTAATGCATCGGCTGGTCTGGACATAATCCGCACTTGTACTCAAGTTTCCGATAGTGCTCTCTTTCAATGTGGCTGAAAAGTAATTCTTTGGAGCGAAACGCGCATGGGCACACGGTACATTTATGCATGTGAAAGTTCTCAAAACTTTTCTCTTTCAGGTTGCTTGCAAAACTGTCTTCTGGGTGATGTAAGCGCATGTGATTCAGAAAAGCTTTCAGAGACACAAAACCAACGAGACATTTCTCACACTGAAGGTTTATCGAATCTGATTTTTCTATATTTGGATGATTCAAGACGTGGGTTCGCATGTCTATCTCCCCTTTACATCGATACTGACATAACCTGCACTCCAGTGGATGATCAAATATCATGTGGTATTCCAACCTGGAACCTGAACTGTAAAACACCTTTTTGCAATAATCACATTTCTGGGCCTTGGCAGAATGTTTGGATTCAGTGTGTTCTGAAAGTGACTTTTCATCGGCATACACCAGATTGCAAAGACGGCATGAAAACAAGCCTTCCTCATGGTCGGATTTCTCAGTATGAGAAGCTAAATGCTCTTGGTAATGGTTCACATCTTTAAATGTTGCAGAGCACTTGTCACATGGGTACAACTTCACTTTGTTTTCTTTCACTCGTTTCTCAGCATTTACAAGTTTTCCTGCAAATTTTTTCTCCTTTCCTTCCCCTGGTTACAAGTTACAGATTCCTGACTGCTGCCTTGACTACTTTGTTCACACACATGACTTGCCATAGTTTCCAAGGACTCTAATTTCTGGTTGCACAACTTGCATATCAGGCTCAAACAGAAAGGAGAAGAACTGGTCACTGCAGAATTCTGTGATACACCAATGGTAGGACCCTGAAGTACTGCAGAAGTTGAGCCGGTTGAAGAAATACAGGGAGCTAGCTGTGAGGGGACTGATGAAGGGGTAAACACTAGGTTAAACGTTGGTTTGTGTGTTGCAGACGAAACAGTAGTTACTGCTGGTGACGCAACAGACCATGCAGATGTCTGTGGTTGTGGTTGAATCAACTTGCTCAACATTGTCATCAAGTCTTGCTGAATCTGTGGTGCTGCTGCAGATATTTTGGTGTCTGTCAATGATGAAGGCTGAACTACCTGGCTTCCTGAAGAAGTGTTGGCCAGCTTGGTCCCTGATTGTAGGGCAGCTTCGATCTGAGAGTTCAACATCTTCAGCAATGGTTGGGACATGACTGTCGGGTTGCTTTGAAGATCGGCAACTGTCAGATGCCTTGTCTGGGATGTCGGCTGCAAATTAATCGGCAAAACTGTCCCTAAACCAGCCTGACTTGTGGCAACAAAAGCTAGCTTTTGCTGTGATGATGAATTTCCTTCAACACTAGTCTTGTTCCCCAACTGTAATGGAACACCTTTTTGTAGAGGAGATTTCTGGTCTCCAGACTTGATCAGTAACAGTTGTTGATGTGCTGGTGCAACAGAAGATCCTTGAGTCAGCAACCTCAGCTGTCCAAGCTGCCCTGGTGACAATGAAACACTGGCTTGTGTTGGCTCCAAAAGTGCCTGTGGGGCTTGCTGGTTTACCAAAATGATCTGTGCTGTGTTTTGTCCGAGGCTTGCTGTTGCTCCTTGCGTCTGTCCTATCTTAACTGAAACATTGGTTGCCACAGAGACGGGTGTTACTTGGTTACCATCTACATTTTGGCCAGTAGCTGTGGTAAGACTTGTTTTTGTTGCAGTTGTCTTCTCCATGGACTGCTTAAGCTGAGCTTCACTCTGTGATAAAACATCAGGTGGAATGAACGTCAGCTTTTGTGCATTTCCTATGACTGAAGTTATCACAGGAGAAAACTGTGATGCACTTGACCTAGCTACCTCAGCAGATTCAGTTTGCATTTCTTTTGAATCACCCTCACCAGAAATCACATTTCCAGTTTTATCTGACAAAGCTCCTGCATCTCCAGATGAAGTGACTAAATCTGACCCTGGACAAGAAGCTGAGGATGCAACTGAAGCTTCCCGAGTGTGGAGACTAGATACAGTGGTTCCTTCTAAAGAAACAGATGGCATGATGATTTTTACAAGCTGAGAACCATCCATGGCTGCCTGTACCAACTTCTGATCCTTTGAATCCTGTCTTAGCAGCATTAATGGTATCGCCTGAGTTTTTGTCATCCCATCTCCACCAGCATTTCTCAGAACTAATGGAATATTCAAAGAAAGACTTTGCTCCTTGGTAACAGAAACTGAGCCCTGCTTTGGGGTTGACTCAGTCACTGTCTCTTGTGTTTCCTTGTGACCAGGCTTGGCTGTCTTATTATGGATAGTATCTTTACTGATGGTGGTCCGTGTCCCAGACCTTACTACTGTTGCACTAGCCACTTTGCCACCTGAAGCAGAACTGGAAACATTTAATGAAGAACTACTACTTTCCAGCCGTATTTTAGAGGTTACTTGTGTTTTCGTCACATTTGTTACATATTTTGGGGCAGAGTTTAATGCTGCAGCAAGTAAACTGTTCTTCTTACCATCTGTGTCAGTAATTAAAACTGGGACAGGCTGTTTCACAACTTTCTTCTTGGCCAGTACAACATCTTCCTGGCCAGACTTCAGCTTGCGCTTCAGTTTCTTTTTCACCTCCATGTTTTCAGTTGTTGGAGAGTTTGGTTGCCTCGGTTGTAAATGTTTTTCAACATGTTCTGCAAGGTGAGTACAAGAGATAAATGCTTGATTACACAGATTGCATACAAACATTTTTACCTGCTCCTCTTCACAATCAATCTCCTCTTTTGAAGGCTTTTCTGTTTCACAAATTATATTCCTTAACACATTGAGTTCTGGCAAAGAATGCATCTGAAGATGCTCAGCATAACGTTTTTCTGCAATCACTTCGTTACAAATCTGACAAACAAACTTATTCTTCATCTTACCCGACTCATGTGCATCAAGGTGACCTTGAATATCCTCAAAGTCCAAAGTTTTACTACAGATTCCACATCGAACCACTTGTTTCTTCTTTTTCCCAATTCCCATTTTATCACCTTTTCCAGGTGAAAAGGGGCCATCACCTACAGATGACTTCTTTTCTGAAACTTCATCTTTCTCTGTTAGTTCAATTTCAGCAAAAGCTGGCAAGTTCTTTGTAGTATCCTCCGCAACCTCCCTATTCTTCTTATTTTGTCCACTGTCGTTCTCTCCCCTTTCTGTTACATTTTCCAATACATCAGCTGAATTGGCCACCAGAGTCACACTTTTCTGACTTATTTCTAGGCCTTTAGGATCTTTTTCAGCTATATTCTTTTCACTAGCTTCTATCAACTCCATTAATTCAGATCTATTTACTTCTACAATAACTGCCTTCTTACCAGTCTCTTTGTTTGCGCCATCGCTTACAACTTTACTCAGACCACTAGCTGTTTTAACTTTCCATTCATCCCCTTTGAACACCAGCAAATCATCACTGATTTCGCTCACCTTTCCTTCAGCTCTTTTCTTATCCAGTAACTGGTCAACCACATTCATAATCTTTGTCTTATCCTTGTAAAAAGCCATACTTTCTGCATCTTCTGTCATCTTGCTTCCAACCACTTTAATACTGTTGTTTTCCAGTTCGATACTCCCGTCTGACTGTCCTTCTTCTGTTTCTGGTGTTTCCTTTTTTAACCCAGCTTCACTCACTTTACATTCTTTATTTTCATTATCCATACATTCGGCAGTTTTCTCTATCTTTATAGTCACCTCTGCAGGTTCTTTTAATTCATCTGTTTCCTTAATCCCATCAGTCTGGTCTCCTATATTTTTATTTGTCTCCTCATCACTCGTTTTGTCTATAATCTTTACTATCTTTTTCTTACCCCCATCTGCCTCAAGGTTTGGCAACTCTTTAGCAAAGAATCCAGTTGGTGTCTTAATATAGGTAACGTTTGTGACAGGGTGACCTTGCAGATGGACCTGCAGAGCTCTGAAGTTTCGAAAGCCAGACATACAGATGCCGCAGCAGTAGAGCGGCTGCATTGTTACCAAGCTGTGCGTCATCATGTGACTTATCAACTCCACCTTCGTGGTAAACTTCAGCTCACATTTCCCACACTTATACGGAGATTTGTGAGCATGCACATGGTTTCCAAGCGATTCTGAATCTTCAAATTTTTTCAAGCACAATCCACACTTGAATGGCTTCAGCCGACTCTCAAGCTTGCTTCCTTTTTCTTTAATATCTTTGATCTCTTTCTTTTCTTCTACCTCCATCCCTTCTTCACCCCCAGTTTTTGCCACTGCATCTATCACTTTATCAAGATTAGAGATTTCTTTCCTGGACACTGGCTTCTGTCTCTTGCCTTTACCACGTTCTCTCTCTTCTGCAGCCGAGTCTGGATCCGCATCTTCAGACGTGCTACTCTTCAGTGACATGAGAATCTCTGCGTGCACCAAGTCTTCCATTGAGTGCTGTTTCTCTGACTGGAGTTTCATTCTTTCCTCTTCTTCCTCTTTTTTCTTTGAATGCAACGAGAGCTGTCTTTTTGTCCTTGGCTTTCCGGATATCCCGTAATTTCCAAACTTCACTGTGTAATCAATCTCCAGAGAACTTCTTTTTCTTTTTGGAGCAGGTTTTGGGGCTATCTTTGCTAACTTAGGACGTCTGGAGCTGCTAACAGACAAATCTAAAGCAGTTTCTTCTTTCAAAGATGGCCGTCTCCTGGGCCCAATGGACAAGTCCAGTGCTTGGTCTGTAATGTACATTTCTGAACTGGTCATCTCGTTAGTGGCCGACATGTCCACCACTGGGCCATCCTCGATCACCTCCCCAGCCTCCTTCACCTGTCAACAATATGACAAAAGTGTTAAATACTTCATTCCAATTTATCATTATTTGATCTACTCATTAAAACGAGGTCAAAGAAATATGTATATCAAGACAAGATTCAGAGGACAATATATTCAATTTGCATGTAATTAATTCCTCTGCCACTTCTAGAAGAGATCTGTTTTGTGATAATTTCAACCTAATTATGACTATTATATTCTCACTATTTATTATTGTTTACTTTTGATCCACATATATTTGAAACAAGCCAAACTTTGATTTTTTTTCTTCATGACTTCATACCATTTCTTTAGATTTAATAGCAGTTATTACCAATAATTCATTTTCTGCATGATAATTCAGCAATTTTTACTTTATTTATGCTGATTTTTCACATAACTACTTGGAACAAGAGGGCCATGATGGCCCTGAATCGCTCACCTGAGTACCATTGCTTCAACTGATGTCAAGGATTTTAAACAGACAAGGATTCTGATATAACTTAATCTAAAACATTTTACCCCTGACAATACTACACACCAAATATCTAAGCAATGGGCCATATGGTTTCAGAGAAGACTTGGGCGCAGGGTCATTTATCACCGTAGGGCCAAGACTTTGAAAATCTTTGTAATGAACCATTAGATGCTACTACATACCAAAAATCTTAGCTCTAGGCCTTATTGATTCATAGAAGAAAATATTTTTAAAATTTTCCTCTTTAACTCTATGCAAAACAAGTGACCCCTGGTGTGGGGTCATTTATCACCATTGGGCTATGATTTGTACAATCTTGGTAGTGGCCCATAAGATGATGCTACATATCAAATATCTAAGCTCTAGGCCTTATGATTCATGAAGAAGATTTTTTAAGATTTTCCTATATAACTCTGTGTAAAACAAGTGACCCCTGGTGCGGGGTCATTTATCACCATAGGGCTATGATTTGTACAATCTTGGTAGTGGCCCATAAGATGATGCTACATACCAAATATCTAAGCTCTAGGACTTATGATTCATGAAGAAGATTTTCATAGGGCTATGATTTGTACAATCTTGGTAGTCGCCCATAAGATGATGCTTCATACCAAATATCTAAGCTCTAGGCCTTATGCATTCATGGAAGAAGATTTTTTTAAGATTTTCCTATATAACTCTATGTAAAACAAGTGACCCCTGGTGTGGGGTCATTTATCACCATAGGGCTATGATTTGTACAATCTTGGTAGTGGCCCATAAGATGATGCTTCATACCAAATATGTAAGCTCTAGGCCTTTTAAGATTTTTCTATATAACTCTATGTAAAACAAGTGACCCCTGGTGCGGGGTCATTTATCACCATAGGGCTATGATTTGTACAATCTTGTTAGTGGCCCATAAGATGCTACATACCAAATATCTAAGCTCTAGGCCTTGCAGTTTTGCAGAAGAAGATTTTCAAAGTTTGCATTTTTAAAATCTATTTTTAGCTCCTGTGACCTAATTATGCAATGGACCAGAACCATTTATACAACTTTAGTAGAGCTTCATCCAAGGAACATTCCTGCAAAATATTTTTCAAATTGGCCAAGCCGTTTAGGAGGAGATGTTGTTTGAAGCAATTGTTGACGCCGGACGCACGGACGCACGCACGGACGCCGGACAAAAGGCGATCAGAAAAGCTCACCTTGAGCACGTTGTGCTCATGTGAGCTAAAAATGCAGTGGTGTAAATTCTAAATTTATACAGACAATAAAAAAATCTTATTATCCTATTTTCGTAGTGTGAGGACATAATTACTTGAATAATCTTAAAAAGAGTTTAACCCAAAGAGCATCTGTACCAAAGAAATCTTAAAATCCATCAATAAATCAAGAAGTTACAGCCCAGGCAAGGCCTATTGTACATGTTGGATCAAGATTTCTAAATCAGGTGCTGAAGGATTCCCTCTTTCTCTTTTTAAAACAAGAGTTGTCATCCTTGCCGAATGGTATATCAGCTTAACGATGGTACCTGAAGATTGTTTATTGAATTTTTTTGATGTTTGTTTTACCTTTTTACCTGGTTTTATTTTTTGTTGATTTACCTTTTATTTGTTTAAATTTACCTTATATTTGTTTGATTTACTTTGTTTGTTAGATTAACCTGATATTTGTTAGATTTACTTTTATCTGTTTGATTAACTTATGTTTGTTTTGTTTTTTGATATTTTTTTTCCTATTTGATTTGTTTGTTTGATTTACCTGATATTTGTTTGATTTACCTTATGTTTTTGTTTGATTTACCTCATGTTTGATTGATTACCTTATGTTTGTTTGATTTACCTCTTGTTTGTTTCATTTACTGCATGTTTGTTTCATTTACCTCATGTTTGTTTCATTTACCTTATGTTTGATTTACCTGTTTGATTAACATCATGTTTGTTTGATTTACCTTATGTTTAATTTACCTCATGTTTGACTTACCTAATGTTTGTTTGATTTACCTGATTTTTGTTTGATTTATCTGAGGTTTGATATTTGTTAGATTTACCTGAGGTTTGTTTGATTTACCTGAGGTTTGTTTTATTTACCTGAGGTTTGTTTGATTTACCTGAGGTTTGTTTATCCTGCCCAGCACTTCCTTCTCCAGGTCCTCTATTTCCTTCTGCAGACGGATGTCCCTTGACCCCTCTGCTGTATCCTCGGTAACCACTGCTCCGTCCACTGGTTCATACACCTCACCGGCCATTAGTTTGTCTTGGTGAAGGATAAGGAAGTGTTGGAAGAGCTCGACCTTGGAGGGGAAAACTCTCTCACACCAGCCACACAGGTAAACATCTGTTGAGGAAACAGGCATTTGGTACACACCAGCTTCCAATATTTACAGAAGTATTCAAACAGGGATAATTCTGTCTGACAGGCATGGGAAAAAATGATTGTTTATATAAAGTGATTTAATATATTCATTAAATCAAAAAGTTAGTCATTGAACACATAAGGTGTTAGCATGTTTCTTGTCATGAGGACAACAGTAATGTTACCATGTGATAATATTTAATATCATCCTACAGTCAACGGATGGTTCTA
>CM037778.1:36880296-36930296 GCA_021229015.1 Solen grandis
AAAAAAAATGAAAAAAAAAGTTACTGTGTACATATAATGGTCTAATACTTTCCTATACACCTTATATTGTTACACACAAGTATGGCACCGTAAACAAGTGGCATGATACCACACCCAGGCACACACGTGTCCCTAGCACCGGGTCAAGCGGTTCTGGGTCTACCTTTAAAGGAAGAGGACTATAAAATATCATTTTCAGAAAATGCCCCCAGATGTCAGAAACAGTCAGGTTGACAGACAGACAGAACAGGCAGACAAAGACAAAGATGTCCTTCGTTCATTATTCCATTCATTTCTTTGTGCAAAGGCGGAAATAGATGCCAAAAAG
The DNA here is from genome assembly GCA_021229015.1 of Solen grandis. Taxonomy (NCBI): domain Eukaryota; kingdom Metazoa; phylum Mollusca; class Bivalvia; order Adapedonta; family Solenidae; genus Solen; species Solen grandis. Next base: position 36,880,625 of record CM037778.1, read on the forward strand.
TGAAATAAAGCAAAGCATTCAATGGGAAGGTGATATGGGATACTATGATTTATACCGGGATCATGTAGATAAACACGCGCTCATATCGGAGATAATACACTGGAAGTCTTGGTTAGCAGAGATCTACTGCATTGTGGGGGATTTGTCTTCATACGCGCACGTTTCCGGTTAAAATATACCTGACACGTGCAGCATAGTCACGCTCTGAGAGAACGATTCATATACACGAGCACGTGCAATGTGTCCATAAAGAAAGGATATTAGCTGATGTAGCGTATGCTAGTACATACGTGAGTCAACATATATATTTACGCTATTTTTTCGATGAAACTTCCATTAAGGAAAAAAACAAACTTGGAAACAGTTAATGGTGTTTCAACGGATATTTAAGCGAATCTTTCTTAAATTTTGTACATAATTATTTTCGACTTAAATATATATAAATTAAAAATGGGGTTACAGTGACTGATTAAGGAACTCTTTACTAAAATTTGTTGGAAAAATATGGCATTAGGATAAGACAGATTTAGTTTCTAAATACTTAAAGAACATATTAAAATGATAATTTCAGAACATTTTATCACAGTTTTGAAATGCGTTACAGGTAAAAACTGACGTCAGACATGCATGGCGTAAGATTTCCATTGAATAAAAATATATAAGATATGAAAAATACTCATACTAGTACATGTTTTTTTGTTTTTTTTTATGAAATATCAGAAGATTTCCTTTATTTTTTTCGCACTGATAAAAAGACTCTCTGAAAATGAGAAAAAATGTACATATCGCCATATTTGGTTTTTAACTAAAACTCTTTTTTATTGAAATTTCAGCAAAATTTGCAGTAACAAAACCCACTAAAATATGACCTTCAAAATATGGCAAATATACTTTTAATAATGTCTTTAACAAACGTATCTTAAAATTTGGTCTGTTCTTTAAAGTCCTAGTATCTTGTACAGTGGAACCTCTCTAAACCGCACCCTCTGAAAACCGGAATACTCTCTAAACCGCACGATTGCAAAAGTCCCGATTTTTCCGCTATATATTTCTATTGAAAAATTACTCTCTAAACCGGACCCTCCGAATTCCGAATACCGCACGAAAATTTTGGGATATTTAGATAAATTTTGCCTATTTTAACCTCTGTAAACCGCACACAAATTTTCTGTCTGTAGTTGTTAGAGCTAAATCCAAATGCACCTACACCGTACTTGCCTCAGTGTGAGTTTTTATCCCCGAAGGACCTTGAGAAATGTCTAATTTACGGGAAAGATTCTATTAGAAAAATTAGAAGTTGTTCCTTTCTCGTTCTATATTTAGATAAAACAAGGTCAGCAAAAAATTAACATGCAAGGTTTTTTTGGGGTTTTTTTCAGATGTCCGTGGATTTTCTTCATATCTCTTCTACTATACGGTGTATTAAAATTTGTTCAAGCTATAGATAAAGTCCACGAACTTCTGAAACACCCATGAAGCCGAGACATCCGTGATTTTACTGAACAGTGTGATTCGAACACTCAGCCCATTTTTCTCACTATACTATCATATAGTGCCCTGTCTGATCAACTAAGAATCCCGGGGAATTTCCCGTATTCTTTCATTAACTATTTAATTATGTGGGTTTGTTTAAACACTAAGCTGTTAATCAAGCATGATTTGAGGCTTTGTTAATTCGAAATTTTGAAAAATACATTTTCCCTCGCAAATTCTAAACTTAAACGCACTGGGACTTTAAGGACATGGGCATATTTAGATAAATAAGTGGCTCAAGGAAAAATAAATCAAATACCAAAAATAATTTCCTTGGAAACCATCTGAACCGCCGTTAACTATAAAAGCAGCGATTTATTTATTTATTTATTTATTTATTTATTTATTTTAGAAAAACAGCGCTAATTTTTCACAAACGAAGGGGTACCGGGCCCATTCACAATTCAAGGAAAATTACTGACATGGAATCATTTCACGCCGGCCGGTGTCATGTATATATATATAGCTTACCGTCCTTCAATACTTTATTATCTTAATTTTTTCTAATTAATTTTAATTTTTCTCAACTATTTTGAAATAGACGATATAATAGAGTTGTGGATTTAAATCTTTGGGAAGCATATTGTCCTCAAATAAAATAAATGTCTTTATTAATTTTGTATCTGGACTCTCTATTTGGCCCACATTTCCATTCTATCAATACAGATTATACATAAAGTCTAGTGAAATTAATGCGACCTGGGCCAAAGCAGTTTTTATCTACTAGTATATGAATAAAGCCCGATAAAAAAAAAAATTCTGTCGATCGAGTGGTTAGAGCGTCCTCCCTGTCCTCGGGAGGTAGTGGGTTTGATCCCCGGCCGCGACATACCAACGTTGTTAAAAATGGTACTGGTATAGCTCCCCTAGCTCAGCATTTAAGGGTAGTTCCAGGACTGGTTGGTGTCAGGATAATGTGACTTGGTGTGGTATCATCAGATACTGCAAAGTGGTCCCATTATATCTGTCTCGGGGAAATGACGGAACTACTGTCGGTGGGACGTTAAACACAAGCAAGCAGCATGTAGAGTCGATGTTCCTTTAAATGTACACGAAATGTGAAACAATAAGAACGAGTTGTCAATGTCACACAGTCAACTTGAGTCACGTGATAGTTTCACTCTCAACTTCCTGAAGTTTTAAAGGTTTTATATGTATAATGCACAGTATCTTAATAATAGAAACCACATACAAAAATGTGAAATGGTCCTCTTCACATTCCTGATATCTCTCTCTATATATATACATCTCTTTCTCTACTAGTTCTCTCCACACACACCCTTCTCTCTTTTCATCTCTCTCTCTCTCTCTCTACATATTCACATCTTTCTCTGTTAGTTCTCTCCACACATCCCCCTCTCTCTTTTCATCTCTCTCTATCTGCATCTCTCTCTCTCTCTCCTCAACATATCGCGACTTCCCCACATCTAAGTCACAGTTTACGATGTTCTAGGTCTAGACCGAAAGTATATAAGGAATATAAGAGCATTTATAGCATTCAACTATGGAAACCATTTAAATACACGTCATCATGTTACGTCACCAGGCGCGTAGCTAGGCTTACGCACGTACGCACGTGCGTAAAATAATTTTAGACAGGTCGAAAAAATAAAAATGAAATAAATGCGAAAAAAAGCAATAAAAATGGGAGTTAAGGAGGGTGAGGTGCAGACTATCGGAAAAAAATTATGAAAAAACAAAGTAACACATAACAATAAACTCATATATTTTCATTGTCGATTACCTTAAGAATATACAGTCGAGGGAGTATTTAGACATAACACGGGTTCATGTCTATCAATTACTTCTCTTTATTAATTAAGTTGTCCTGGAGTCCTCTTCCTTGTAAATGTTTACATCTGCGTTCGCGCGAATTTTTCGAAGAAAAATGGCTACACTTTTAAACCCTCACAACCCACCATACCCCGATGCTTTTCATGAGAGGATGAATTGCAGATGATAATTTGCATTCAATATATGGATGGAAAAAGAAGACTTGTTTTTTTTTGTCTTTCATTAATACAATTATATCTTTGCACGGTCAAATAGGACCACATTTTATGTTGTATAGTATACTCGAAAAGACACCATAGACCGTTCCAATTACAAAAAAACAATCCCGGGGGAGCATTCCCCCGGACCCCCCTAGCAGAGTGCGTAAAATCAATTTGGGCTCAGCTACGCGCCTGGTCACACTGACGTCAATAAGTAGGATATGTGACTGAATGTATAAGGACAAATATTGTACCCCCACCCCCTCACACACACCTTTAGAAATGCACAATTAGGTTAAATTGCTTAAGATCTAGACTTAAGACCTCGATCTATATCCTATGACAACCCTGCAATCTGATGCTTAAAGTACACCTGTACTAATCATGTATCAGTTAGGTATATGCTTATAACGTTATATTTAACATTTGTCCAGATTTCGATTTTACTCTTACCTAAAATTTCGCTTTCGTCCAAAGTTCGTATGTGACCCATCTGCGTGAATATATAATGATTTTAATATAATCATCAGTAATATGTCATGTTATTTGTCAATGTTTATTATGTATATATGCATACAATGTAAGATTTTATTGCCGATTTCTAAAGTTGCATTAGTTTAACTCTATGTACAATTTGACTCTAAATGACGATTTGCATACAATCAAATCTGTTTTAAGCAGGCAGTCAAGGGAACAAGAGAAAATGACCGCTTAACAGAGATGATCGCTAAATGAAATTTAAGGTAAAGACCCTGTAATGGTTCCAGTACTTTTCGGACTTCATGGCCTTTTACGGAAATAACCAAGGTTTCCTAATGTTTTATTAGGGTAGGGTTAAGTGGTCCAAGACGTAGCGGGACCATTACAGGGACTCATCTAACAAAAAAACTGCAGTTTGATAACATTAAAACTGACCGCTCAATGCATGTTGACCGCTTAATACAGATGGCCGCTAATACAGGTTCACTCTGTTTAAAATGTATATAGATCTATGTCTTAGTGTGTGTAGAGAGAGAGAGAGTGGAGGGGTAGAGAGAGAGAGAGAGAGAGAGAGAGAGAGTGGAGAGAGAGAGAGTGGAGGGGTAAAGCGTCTGCTCGAAATATACATATACAGGTTTCCAGTAGATACCTCTCTTTCTTTCTCCCCCCCCCCCCTCTCTCTCTCTCTCTCTCTCTCCCTGCACACACTCATACACCGTAAGTAAATTAATAAAAAAAGTACAATACTCACAGAGATGTTATACGGTTCTTCAACTTCTGTCATCAAGATATATACTAATCCCTGTCTACACAATACTTGTACTAACATTTCGTGTATATACAGTAACACTGATGCATTTTCTCCATTTTTCTCAGACTCCACTATTATAAGCAGCCTCTGTTTACTGCCGACTTCGTGAGGGAACTCAGACGTCTAAATTTCTGATCTATAAATAGAGCAGTGCACGATAAGCTCGCCCAACTAACAAATGCTTCTCTTTTTAAACAAGACAGAGATAAGTTACAGGGAAACAGAATATAATTAAAAGTCTTACAGAATCTTCTAGGATAGTTGATATTTCAGTTCCTGTTGAGAGAGACAGAGAGAGAGAGAGAGAGAGAGAGAGAGAAACATACGAGCAAATAATCCAATCCAAGGGCTGGCAGAAAATAATTCAACTGTAAACTAGTTTATAAAGTTCAGGAAATTAAAGACCTATAAATGCTGAATATTTTATAACAGTGTATCTCTATCTCCAGATCTTTCATACAATAATGGCGTTTTTATCTTCTTCAAAAAGAAGCTCAGTCAGGAATAATGAGGCACCTGCTCTCCTGCCCTCAACCACCTTCATCATTTCTCTTCGTTCTAGATCTTTAAGAATGCTTGATGCCTGAGCCTGTGGCAATTTGATGGAAACTAATAAAAAAGGAAAATTCAGACGATCAGCTAATCGAGCGGCGATAGTTTTATTTACACAAGCGTGAAAACAGCTGCTAGTAATATATACAAACTGGACGAAGGGTAAGAAGTATCCAGGTATATTTATATAAACATCTCAGATTGACGTCTGGCCTCTGACACCTGCATGAAGCATTAGTCACCAGGGGAGGTAACTCCTCGCGAAAAACATACCCAGCTGTAGTAGAAGGTCACTCTCTTACACATCGGCTTACATTACATTCACCTCTGTGTTGGGCTCAGAAAGTAGTTCCAAATATATGACGTCATCCAGACCGTTATTCAAATATTTAATTTAAGGAGACAAGATAGGCTCCTTGTACTGAGAAATATATATAAATAGCAACACTGATCCTGATCGAAATGGTCATTAAAATTACAAATTATGAAAATAAAAAACTGGCTTTAAATAACGATATCCGGCTGAATCTGTAAATATTTACATCTGCCGACGAGCGTTTGCGGATTGTTCCCATCTGCAAAATAAGGCAGAAAATAGTTCCGATAATTTCACACATCACGTGAAACTGTCTATCAAACGGGGGGCTGGTTTTATTGCTTGTATTTCATTCAAAATTTGAACCGTGTGGTGTTTAATGATATGGACAAAATATAATTTATGGTGCTAACGTGACTAAAGCGAATTATGGGCGGAGCTAATTACGGTGGTGACTGCTTTACGTCAAGTTTCTTGTAGTTCAAAATAAAAATATACTCAGCGACACTGACTCTGAACCATACTTAACACATCACGTAAAACTGTAAATCAAACGGGAGGCGGGTCCATAATGCAATGTCAAACTGTCAATCAAACGGGAGGCGGGTCCATAATGCAATGTCAAACTGTCTATCAAACGGGAGGCGGGTCCATAATGCAATATCAAACTGTCTATCAAACGGGAGGCGGGTCCATAATGCAATGTCAAAGTGTCTATCAAATGGGAGGCGGGTCCATAATGCAATGTCAAACTGTCTATCAAATGGGAGGCGGGTCCATAATGCAATGTCAAAGTGTCTATCAAACGGGAGGCGGGTCCATAATGCAATATCAAACTGTCTATCAAATGGGAGGCGGGTCCATAATGCAATGTCAAACTGTCAATCAAACGGGAGGCGGATCCATAATGCAATGTCAAAGTGTCTATCAAACGGGAGGCGGGTCCATAATGCAATGTCAAAGTGTCTATCAAACGGGAGGCGGGTCCATAATGCAATGTCAAACTGTCTATCAAACGGGAGGCGGGTCCATAATGCAATGTCAAAGTGTCAATCAAACGGGAGGCGGGTCATAATGCAATGTCAAACTGTCAATCAAACGGGAGGCGGGTCCATAATGCAATGTCAAAGTGTCTATCAAACGGGAGGCGGGTCCATAATGCAATGTCAAAGTGTCAATCAAACGGGAGGCGGGTCCATAATGCAATGTCAAACTGTCTATCAAACGGGAGACTGGTCCATAATGCAATGTCAAAGTGTCAATCAAACGGGAGGCGGGTCCATAATGCATTGTCAAAGTGTCTATCAAACGGGAGGCGGGTCCATAATGCAATGTCAAAGTGTCTATCAAATGGGAGGCGGGTCCATAATGCAATGTCAAAGTGTCTATCAAACGGGAGGCGGGTCCATAATGCAATGTCAAAGTGTCAATCAAACGGGAGGCGGGTCCATAATGCATTGTCAAGTGTCAATCAAACGGGAGGCGGGTCCATAATGCAATGTCAAGGTGTCAATCAAACGGGAGGCGGGTCCATAATGCAATGTCAAAGGCAAACGCTGTATAGCATACATGACAAACTGTAAATAAGTTATCGTTTATATTTCAAATTTTATGGGTTTTTCGCAGCGCTCCGCTTCGCCTGCGATATATTCCATAAAGTTTAAACTAATTCATAAATCTTACTGTACACATAAATATCAAAGTTTTTATGAGGGACTCGAATGATCGTATCATTTTTACATTTCTGAAGGATATGATACAATAATGACTGCAAACCAGAATACACACTGTATAGAATGTTTATTTGACTTTGGGTATGGAATAAGATTTTAATCAGCTTTGATGATGATGATGATGATGATGATGACAAAGATGATGATAATGATGATGATGATGATTATGATGAAAAAGATGATGATGATGATGATGATGATGATGATGATGACAGAGACTAGATCGGATGCCGACCATGGCATATAGGTAACACAGGGCCCTAATCCAAACTCCGCGAACGGGTTACGTCACGCTACGCTACTTTATCGACAACTGTAAGGGGAGGTAACTACTGCGGCGGAGTTTGGGCCCTGATTCTCCCTAGTCTGCTTGACAACCATGCAGAGCATCATTTGGAGACATCGTGTGGTTATATGCCACATTGCCATCGGTTATTCGATCAGTCAAACCAGGGTATGTCCGCCCATGCGTCTATGAAGCAAGTATACAGGGCTGGGAGCCCTAGAAGATTGATGTCTACCTAGGTGGAGGGGTAAAACTGTTCACATTTATAAAACAATTTAAATAGTATTAGAAACTATCTGTTGAAAGGTTCGCAGCCTCTCATTCCCTTTACAAAGGACGGGTACCTTCAGATACAAACCTATAGGGCTCATTTCACAAAACTTTTTACGAAAGAAAATTCTTCGTAAGTACACTGCATATATTTACAGATGTAAAATAGTATTTTTCCTGTGATATTTTCTTCACAGTTAGCAGGCGCGTAGCTGAGCCCAAATTGATTTTAAGCACTCTGCTAGGGGGGTCCGGGGGAATGCTCCCCCGGGATTGTTTTTTTGTAATTGGAACGGTCTATGGTGTCTTTTCGAGTATACTATACAACATAAAATGTGGTCCTATTTGACCGTGCAAAGATATAATTGTATTAATGAAAGACAAAAAAAACAAGTCTTCTTTTTCCATCCATATATTGAATGCAAATTATCATCTGCAATTCATCCTCTCATGAAAAGCATCGGGGTATGGTGGGTTGTGAGGGTTTAAAAGTGTAGCCATTTTTCTTCGAAAAATTCGCGCGAACGCAGATGTAAACATTTACAAGGAAGAGGACTCCAGGACAACTTAATTAATAAAGAGAAGTAATTGATAGACATGAACCCGTGTTATGTCTAAATACTCCCTCGACTGTATATTCTTAAGGTAATCGACAATGAAAATATATGAGTTTATTGTTATGTGTTACTTTGTTTTTTCATAATTTTTTTCCGATAGTCTGCACCTCACCCTCCTTAACTCCCATTTTTATTGCTTTTTTTCGCATTTATTTCATTTTTATTTTTTCGACCTGTCTAAAATTATTTTACGCACGTGCGTACGTGCGTAAGCCTAGCTACGCGCCTGGTTAGTGTTGAGTTTATATAATAAAAAAAAGAACATTTTACAAACTGTTTCGAGATATTTTCCTGACCACAAATCCATCACCACTAACCGCTAAGTAAAATTTAAAACCTTCAAACACGCAAACCGTCATTTTTAGTCCCCTACCGGTGTTTACACCGGAAGGGACTATAGATTTGCCCTTTGTCTGATTGTCCGTCCGGAAATCTGAATCCAGCGATAACTTAAAAACCGTTTAATATAATATTATGAAACTTTGTATATGAATAGATGGCAGTATGGAAATTCTGCACGTCACTTTTTTAACCAAAATTCTGATTGCTATGGTAACGGAAAATTTATTCACCTCACCGGTAGGGGACTCACCAGTTACTTTTTAACTTTTTTTTATCAATTAATCAAGAAAACAGTTATCTTTCAATTTAATATATGTGTAAGGCACTGAAATATTGAGGTGTTTTAGGTGGAACTCAAATATTATGAGAAAGGCCTGACTGCTTCTGGCTCCATGCGAAAATGAAACGTCCCTAAGTATTAAAGTACATTGTATTACTTGGCACTAAGTATCTAAAGGCAATTAAGTAATTTAAGAACAATATATTAATCAGCATTAAGAACAAAATTTTACTTGTCGCTAAGTATTTAAGAATATAGTTTTCCTGGCACATTGTTTTCCAGAACAATGTATTACTTAGAGCCAAGTTATTTAAGAGTAATGTTTTACTTAACGCTAAGTATGGCAGATCTAAAGGGATTCAATGTTCGCCCGGTTTCTTTTTTTTTATCGTGTCCTTGTAATGGACCTTTCACCATACACATTGGTCATAACTCTCACACATTTTAGAGAGATTTTCATTTCTCTCTATTTATTAGAACGCATAATTAACGTCTAGAAACAAACCTCAAATTGAGGAACTGTTTATTACTATCTTTTTTTTTAAATATTATTTATTGTTGTTTTGTTATTTCTGGCTTTGTTTGTTGTTGTTGCTCACTAAAATCTCATATTATTTTAAATAAATAAATAAATAAATAAATAAACATAGCAATACGTACCTCTATTATGCAGCTGGTGTAACGTCCCTTGTAAAGTCACAACTTATACTGTATCAGGACACACAAATATATCCCACGAATTAATCCTCTCCCAGATTGTCACGTGACTCTCCCAGTGGTATTCCGACACTCCAATACCATGTGTGTACATTTACTCGGGTTGCCCACATTTCCATATATAGACGTTTGTAGATTGCTCAGCTTCTGCAGAGACTCGAATTTCTTAATCATCCGCGGAATAAACGAATACCGCGCGTGACATTCAATTAATCGATGACTCTGTCTTCATCGCTGATAACTTAATTAAGATCTGTCAATTAACTTGAAAGGTGCACCGCCGGATTGTGTTTCAAATCGCCGGCGATACCGGGTTTGTGTGGGAAGGTATCACGTGAAAGTTACATTTCTGGGATAGTTGGAATGTAGACAATGTTTGAATATTTCTGACCATAATTAATCATCTATTTTCGCACGGTCAGTTTTTCGAGGATTATAAAAAGAATCAATTAGGTTATCGTGTAAACCTTAGTCCTCTTAGTGCTTTCATTACAAATCAATGTGACTTTCCATCATTTTTTGCCAATTTATATAATAAAGCTTAATTTCACCCCTAATCCTGGCACCGCTGTGTTTCCAGCTATGGAGGGTTTGATATTTGTTTTGTAACTAAGGCGTAATAGAAAAAAAAGTTGCTTGTTTCCACTGACCCGACCGACCATATTTTTTTGTACCGACCCTTAGCTTTTTCTCGTAGCATTCGGGATACTATAGTTGCAAAACGTTGTTTTTCGACACTTCCTTTAAAAAAAAATAAAGTAAAATTGGAAAAAGTTGAAAATAAAAAAAGTTCAGCCGACCTACCGACCATATTTTTCAAAGTTTCGGAGACAAACTTGTAACTATTTTTTTTTTTCGCTTAAAACGTACGTAACATGAATTACGTTTGAAATAATATCAATCATAAAAGACATAAAACTCCTCGGTGATTTAAAACATACGTTGGCATTAAGGGGTCATGGAATGTGTGTTTTTTTTACATCACGTGCAAACGCGATGATCAACGCGTTCTTACGCAGTAGCTATGCGTTCGCACGTGGTAAGTTATCGCGTTCGCACGCAATAACTTACGCAGTAATTATCGTGTGCACACGCGATATAAAAAAATATGTTCGACAGTTACCGCATTCGCGATTAAAATACTTTCTATGTCCCTTTCATGCTACCGTAGATACAGACAGTCTATAGGAAACTGTATTGACTTCCCCAAAATGCATCTGCCCGCGCAAGATGCCGGCAAAAAAATTACATGTACCTTGAAAACATCTCCCTTTCACAGAGTTTTAAATTGGTATGTACAAGATCGTCACTTTTTGTAACAAAGCCGCCATCTCCAGCTAATTCGGAATGGACGTAATTCGAAAGAAAAAAAGAAAGAAAAAAGATAGGAGGCCGATGTGATCTTCCTCTTCAGATGTATTATTTTATCAGTAAAATAGTTTTCCCCTTGCCATTAACGTTCATTGAGGGAATATCTTGGGCACATACATTTAAGGTAACAGTGTGTGTGGTGAATGGGGTATATTTCTTGGTAATACCATTCACAAACTTCTAATAAACGAATATTAATTTAAAAAAAAGAAAAGATTTTACAATTAATTTACAATTTTGAACCATGCACAATCTGATCCAACGGCTTGTGGTCAAATTTTAACGAGGGTCATTTTCGCGCGTGGGTTAAATAAGTGGACTTGGTTAGTTTTCAATTCGAGGTCGTTTTCAACGTTACACCGACATCTTTTTCCCCTTCGAATTAAAATCTAAAATTTCTTCAGATTTATTTCTTAAGATTAAACATATAAAACCAGATAAAGCCGCTATTTTTTCCTTGAAATATTAAACCGCTTTTCAAATTTACATAACGCCGCTTTTAAAATTTAAATATTAAAACCGTCCAACCTTTTTTTTTTAAATTTTAAGCCGCTTTTGCTGTAAGTATTCCTTTAATTTTTCAAAAGCTAATCATAAACAAACATTTTATACACAGACCCTCCTGATTATTCTGCCCAGGGGTGGTAGTAAGGGGTGGGGCCACCAGGATTGGGACCAAATAAAAACTAACGGCACAGTTTTATATATATTGACGGCAGGTTAGGAATCCAGACGAAGATCACACGATACGTTTATTTTGATTTGACAAACTTAGGGACAAGATATTGTCCAGGTTTCAGGTTTTAAAGTTTATTGACCTTTTTGTAAAAACATCTGCCAATCATTCGACGCCTGTCAAAGGACGTCAGCCATATAACGTCAATCCTACAAAATCAGCCATAAAATGTAATTTAAACGACGTCAGGCATATAATGTCGGTCAAACGACGTCAGTCATATAATGTCGGTCAAACGACGTCAGTCATATAATGTCAGTCAAACGACGCATCATACAATGTCAGTCAAACGACGTTAATCATACAATGTCAATGAAACGACGTCAATCATACAATGTCAGCCAAACGACGGCAGTCATATAATGTCAGTCAAACGACGTCAATCATACAATGTCAGTCAAACGACGGCAGTCATATAATGTCAGTCAAACGATTTCAGTCATGCAATGTCAGTCAAACGACGCCAGTCATACAATATCAATCAAACGATGTCAAACGACGTCAGACTGATATTGATATCCACTGCCTGTCTGACCATACTGTATATTGATATCCACTGCCTGTCTTGACCATACTGTATATTATATCCACTGCCTGTTCACCATATGTATATTGATTCCACTGCTTCTACCCTACTGTATATTGATATCCACTGCCTGTCTTGACCATACTGTATATGATATCCCCCCTGTCTCGACCATAACGTATATATATCCACTGCCTGTCTTGACCATACTGTATATTGATATCCACTGCCTGTCTCGACCATACTGTATATAAAATATCCACTGCCTGCCTTGACCATACTGTATATTGATATCCACTGCCTGTCTTGACCATACTTATATGATATCCCCTGCCTGTCTGACCAACTGTTATTATATCCATGCCTTTTGACCATACTGTATATTGATATCCACTGCCTTCTCGAACTTATGATTATTCACTGCCTGTTGACCATCCTTATATTATATCCACGCCTGTCTTGACCATACTGTATATTGATATCCACTGCCTTCTGACCTATGTATTGATATCCACTGCCTTCCATATTAATTGATATCCACTGTCTTGACCATACTGTATTGATATCCACTGCCTGTCTGACCATACTGTATTTGATATCCGCCTGTCTGACCATATTTATTGATATACCTGCCTGTTCACCATACTGTATATTGATATCCACTGCCTGTCTTGACCATACTGTATATTGATATCCACTGCCTGTCTTGACCATACTGTATATAAATATCCCTGCCTTCTTGACATCTGTATTTATGCATTCACTCTGTTTGACCCTGATTTACCATACTTTAATACTTATATTGATATCCGCCTGTCTGACCTATATATTATCTCTATCCATGCCTGTTTGACCATCCTTATTGATACCACTGCCTTGACCACTGTATTGAACATCCACTCTTCTTACCATCTGTTTTATCCACTGTTTTACCACTGTATGTACCATGCCTGTACTTACATCCTGTCTGATCATATGTATATTGATATCCATCTGTCTTGCCATACTGTATATTGATATCCACTGCCTTTACCAACTGTATAGATATCCATCTGCTGTCTTGACCATACTGTATAAAATATCCACTGCCTGTCTGCCATACTGTATATTGATATCCACTGCCTGTCTCATCTGTATAAATATCCACTGCCTGTCTTGACCTACTATATTGATATCCACTCCTGTCTTACCATACTGTAATTGATATCCACTGCCTGTCTGACCATCTGTATATGATATCCACTGCCTGTCTGACCATTGTATTTGATATCCACTGCCTGTTTCACATACTGTATTATATCCACTGCCTGTCTTGACCATCTTATATTTATATCCACTGCCTGTCTGACCATACTGTATATTGATATCCACTGCCTGTCTGACCATACTGTTATATATATCCACTGCCTGTCTCCACTGTATATTGATATCCACTGCCTTCCTACCTCTGTATATTGATATCCACTGCCTGTCTTGACCATATGTATATTGATTCCACTGCCTGTCTTGACCATCTGTATATTGATATCCACTGCCTGTCTTGACCATATGATATGATATTCCACTCCTGTCTCCCATATGTATATTGATATCCTGCCTGTCTCGACCATACTTATATTGATATCCTCTCCTGTCTTGACCATACTAATTGATATCCACCTTCTCCTACACTACTTTATTGTATCCCTGCCTGTTTACCATAGTATATTGAATCCACTGCCTGTCTGACCATATATTTAATATCCATGCCTGTCTTGACCATACGTATATTGATATCCACTGCCTGTCTTGACCATACTGATATTGATATCCATGCCTGTCTTGACCATACTGTATATTGACCACTGCCTGTCTTGACCATACTGTATATTGATATCCACTGCCTGTCTTGACCACTGTGTATATTATATCCACTGCCTTTGACCATACTGTAATTGATATCCACTGCCTGTCTTGACCATACTTTATTGATATCCACTGCCTGTCTTGACTACTGTATATTGATATCCACTGCCTTACCATACTGTATTAATATCCTGCCTGTCTTGACCATACTGTATATTGATATCCACTGCCTGTCCTTACATACTGTATATTGATATCCACTGCCTGTCTTGCCATATGTATATTGATATCCACTGCCTGTCTGACCATACTGTATAAATATCCACTGCCTGTCTTGACCATCTGTATTGATATCCCTGCCTGTCTTGACCATATTATATCGCTCCTGCCTTGTATTGATATCCCTGTCTTGACCACTGTATTGATACCTGCCTATTCCCTACTGTTATTGATCACTCCTTTTGACCACTGTATATTATCCACTGCTGTCTTACCAATGTATATATTCCGCCTGTCTTGACCATACTGTATATAAATCCACTGCCTGTCTTGACCATTTATATTATCCCTCTTGACCATCTGTATATGATATCCACTGCCTGTCTACATACTGTATATTGATATCCACTGCCTTGACCATACTGATAATATAGATATCCAGCCTTTACCATACTTTATTATTCCAGCCTCGCCTCGTCATATTATATCCCTCGACTTGATATAAATCCCTGCTTCTTGACCATACTGTTATTTATCCTGCTGCTGACCATCGTATTTATATCCCTGCTGCTTCATACTGTATATTGATCCATGCTTCTTGACCAACTGTATATGATATCCACTGCCTGTCTTGACCATACTGTATATGATATCCACTGCCTGTCTTGACCATACTGTATATTGATATCCATGCCTGTCGACCATACTGTATATTGATATCCACTGCCTGTCGACCATCTGTATATAAATATCATGCCTGCTTGACCATACTGTTATTATCCATGCCTGTTGACCATACTGATATTGAATCCACTGCCTGCCTTGTATATTATATCCACTGCCTGCTGCCATACATGTATATGAATCCCTGCCTGTTGACCATTGTATATGATATACTGCCTGTCTACCATACTGTATATTGATATCCTGCCTGCTCCCATACTGTATATTATACCACCTGCTTCTTGACATACTGTTTATATACTTATTATACCACTCGTCTGATTATATTTCCCTGCCTGTCTGACCATATTATAATATCCACTGCTGTCTTGACCATATGTATTGATTCCACTGCCTGTCTGACATGTATATTGATATCCACTGCTGCTTGACCATACTGTATATTGATATCCACTGCTTCTTGACCTTATATTGATATCCTGCCTGTTTGACCATCCTGTTTATAGATATCCACTGCCTGTCTTGACCATATGTATATAATCCATGCTGCTTTGACCATATATATTGATTCACCCTGTCTCCCATACTGTATATTATATCCACTGCCTGTCTTGAATTACTGTATCTATCCATCTGTTTTACCTCTGTTTGACCATATTTATCCTGCTTGACCAACTGTATATATACCACTGCCTGTCTGACCATATATATATATGTGATACTGCATTTCCCTGTTCACCTACTTATATGATATCCACTGCTGTCTGACCATACTGTTATATATACTGTTCACCTAGTTAATTGATATCCACTGCCTGTTTCGACACTGTATATATATCCACTGCCTGTCTCTTATATCCATGCCTGTCTATATTATATACCATGCCTGTCTTGACCTACTGTATAATATCCACTGCCTGCTTGACCATACTGTATTATATCACTGCCTGTCTTATATACTGCTTTTCACCTGTTATACTTATTTGACCATCTGTATTGACATCTTTTGAATCCCTGTCTGACCAACTGTTATATTGAATTTACTGCCTGTCTTGACTATGTTATTGATACCACTGCCTGTCTTCCTACTTTATATATCCATGCCGTCTGACCATACTGTATATTGATCCACTGCCTTCTCCATACTGTATATATACACCTTCTTGACCATACTGATAATATCCCTGCCCTTCTGAATATTCATTGTTTCCACTGTTTATACCATCTGTTGACATCATGCTGTAACCACTTTTGACCACTGTTTGCCACTGATATATAATCCTGTTTGACTACTTATTGATCCATCTGTCTACTATATATATCATGCTGTGACCATATGTATTATATCCCTTTCTCCATATGTATTGAATCCTCTGTCTCAATTTATTATTGCTGTCTTGACCATATTTATCCCCTTCTCCTATGTATATGATTCCTCTGTTGCCATTGTTAATTTTGTCCATGTATATTGAATCCCTGCTACATACTGTAATATACACTGCTGTCTGCCATACGTATTTATCCTGCTTAATGTGTTATCAGCGCTTCAACGTATGATATCCATCTGTTGACCATCTGTATATTGATATCACTGCTGTCTGACACTGTTAACCATCTGTTTGACCACTGTTTTGATATATGTTCTACCCTATATGATATCCCTGCTGTCTTGACATTGTATATTAATCCACTGCCTGTCTGACCTATTATATAACCGCTTTGCCTACTGTTTTATATCCCGCCTGTCTGCTATGTATTGTTCCTCTGTGACATCGTTAAATTATGCCTGCTGACATATATTTATCCATGCCTGTCTGACCATACGTATGATATCCTGTCTGACTATGTAATTGATATCCTGCTCTGCATAGTATATTGAATCCCTGCCTGTCTGACCTTTTATGATATCCCTGCTTCTATTCATCTTTCATCTTTAATATTTACATCTTGACCACTGTTTAATCTGTTTCCCCGTTAATCCTCTCTCTAATATATTCCTTGACTATGTATTATCACTCCGCTGACATATATATAAATCCATGCTGTCTACTATGTATATTATATCACTGCCTGCATTGTAAATCATCCTACCATACTGTTATATCCGCTTTCATAGTATGATATCCTGCCTGTCTTGACCATACGTATATTGATATCGCCGTGCCATAGTATTAAATATCTGTCATACGTTATTATCACTGCCTTCTGACATTATAAATCCCTGCCTTCTCTTGTATATCCCTCTCTGCATATTGATATCCATGCTTCTGCCATACTGTATATTATATCACGCTTTGACATTTATTATCCATGCTGTCTGACATACTGTATATATTCCACTGCCTTGACATATGTATATATATCCACTCCTGTTGCCAACGTATATTTCATGCTTGACCATATGTATATATTCATGCCTGTCGACCATACTTATAATCCACTGCCTCTTGACTATGTAATTGATTCCACTGCCGCTCTATATAATTCCCACTGTGACCACTGTTTGACATGTTACACTGTTACATATCATCTTCCATCTGTTTGAATACATCTATTCCATTGTTGACCATTGTTAATACTGTTATATATCTGTTGACATACTGTTATTGAATCCTGCCTGTCTGCCATACTGTATATAATCCTGCTGTTTGACCATCGTATTGAATCCCTGCCTGTCTTGACATAGTATATATATCCACTGCTGTCTTGACATATGTTATGATATCACTGCTGCTGACCATATGTATATATACCACTGCTGTCTGACATATGATATGATACCACTGCTGTTGACCATAGTATTAATCCACTGCCTGTCTGACATACTGATTTATATCACTGCCTGTTGAATCTGTTTACCACTGTTGATACGTATACCATTTTGAATACGTTTTACCACTGTTTTAATACGTTGTTCCACGTTGATACTTTCACTTATATAAATATCCACTGCTGTCTCTATGTATATATATCCACTGCCTGTCGACCATCTGTATATTGATATCCTGCTGCTTGACCATACTGTATATGATATCAGCTGTGACCATACTTATATTATATCCACTGCTGTCTTGACATACTGTTATGAATCCAGCTGCTGACCATGTTATTGATATCCACTGCTGTCTGACATACTGTATATTGATACCACTGCCTTCTGTACTGATATTGATATCCAGCTGTCTGACCATACTTATATGATATCCATGCTCTGCCATTACTACATATTTATATATGCTCTTGACCTATGTAATATACGTGCTTTTGATATCCATGCGTCTGACTAGTATATGATTCATGCTGTCTCACGTATTGATATCCGCTTCTGACCACTATATCTGCGTTCATTTATTACTCTGTTACTGTTACCTTTGCCTGTCTTGACCATACTGTTTTGACCACTGCTGTTGACCAACTGTTTTGACCATCTTTTGACCACTGTTTTGAATCACTGCTTTTACCATCTGTTTTGATATCATCCTGTCTTGACATACTGTATATTGATATCCACTGCCTGTCTGACATACTGTATATTGATATCCACTGCCTGTCTGACATATGTATATATATCCACTGCCTGTCTGACCATACTGTATATTGATATCCACTGCCTGCTGACCATACTGTATATTGATATCCACTGCCTGTCTGACCATATGTATATTATATCCATGCCTGTCTGACCATACTGATATTGATATCCACTGCCTGTCTGACCATACTGTAATTGATATCCACTGCTTCTGACCATACTGTATTTGATATCCACTGCTGTCTGACCATACTGTATATGATATCCACTGCCTGTCTGACCATACTGTATATTGATATCCACTGCCTGCTGACCATAGTATATAATCCACTGCCTGTCTGACCATACTGTATATTGAATCCACTGCCTGTCTGACCATACGTATATTGATATCCACTGCCTGTCTGACCAACTGTATATTGATATCCCTGCCTGTCTTGACCATACGATATAATTAAAATATCCACTGCCTGTCTTGACCATACTGTATATTGATATCCATGCCTGTCTGACCATACGTATATATATCCCTGCCTGTCTGACATACGTATATTGATATCCACTGCTGTCTGACCATACGATATAAAATATCCACTGCCTGTCTGACCATACTGTATATTGATATCCACTGCCTGTCTTGACCTACTGTATATGATATCCACTGCTGTCTGACCATACTGTATATTGATATCCATGCCTGCTTGACATACGTATATTGATATCCACTGCCTGTCTGACCTACTGTATATTGATATCCAGCCTGTCTGACATCTGTATATAATATCCACTGCCTGCTGACCATCTGTATATATATCATGCCTTCTGACCATACTGTATATGATATCCACTGCCTGCCTCGACCATATTGTATATTGATATCCACTGCCTGTCTTGACCATACTGTATATTGATCCACTGCCTTCTTGACCATATGTATATAATATCCCTGCTGTCTTGACCATACTGTATATTGATATCCACTGCCTGTCTTGACCATACTGTATATAAATCCCTGCTGTCTTGACATACTGTATATGATATCCACTGCTGTCTGACCATACGTATATGAATCACTGCCTGTCTGACCATACTGTATATATATCCACTGCCTGCTTGACTACTGTATAGAATCCACTGCTGCTTGACCATATGTATATGATATCCCTGCCTGTCTTGACCATCTGTATATGATATCACTGCCTGTCGACATATATATTATACCACTGCGTCTGACCATATTATATGATATCCACTGCCTGTCTGACCATACTGTATATATTCCACTGCTGTCTTGACCATATGTATATTGATATCACTGCCTGTCTGACATACGTATATATATCCTGCCTGTCTGACCATACTGTATATTGATATCCCTGCTGTCTGACCATACTGTATATATATCCACTGCCTGTCTTGACCATACTGTATATGATATCCACTGCTGTCTGACATACGTATATTATATCCACTGCCGTCTTGACATACTGTATATGATATCCACTGCTGTCTCGACCATACTGTTATATATCCACTGCCTGTCTGACATACTGTATATTGATACCACTGCCTGTCTGACCATACGTATATAATCCACTGCCTGTCTTGACATACTGTTATTGATATCACTGCTGTCTGACCATACTGTATATATATCCACTGCCTGTCTTGACCATACTGATATTGATATCCACGCCTGTCTGACCTACGTATATATATCCCTGCTGTCTTGACATACTGTTATGATATCCACTGCTGTCTGACATACTGTATATATATCCACTCCTGTCTTGACCATACTGTATGATCCTGCTTTTGCCAACTGAATTGATATCCACTGCCTTCTGACATACTGTATTGATATCCCTGCCTGTCTGACAACTGTATATTGAATCCACTGCTGTTTGCCACTGTATTATTCCATGCCGTTTGACCATACGTTATGAATCCCTGCTGCTGACATACTGTATATGATATCCTGCCTGTCTGACCTACTGTATTGATACCTGCCTGTCTGACCTACTGTATATGAACCACTGCCTGCTGACCTATTAATTGATATCCACTCTTCTGACATACGATATTGTATCCATGCCTGTCGCATACTGTAATATATCCTGCCTGTCTTGACATACTTATTGATATCCATGCCTTCTTCCAACGTAATGATATCCTGCTGTCTGACATATTAATTGATTCCATGTGCGACCATACTATTATATCATGCCTGTCTTGATATTTATTGATTCCTGCTGTCTACACTGTATTTATATCCACTGCCTGTCTGACCATACGATATGAACCATGCCTGTCTGACCATACTGTATATTGATCCACTGCCGTCTGACCATACTGTAAAATCCTGCCTTCTTGACCTGTATTGATATCCACTGCCGTCTGAATATGTATATTGTATCCTGCTCTTGACCATACGTATATATATCCATGCCTTCTTCCATACGTATATTGATAACTGTGTCTGACTATTAATGATATCCTTGCTACATACGTAATTAATCTGCCTGCTACCTACTTTATGATACATCTGTCTGATTTATAATACCACTCCTTACTTGATGTACCTCTGTTGACCATATGTTATTGATTCACTGCTGTACTATGTAATTTTCCCTGTGATCTGATTGACACGTTCTCGACAACTGATTTGTATCACTGCCTGTCTTGACCATACTGTATATTGATATCCACTGCCTGTCTTGACCATACTGTATATTGATATCCACTGCCTGTCTTGACCATACTGTATATATAATATCCACTGCCTGTCTTGACCATACTGTATATTATATCCCTGCCACTGCCTGTCTGACCATATGTATATTGATATCCACTGCCTGTCTTGACCATACTGTATATTGATATCCACTGCCTGTCTTGACCATACTGTATATTGATATCCACTGCCTGTCTTGACCATACTGTATATTGATATCCACTGCCTGTCTTGACCATACTGTATATTGATATCCACTGCCTGTCTTGACCATACTGTATATTGATATCCACTGCCTGTCTTGACCATACTGTATATTGATATCCACTGCCTGTCTTGACCATACTTTATATTGATATCCACTGCCTGTCTTGACCATACTGTATATTGATATCCACTGCCTGTCTTGACATACTGTATATAAAATATCCACTGCCTGTCTTGACCATACTGTATATGATATCCACTGCCTGTCTTGACCATACTGTATATAGATATCCACTGCCTGTCTTGACCATACTGTATATTGATATCCACTGCCTGTCTTGACCATACTGTATATTGATATCCACTGCCTGTCTTGACCATACTGTATATAAAATATCCACTGCTGTCGTGACCATCTGTTGACTATATTGATATCCACTGCTGTCTGACCATACTGTAATTAAAATATCCACTGCCTGTCTTGACCATACTGTTATGATATCCACTGCCTGTCTCGACCATACTGTATATTTGATATACACTGCCTGTACTTGAACATACTGTATATTGATATCCACTGCCTGTCCGACCATACTGATATTGAAAATCCACTGCCTGTCTTGTCCTTACTGTATATAAAATATCCCCTGCCTGTCTTCGACATTATGTATTTTAATATCCACTGCCTGCTTGACCATACTGTATAATAATATCACTGCCTGTCTTGACCATACTGATATTGATATCCACTGCCTTGTCTTGACATACTGTATATTTGATTCCACTGCTGTCAGACCAATCCGTATATAAATATCCACTGCTGTCTTGAACCATACTGTATATTGAATCCACTGCCTGCTCTTGACCATACTGTATATTGATATCCACTGCTGTCTTGGACCATATGTAATATTGAATATCACTGCCTGTTCGAACATTGTATTTGAAAACGTACTAGAATTATGTAATTATATCCACTGCCTGTCTTGTACCATATGTATTATTGATATCCACTGACCAATCTGAATCGCAGTTTGTCCATACTATAGTTAGTATTATTCCACCTGTGGATGGTTCCTGGCTTCAACCAGTCCCTCTCGATCGTTCCTGACTAATTTGCACGTGTGATGATCTTGAAATTGTTTTGCCCTACCTGAGATCGAACTCGAAACCTTCTGGTTCGTTGGGGGAAATGTTTCAAGTATTTCTAGTTGCATGACAATTTAAAGGAAAAAAAAAACACGACAGGGAATCAAGTGACTTTTGTAGTTACGTGTACAGACAATATGACAAACTGAAACCTTCGATTAAGACCCATTTTCAGGTAATTTTAAATCATTCAATCTTACGTAAAAGACCTGTCGCAGCCTACGCGGAAAGGAATATTGTTGCCGGCCTTGTTTTTTTTTATCTTTATACTAACACTAAAATAATCCGACCTGCGTCTTCAATTCCACGCACAAATTGTTGTTGTTTTTTTCATGAAAACGTTGATATAAATGCTAAATAATACAGAAAAATAGTCATTGAATTACTTCATTTGACAGGGGTAACTTTTCTGCTGGTTGAATTTTAACTGCCTACTTTCTATTATGAAGTAAAAATGAAAATGATTTGAGTAACATTTCTGATACAAAAAAGAAAATGGCCAGTCAAAATTCAACATGCAGAAAGGTTACATTTAAATGAAGAAATAGTATAACCCTTTTTCTTGGCTTATTGAACCTCGTTAAATTTCACCATTTTCATAACAAAATACAAATTTTGCGCGGAAGTTACCCGGAAAATAATTGTCAAAACTGAAAATGCCGTTCGAAATTTTGAGTGTTTGAGAAAACGGTTAGCATAAAGATTAAAAAAAAAATAAGGTATAGCCGATAACAATATTCCTTTCCATGAAGGGAGCGGCAGGTCTTGTACGTAATAATGAATGATGTAATATAAAATTACCTGAAAAATGGGTCTGAATCGAAGGTTTCAGTCTGCCGTGTTGTCTGTACATGTTACCAAAATTTAAGTCTCGTGATTCCCTGCCGTGTAAAAAGAAAATAAATAAATAAATAAATAAATAAATAAATAAATAAATAAATAAAATAAATAAAGAAAGAAATCGCAATAACGTTAGTGATGCGTGTCTAGAATTACATAGAACATAGGCAAAAAAGGAAGGGGTATTTAATTGTTTCTATTAACATCTAGAAAAGATATAGCATACAAAGTGGTAATTAACGCACCTCGTTTTTCACCAATGCGTCCCGGTTCGATTCCTGGTTACGTACGTGAAATGGTACATTTGGTGTTCCCAGAAAGAGAGAGAGAGAGAGAGAGATATGGAAGAAAAAGAAAATAGAGAGAAATGGGAGAGAGACAGGAGAGGTGGGGAGTAACTTAAAAGAGAGAGAGAGAGAGCGAGCTAGAGTGGTACTCCAGCTGTTTCCGTCCTTCCATTGGTAAAATGTTGTGTAAAAAAAAAACGTTTAAACCATTTATGTTATCAGCGACATCCTGATAAATGTCCAGTGCTGAAAATAAAGAGAAATATAGAAAGGAGAATGAGATAAAATGCTGATAGCTGATATTTATTAAGTCGAGCATGTGCCGGCTAAAAGGACGCAAGTAGCTCGAGATCTTTATTCTGTCTTTTGAATGAATTTGTATTTTATGAACTTATTTCAATAGCATTTTTTCTTAAGCATTTTATATCTTGAGTTGATGTGCAGACAGAGCTAAACACATTTAAAAAACAGTCTTACAAAACGATGAAATGAAAGTAGGTCACCGACAACCATACTTTCACATTTCCTTAAGTCACGTGATCCAGCGTGGTATGGCGTCGGTATCAGCAGTGAATATTTCGCCAACGTCAACAAGTCATATATGAATCTTAAACTATATTTTAATTTACCTTTCAATATTTATTTTTTATAATATTTTTTCTTCACTTAAAATACTGTTTTGATTTCTATAGTAATGTAAATGTAATTAAATTTGAGTTTTTAATTTCGAAACCAGTGCTGGACTGCACCGTCTCCGGGAAGATTTCTTTCGGTTTTCAAGCAAGTGCGATGCGTGGCACATTATTGAGATTATTTCAGTCTGGAATGGTTAATTTATGTAAGTAATTTTACGTTTGTATACATGAGTTGATGATCTATTAATCTGCTCAGTAGCGAATTGATAAATTTCTAATTACTTCGTAAAAATCTTGTGTATATATTTCCTTCAAAATTTCCCATGGCCAACTTTCACATTCGTTTCACACGCTTGTCAAGGGCATATGTCTTTAATTCTGCTACCATTTGGCGAAATAGGAATACCTATGTCTTCCTCTACTACCAGTTTGACAAGTGGATTTAATTTTTATTCTGAGGATTATCAGCGAGGGAACAAAAACACGATTTTTCAAGTCGGAAAAGACTCAATTTTGCAATGGAGGTTATTGAAAATTCAGAAACAGGTCACGTGACTACATCCTCTCCAAAACGAGGCTTCCTAACTAACCATGGCATTCCCCTGTGACCCAATTACATAAAAATAAATATGATATTGCTGCAATAGCAGTGCTAACGTAATTTAAGTTTCTTATCGCGTATTATGAATTATTTGGAATGTGTTGTTTTAGAACTTAATTAAATATGAAATATTGTACATAAAAATAAAGCAAATGTGAAAGTGAAAGTGGTGTTCTCCTTCATGAGTCAGTTTCTTATTTAAATGTGAATTTATTTCCCTTTTGTTAGTCAATTTTTGAAATTTATTTTTCATCCTGATTTCAGTGTCTTGTCTCCATATTAAATAAAGCAGTTAGTAAAAAGATTTAAAGTTTTTATATTACCTTCCCTGAGATACACAGATTTTATTTCTTTGAACAATCATCAATTTTTTTTTAATGTTTTTCAGTCATGTTAATGGTGTTATTGTGGCTGGCTATGTATATGTACAATTGTAACTTTTCATTTGTGCTGTTCTACAGAAATATGAAACTTTGCTGGAGGTGATAGGGACCAATGAATGTTTCTAATTTCTGTAGAACTGCTAGGCCCAGAAAAAAAAGAAGGTCGGGATTTTTTAAATTTCTTTTCACATGAAAGGTAAAAAAAAGGGCAGACTTTTTTAAAAGGCAGAAAGTGTCTATAGCTAAAAAAGAGGGTCGGTCTGTCAACCAGAAATGAAAATATTTTTGATACATTTGCATGGTGTCAAGTTTTATTTTGCTTTTATGATAGTAATATGAAAAATACCGGTTAACTATTTTACAAAAGCGCTCTGAAAAATAGTTAACGACTATGAGCCAATTTTTTTAGTTCTTTTCAAATTAACAAACTAAAATAAACAGGAATGCAGCATTATTGTTGGATTACTTATCATTATTGATGTTTTTTTCCCATATACAAATACTGTACAAAAACCTTTTTTTCCTTCACAGGGCAAGCTTTACTTGTTTCAACAAATCTTGACCTGTTGCTATGTTTTAAAAAGTATTCATACCTAAGTCAAATTTACCATGGGGGTCATGAGGTTTAAAGTTCTATGGTCAGTAGCAATTCTAGGGCTGCTACAAGTGTTCTAAAGCAGTCACATGTGACGGTAGCGGCTAGCCACAGTGTAATTTGAATATTGATTGAATTTCATTTTAGAACTTTGTCTACTGCAGGGGTTTCCTTAAGGATTTGACTTTCACTTGCCCAGGGGGCAAGTTACTTTGAACATCTACTTGCCCCCAGTGAAAACAGCTTGTCCGATCTTTAAGTTAGTTAGTGTTTGTTAATGTTTAAAACTAAATATGTGTAGTATGAAGATGAATTTTAGTTAACATGTATCATACACAATTTGCAAGCAACTCACCCCCTGTATAATGTAGAAAATAAAATATAAAAAAAAAATCCGAATAATTTCATTTCTGAAAATAAACTTGCCCGACGGGCTATCTCCTTGGAAAATCACTTGCCCATGGTGATTTTAACCCAGCACGGGCAAGTGGGCGCACACTTAAGAAAACTCCTGTACTGGAGGTAGTGTTTCCCCTAGGCCTTTTTCCCATGGCCCTGTACCATGCCGCCCATTTAGGGTCCCGAAATAGGCCATGCTGCCCTTTGATCTGGATTCTGCCGCCATGATCATGCCCTTATTACCAGTGCTCCAGCAAGTGTGTTATAGCAGGGCACGGCACCCTGTTGCCCTCATGCCCTTTTATGATATGCCACCATCATGTGTCATCTACACGTAGATGACATCAGAATTGTAATTATGTGGCATGAACTATGATTGGTCGAAGCCAATGACACTGTGCGACATATTGTATTTGTATGTCTGCTACACAACTAGGGGGTGGGCTTCGCCGGTGTGAGTGAAGAACACAAGTCTGATCTTTCATCATATATAATTTACAACAGGGATCATCACAAGTTTCATACACAGGTGTCACATCCAGTTTGTGGAACTAAATGTTTTCCTGTCATCGCAACCATTCACCATCATCCAGACTCACTGTGACTAGTTATGCAATAAATCGGCACACATCCGTCCCTTGAGAAGTCAAAAGCCTTTCTGGGCGCCTTCAAATAGGCCGGGCCTAAATCACGTGAGCACGTGACCAGATCAAAAAGCCACAAGAATAAAACGAACGGAAAGGAAGGAAAGGATTAAAAAGACAGGTTAAACTCCACCAAATTACACACGGTTACAATATTTCTGTGCATTTTTATTCTCATGCATGTTCATCATTTACACTCAAGAATGAACATGATCTAACAGTGATAAAAAAAAAAATCTTTTTTTTTTTTAAATGAAAATTAAGGTATATTTACTTTAGTTCTCTAACATTTATAAAAATCATCTGCTGAATTCAAAAAAAAAAAAGATTAAACTCTAGATTATCATCTAGAGTTAAATAAAAACAAGATTTATTTAAAAAAAAAATACTAGTATGGAAAAAGTCTTGTTTGAAATTATTTGTGTTGTTTATATCATTCTTTTCAAGGTATAATTATAGGACATTATTATTATTATTATTATTTGTTATATTTGAGACAACTGAAATAAACAACAGTAAATAAATTAAATTCATTTATTTAATGATGATACTAATGAAAATTGAAATTGAAACATTTAAATGCTCCCATTTGGGTATGAATATAATGCGACGCGACAGAAATGCCCCTTTGAGTAAAAATTTACCATGCCCCAACCAGATCCTACAGGAAACACTCACCCCAACCAGATCCTACAGGAAACACTCACCCCAACCAGATCCTAGGGGAAACACTCACCCCAACCAGATCCTAGGGGAAACACTCACCCCAACCAGATCCTAGGGGAATTGCTCAACCCAACCAGATCCTAGGGGAATTGCTCAACCCAACCAGATCCTAGGGGAATTGCTCAACCCAACCAGATCCTAGGGGAATCACTCAACCCAACCAGATCCTAGGGGAATTGCTCACCCCAACCAGATCCTAGGGGAATTGCTCAACCCAACCAGATCCTAGGGGAATTGCTCACCCCAACCAGATCCTTGGGGAATTGCTCACCCCAACCAGATCCTAGGGGAATTGCTCAATCCAACCAGATCCTAGGGGAATCACTCACCCCAACCAGATCCTAGGGGAATTGCTCAACCCAACCAGATCCTAGGGGAATTGCTCAACCCAACCAGATCCTAGGGGAAATCACTCACCCCAACCAGATCCTAGGGGAATCACTATGGAGGATTATGTTTTACAACTCAATCACCCAGTAACATTTGACTTGACTATTTGAGTTTACCGTCGCTTCGACAGTATTTCAGTTAAATTGCGACATCCAGCTAAAAACAGGTGGAGGAAGATCCCGAATGCACGGAGACATCCAGGTAGAACCATTGACCTACCACAAGCCAGCTGGAAGGCTTCCTCACATGAAAAATCCGAAAGACCCTGCCGGGATTTGAACCCACGCGGTGAGGGGCTGAGTGAGTGTTAAAGTCAGTGACTTTACCCTCTCGGCCATGGAGGCCCCCACCCGGTCCCACATTGTGTCTTCTTCTCCAGAAAACAGTCCCATTCCCAATTGAAAGTCCCTACCATTTTTCCCAGTTATCGAACAGTATAATATCCAAATTATTAAAAAAAAGAGTAAAAAACACACACACCAAAAAAATCAACAATGAATGAAAGAAATTCTTTTGGCCGATGCAAACAAGGGTCAGTTTGGGCGTCAATGGATGGTATATTTTATGGGTATTTCTGAGCCAAAATACAGATAACTGGAAATGGTGATTTAATTTGCGATACAGATAAGGTACCGGAGAAAAAACAATATCAGTAGTAGTCGGTAAGCGCTTGGGAATAAAAATCATATGTTTTAGCAGGATTTGCATAACAAAACTATTTAAGTTTGAATTTGTATGTTGTTTATCCCAAATACTGGGTTTTATACAAAGGATTTAGAATTTAACGGATTTGAAACATGTTAATTAATATGGCATCTCTTATGCTAGAAAAACAACTTCATCTTTATGGCAATGCCAGAGTGAACATTTGGTGAAACCCATGCCCCTGTAATTGTAAGCACTGATTATGACGGAGTTAACATACTGAGAGTCACAGTGTTTGCAGCCCTGGGTTTTCTTAAGTGGACGCCTGCTTGCCCGTGACAGGTTAAAATCACTGCGTGCAAGTGATTTTTCAAAGAAGATAGCCCGGCTATTATTTTCGTTGTTTTTTTTCTGCAGTATATCATGGTTGAAGTCCTTGCATATTGTGTTTGATAAATATAAACTAAAATTCACCTTAATATTACACATATTGAGTTTTAAACATTAACAAATACCAACTAACTTTAAAATCTGGCAACCTGTTTTCAATGGGGGCTAGTAGATGTTCAAAGTAACTTGCCCCCTGGACAAGCAGGGCTTTTTTCAGGTATTCCATGGGGCCGAATATCGACCCCATTCCCAATGCTATCTAGGTACATTTTTTCCCAATCAAGTAAAAAAAATTCCCAAAGCCAAGAAATATATATTTTTTACAAATATTTCCCAAGTAAATTGGTTTTGTTTACATTAACAATTCTTGTAGGTAAAATTATTGCATGCACTGCCTGAGGTCACAGTATAGTATAGTTTAGGTTCTTGATGAAAAAATTGTTTTTATGATGTATCAAGTGAACTATTGTATGTATTTCAATGGGTCAAATTTCCCTGTTTTATTGATTCGACAATTATTTTTCCCCAATTTTCCCTTTTTACTGATAAAAAAAAAAATCCCAAATTTGGCAGGGGCCTTTTACCCAAAAAGCCTGAAAAAAGCCCTGACAAGTGAAAGTCTAATTCTGAAGTAAACCCCTGTGTTTAGTAGTGAAGTTCAGAACAACTTGTTGATCAGATGATAAATATTTCAGTATATTAATCATCATAGTGTTATTAGACGCCCATGGTATTCTTAAAAATGTTTAAGATTGCTACCACAAAGAAAAAAAACAACAAAATAAAACATAAATAGAATTAATAGGATCTGAATTAGAACAGTACCAATGATTGATTTAAAACAGAATGGAGAGATTCCGAAAATTTACAATATTTGTTGATAAATGGTTAGGAAATACCCTGACTTTATTAATTTCATTGAATACATTGTTATATCGTGTGTTTGAGAATAGCAAATATTTTTGTTTATATGGAAAAAATAAACAACATGATTTTAAAGAAAAGGATTCCTAATTTTTATTCTTCGTTAATAAGATGGCCCTGCATCAGTGCATGTGTGCATCTGGTGTCAACAATTTTCTTTACACAACATCTCTATTCAAATTCAATTTTGATGGATTGAAAAAGTAGGTCACAGGAACTAAAATTAGATTTTAAAAATGCAAACTTTGAAAAGCTTCTTCTGCAAAACTGCAGGGCCTAGAGCTTATATAGTGTGTAGCACTGTTTAGTGGACTTCTACCAAATTCCTTTAAATCATGGCCAAGGGGTCAGAAATTGGTTCCGCCTCAAGGAATATTTGATTTTACATGGACTTATAATATATATATATCAGAAACCATGAGGTTGGAGGTTGGAGTTCAGATGTTTAAGTTTTTAACATGACCTAGCGAACCTCTACCAAGTTTGTTCAAATCATGGCCCTGGTGTCAAATTTGGCCCCACCCCAGGGGCTCACCTTGAGCACAATGTGCTCAAGGTGAGCTATTGTGACCAATGAATGTCCGGCATCCGGCGTCAACATTTAACTTAAAACGACATCTCCTAAACCACTGGGCCAATTTTAAAGAAACTTCACAGGAATATTCCTTGGGTGAAGAAGCCCTTTCAGAGTTGTTCAAAGAATTTGATTCCATGCAAATCTCTTGTTGCCATGGCAACAGGAGGAAAAAAAACATGAAAATTTTGAAAATATTGAATAATTCTCCAAAACTACTGGCAACATTTCAAAGTTATTGACACAGATGTTCCTTAGGTCATTCTCTACCAAGATTGTTTATATTATTTTGATCTGTTGAAAAACATGGATGCCAGGGGGCAGAGCCCGTTTTCCTTATATATTTATGTATTTAGTAATTCAAATATCTTCTCCTCCAAAAGTACTGGCTGGATTTCAAAGTTATTTGGCATAGATGTTCCTTGGGTCACTCTCTACCAAGATTGTTCAAATTATTTTGATCCGTCGAAAAACATGGCCGCCATGGGGTGGAGCCCGTTTTCCTTATATGACAGGGCCTTTTTACCCTTCTTAACTGTAGCCGGTAAAGGGCTGCTTCCCCAAGCCAAATAACCACCTTTTTTCCCCCAAAATAGTCCTCAAATTCCCCACTCTTAAATAAAATTCCCCATTAAGGAGGTAGCTGATCATTGAGAAACCTAGAGAACAATATTATGACGCTAATTTAACTCTGTTTAACTCTATTGATTCTTAAACAAAATATTTGATTAGTCTTTATATTTAGTTTCTAGTATGTCTTGCTGTGCCAAGACCAGTTTATGCTTATATTTATGAATATGGTAAAAAAAAAATCCTTTAATAAGTTGTAAACAAGTGGCTTGCTATTTTCCCCATAAAAAGGGCTAGGGCGCTTTCCCCAAAATTGGAAAAAAGGCCCTGTATGAATATTGTTCAAATTTGAAAAATCTTCTTGCCCAAAAGTACGGGCTGGATTTCATAGTTACTTGGCACAGATGTTCCTTATGTCACTCTCTACCAAGATTGTTCAAATTATTTTGATCTGTTGAAAAACATGGCAGCCAGGGGGCTAAGCCCATTTTCCTTATATGAATATTGTATGAATATGAAAATTATTCTTGTCCTAAAGTACTCACTCGATTTATGGCTGGCAGAGGGCAGAGCCCATTTTCCACAATATTATAAGATATTTGCTGTTTCTTTTCCTCCCACTAATACCTTGATCTCAGGTGAGCGAACCAGGGCCATCATGGCCTTCTTGTTGTAAGATTAGTATGAATTTATGTTCCATTTAATGTGCATATTATTATAAAAGTGATAAACCAGGATAAAATCAAACTCAATGATGAAAACATGCTTTGAACTGTGTATAAAAAAAAGAAAAATCCTAACATTTTCTAAGGATGGCTTAAGTGCTTCCTCTTTCATTTGTTTATTACTTATTTTATTTTTCATTATCCGTTTTATTTTATTATCTCCCTTGTTTATAGAAATACACAGACGATGGCAGAGGACGCTGATCGTTTGAAAGTAGGGCGGCTGATCGGAAACAAAGGGGATCGGCCTCGTTTCATACGCCCGGTTGAGCGCCAACGTATGCGGCCGTGGTTGATCGATCACCTGGACAAAAACGACATCCCAGGGTTGGTATGGCAGAACAAGCGGGAGAAAGTGTTCCGAATCTCGTGGAAGCATGCGGCAAATCAGTGCTTCAACATGCAGAAGGACACCAACCTGTTTGAGAGATGGGCCATTCACACAGGTCAGTACCCTCTTCTTATTATACCCCCCTTTGAAGAAGAGGGGGCATATTGTTTTGCAAATGTATGTCGGTCTGTAGACTACTTTAATTTCGATTAATAACTGGAGACCTCCTGGGCTCACATTCCTCAAACTTCATCGGGTGATTGGTTATGACTAGTAGATGACCCCTATTGATTTTGGGGTCATTTGATCAAAGGTCAAAGTCACAGTGACCTCAAATGTTAAAATCGTTTCAGATCAATAACTGGAGAATGCTTTGGCCCACATCCTCAAACTTTACAGGGTGATTGGTCATGACTAGTAGATGACCCTATTGATTTTGGGGTCACTTGGCCAGAGGTCAAGGTCACAGTGACCTTGAATGTGAAAATAGTGCATAGGGGGGCATATGCGTCATTCCGACAACTCTTGTTAAACATGTAGCTGACCAGAGACCAGTTTTCAGTATTATTCAAGTTCATCAATTTTCTCTGCTGGCCGGTGAGTTGTCTTTACTGTACTGGAGTTTACCGTCATTGCAATCTACACTGAGACAACTAGGTGAACCACTGACCTACCACAAGCCAGCTGGAAGGCTTCGTGACATGAAAGATACCAGTGACCCAGCGGAACTTGAGCCCGGAGTAGTACTATGTAGTACGTCACATGACCACTGAAGTCATCTGGTGGTGTTAGAAAGGTCTGATGATGATGATGATGATGATGATGATGATGAAAATGATGATGATGAAGATGATGAAAGAAATCAAATATTCTGTAATTTTCTTAGTACTACAGTCGTGTACTTATGGAATACCCCCACTTTTTGGTTCTGATCTGGGAATTCAAGGATCGAAAATATTTTTTAGAACCATTCACTTGTCCGGCCGCACAATCTACTCGTAAATACGAGAGGACAATTGAAATTTTCAATCCCTGGAATTAAAATATTTAGAATATGACGCCAAGTTGACTGTTAAGTGAATTATTCTGGTTCTTGGCTTCTTGTTATATTCCTGCTTCTAGGGGAGTGTCCCATTATACAAACCTTGTGTCAAGTCATTGTCATGTTATGTGCTCACCCCTATCAGTCTTGTAGTTTTGGGACACCTCTTGAACCATTTCTTGTGACTCTTAAGTATCAGGACACTATAAATTTCAAAATAACTTTGAAGGACATAGTATTTTACAATCTGGACCAAAATGTGGGGGAAACACTTCATTTTACACTGTTAAAGTGTGCTGCTAATCAAGCATTAAGGAGCAAGTCTTATCAAACTGTACATCGGGACATCCACAAGGGAGAGAGGACCATGTGCATCCGCTGTGTTCTGGAACATCCCGGTGTAGAAACTGAATTACCTGTAAGTCATTTGAATCTGTGCCCCCTACCGCGTAGGTTCGAATCCCGGCAGGGACATTCAGATTTTCATGTGAGGAAGCCTTCCAGCTGGCTTGCGGTAGGTCGGTGGTTCTACCCGGATGCCTCCTAGCATTCTGGGTCTTCCTCCACCTGTAATTAGCTGGACGTTGCTATATGACTGAAATACTGTCGAAGCGACTGTAAACCCAAATAGTCAAGTCATTTGAATCTGCCAACTCCTGATAGATCTATTCAGTAGCGATGTACAATAATGAGTATTTTTGTTACTAGGACGACATTACGACAGTGACCACAAGCGATGGAAAGCCAACTTCCGCTGCGCACTTAACAGTCTTCCAGACGTGGTAGAGAACAAAGAACAGGGTATCAAGAAAGGAAACAACGCCTTTAAAGTTTACCGATTCCTCGACGAGAAAGAGACAAAGCCTACAAAATATGACAAGTTCCGACGCAGGAAAGGTACTAGCTTTTATTTTGAGTTGATATGGTAGCGGCTCTTCCTGTCCTATTTTTAGCCATACCTTGATTTATTTGAAAAGGAGGTCTGGGATTTCTTTTTTATGAGGCAGGAAATGTTCAAAGTGACAGTATTTTAAATTTATTGTAATTTTGCATGCTTCCATGTTTGTCTGTGGAACAAGTCAGAAAAGTATTAAACAGAATCAAAGCAAATCAAATACATGTGCAGGGGTTTATTTAAGAATTTGACTTTCACTTGTCCAGGGGACATCTACTAGCCTCCAGTGAAAACAGGTTGCCCGATCTTGAAGTTAGTTGGTTTTTGATAATGTTAAAAACTAAATATGTGTTATATGAAGGTGGATTTTAGTTAATATGTATCAAAGACAATTTGCAAGCATTTTACCCCTGATATCCTATAGAAGATAAAAAAAACCCGAAAGATTTCATTTACATAAATAAACTTGCCCGCAGGGCTATCTTCTGTGAAAAATCACTTGCCCGCAGTGATTTTAACCCGACACGGGTAAGTGGGCGTCCACTTAAGAAAATCCCTGACGTGCATGTTTTGTTACCCAAGTGTCATTTAATTGCTTTCAGTTCCTCCATTTGTGGCTTCAATTCACTAATGAACTGGTCAATTCTTCCCCTTAAAAGTGTTGTCTGCCATAACTGTGAAATACACAGGCTGTACCTGATAGACTTGTTATCAATTTTGCCCTGTCCACTGCATCTCTGTGCAAGCCAAACTGATAACCAGACGGCTGCTTATGTTATTTACAAAAAGAGCAGCTTAGGTAAATTACAAAATTGAAAACCATTCACAAGGGAAATTGAGCCAAATTTGAAAAGTAAGAGGCACTCTCAGTCATTCAGAATCAGTGATTTTGTTCCTTCTATAAACGGGTCCTATAAAGGACCCATTCCCAAAAGTATAAGGACCCATTCCCAATTGTATAAGGACCTGTCCCCAATAGTATGAGGACTCATTCCGAGTTGTATAAGGACCCGTTCCCAGTAGTATGAGGACCCTTTCACAATTGTATGAGGACCCTTCCCAATAGTATAAGGACCATTCTCAATAGTATAAGGACCCGTTCAAAATAGTATGAGGACCATTCTCAATAGTATAAGGACCCGTTCAAAATAGTATGAGGACCCTTCCCAGTAGTATAAGGACCATTCCCAATAGTATAAGGACCATTCAAAATAGTATGAGGACCATTCCCAATAGTATAAGGACCATTCCCAATAGTATAAGGACCATTCCCAATAGTATAAGGACCATTCAAATTCCCAATAGTATAAGGACCCTTCACAATAGTATAAGGACCCGTTCAAAATAGTATGAGGACCCTTCCCAATAGTATAAGGACCCGTTCAAAATAGTATGAGGACCATTCACAATAGTATAAGGACCCGTTCAAAATAGTATGAGGACCATTCCCAATAGTATGAGGACCATTCCCAATAGTATAAGGACCCGTTCAAAATAGTATGAGGACCATTCCCAATAGTATGAGGACCATTCCCAATAGTATAAGGACCCGTTCAAAATAGTATGAGGACCTTCCCAATAGTATAGGACCATTCCAATAGTATAAGGACCGTATGGGACCATTCCCAATAGTATAAGGACCCGTTCAAAATAGTATGAGGACCATTCCCAATAGTATGAGGACCCTTCCCAATTAAAAAGAAGAGATAAATTTCCCTTTTCTTAATGATTAAACCATGAAATATCAATTTCAACAACTTCACATTGTAGCAAAGTTAAGAAGAATCTTAAATCAGTATCTCAGCATAGTAAAATAACATGTTAAAGGCTTTTTCACATGTACAACAATTTTCCAAATCTTATGATTTGTTTTTCTTTTTTTTCCCCACTTTTACTTATTTGCGCTATACAAAAATTTCCAATTTGAAAGGTTCAGGACCCTTTCCCAATAGGGTGAAAAAAAAGTCGATGAGATCCATTAACACATTTGGCGCCTGTCAAACAGCATGAATCCTGAAGACAGTGGTCAAAATAAATACAGGCCCGTGGCTGATTTACAAGCATGCTTGGCACTTTCATTTTCATAGAATTCTGTAAAATCAAAGTTTTTCATTAACATTAAATTTATTGTAATCTGTCATAAGTCAGGGTTTGACACTAACTTTTAAGCCAGATATCCCAACAGAACACCTGCTTCAAAATCCAAGGAGTCCCGGTCGTGTCTTTCAGATATGTGATGGCTTTATTCACATGTTGAGGTATTGTCATCACTGTGGTGTCATCATGAAAAACTTGGCCATAACTCTTAATCTATTTCACTGTCATCATTAAGGGCCATAACTCTTAGGTTCATTTTGACCAAATTATCTCCCCCTTTTTAAAAGAGTCCCAAACAGAGGAGACACATGGTGCTCTTGTATGATGAAATGATCACAATGTTGCACATGTATATATACCGACCATGTAAGAATTACTATCATCTGATGGATTTGATTGCTACAGTGTAAATATACCAGTGAGTTAGCACTTTGTTAGTCCCATGTAGACAAAACGTCCTTAAATGAATGAAACACTGGGTTAAAAAAAAAATTCAACCGCTTGCCTTAGAATATTCATATATGATTTATTTAAATTAGATAAGAGTTTTTTTCTTTGTATATGCAAAATATGTAGAATCTGAGCTTCAGAATTGTATAAAGAGATTTGATCCAGGTCTGGTTTTAATACCTCAAAATGTGATTAAAAAAATAAAGGGATAAAATTTTATGAATTTCATTTTTCTGTTCTTTGTTTTTCAGAGCCGGTCTACATAGAGAGAATCAAGCAAGACGTGAGTTATCTACCTTTCTATTTTTAGCTCACATGAGCACAACGTGCTCAAGGTGAGCTTTTCTGATCGCCTTTTGTCCAGCGTCCGGCGTGTGTCCGTGCGTCCGGCGTCAACAATTGCTTCAAACAACATCTCATCCTAAACGGCTTGGCCAATTTGAAAAATATTTTGCAGGAATGTTCTTTGGATGAAGCTCTACTAAAGTTGTATAAATAGTTCTGGTCCATTGCATAATTAGGTCACAGGAGCTAAAAATAGATTTGAAAAATGCAAACTTTGAAAATCTACTTCTGCAAAACTGCAAGGCCTAGAGCTTAGATATTTGGTATGTAGCATCATCTTATGGGCCACTACCAAGATTGTACAAATCATAGCCCTATGGTGATAAATGACCCCGCACCAGGGGTCACTTGTTTTACATAGAGTTACATAGAAAAATCTTAAAAAGTCTTCTTCTATGAATCCATAAGGCCTAGAGCTAAGATATTTGGTATGTAGCATCATCTTATGGGCCACTACCAAGATTGTACAAATCATAGCCCTATGGTGATAAATGACCCCGCACCAGGGGTCACTTGTTTTACATAGAGTTACAGTGCGGCTCGCGTTCAAGTTGGCATTTTTAGCGTGTAACGTGCGTGTAACGTGCGTTCCGTGTCCGTGTAATGTGCGTGTAACGTGCGTGCGTGTACCGTGTAACCGTGTAACATTCTCAACGTGTGGTCCGTGTAGCATCGTTTATATCGTGTGTAACGTGTTAACCGTTCAGCTGTTAAAAACTTCTGTCCGAGATGGACATAAACATATAGATTTCTAAACTGTAACATGTCACGGTGTAAAATCATTCGGCTTATTGTACTAGAACCCTGATGGAAATGAGTCTTGATCGAGGTAAAAAACACATATTATCATGTGTGTTTGCGTCCTGCTTTATGCATGAAAAAACAACTGCTTACATGTGCATCTGGTGTGATATGTTTGAGCGCCAAGTGTGAAAGGCTGCTAAATTGTGTCTCTTATAAAATCTTGATTTTAAGTGGTTTCTAGACTATGCATTGACTTCATTTTTGTTCTGGAATTAAATGAATATGTGAGCATTATGAATCTGGCATTCGTTTTTGGATTACTAATTGCATTTGTGGAGTATTTGTGTCTAAAACAATTGGATTTTAACAAAGGATTTTATCATAATTTGGTGAACACCTTCTCAGTGTACACAATGGATTATCCTAAGGGCAGTGCAAGTGACCTAATGAAATATAGAGCAATACCCAGACAATGGATTTTACCTGATCAGCAATTATTGGCAAGATTAAAAGGTCTGGGTATTTTGAACTTTAGAAGTTACAGATCTGGAAACAAAACATCCAAAATTAATAAACCACAAAAGAAACAACTTGGTGTAAATATCTCAAACCTAGTATACCCAAAACGACAAAATACCCTAAGTAATTTCAGAGAAAATGTGACATGTTTAACATTAAATTGCCATTCAGTAGTCAACAAAGATGTACTAGTCGGACAATTGCTTCGTGATGAAAACATTGATTTTGCACTTTTGACGGAAACGTGGTATTCAGATGACAAACAATCTCTTTTCGAAACATCAGATTTAAACCAAAATGGTTATAAACTTAGTGTTGCAAATCGTAAAAATCGTGTTGGCGGCGGTATTGCTTTGACTTGTAAAAGTAACGTCAATATGCGGAAAAAGGAATCCGGCGCGAGCCAGACTTTCGAGTACGGAGTATGGCAATTGGTATTCAAAAACATTACCATCAATTGTGTAGGAATTTATAGACCCCCATCATTGGCTACCCCTCTGCAATTTAAATTTTTTGGAAGACATTGTTTCAAAATATCGAAACCTCTTGGCAATGGGAGATTTCAATCTTCATATACACGACGACACCAGTGCTATTTCAGAATTTAATAACTGTTTGTGTGCTATGGGATTAGAACAACATGTACATTTTCCCACGCAAGTGTTCGGTCAAAGTCTCGATCTTGTGATCACAGAGGTCGCAAATGGTGTTGAACTAGTCTCATGTGAACCTGGTCCATTTCTTTCAGACCATCGTGTAGTGAAAGTCATCACAAAAGTGAAAAAAGAGAACATTATCAGCAAATCCATCACATACAGAAACTTTAAAGATATTGTTCGCTCAGAATTCGCCAGTGATATTACCGATATAAAAATTGAAAATGAATCAGTTATTCAATATGTGGAACTTTTTGAATCCGAAATGAAAATTATCGTTGATAAACATGCACCTGAAATCGAAAAAACAGTTATTTGTAGAAATCCGAAGCCATGGTTTACTGAGAGTATAAACACTTAAAGAGTATTCTACGCAAATCTGAGCGCACGTGGAGAAAACACAAAAATCCAAATGACTATGAAATCTTTAAAAATGCATTGAATAAATACAATCATGAACTTAATCTTGAAAAGGAACGCAAACTTAGTCAGAAAGTGCTCGAATTCAAGGGAGATTCCAAGAAACTCTACAACTTCATGACGGATCTCACCGGCGGCAAGTCCGAAAATCCAATGCCGACCGTTGA
The DNA here is from genome assembly GCA_021229015.1 of Solen grandis. NCBI lineage: Eukaryota > Metazoa > Mollusca > Bivalvia > Adapedonta > Solenidae > Solen > Solen grandis. Next base: position 36,920,553 of record CM037778.1, read on the forward strand.
CAATGAAAACAGTTTAGCTGATAAATTCGCCGATTTCTTCATGAGCAAAATTGAGAAAATACGAGACAATCTTAAACATCATAAGAACTACGAACCATTGTCGAAAGATGTACCAAAATTCGAGGAATTTGGAACCTTAAGTGAAAATGATGTGAAAAAATTGATTAATTCCATGCAAACGAAATCTTGCGAAATTGACGTTTTGCCGACGAAAGTTTTGAAGTCATTTGTGACTGAACTGCTTCCCATCATTACGATATTAGTTAATCTTTCGTTGTCACAAGGTGTCTTTCCACCAAACTGGAAACTGGCAATAGTTAGACCTCTATTGAAAAAACTTGGACTTGAACTCATATTTTCTAACTACAGACCAGTAAGCAACCTACCATTTCTGTCGAAATTAATCGAAAAGGCAGCATTATTCTACCTTAACAAACATGCAAATGAACACAATCTCCTTCCAAAGAACCAATCAGCGTACCGACAACATCATTCGTGCGAATCAGCGTTACTTCGTCTTGTTAATGACATTCTTGCTGCCATGGAAAATCAAGAAGTAACTGCATTAATAGCGTTGGATTTAAGCGCAGCTTTTGATACCGTCGATCATGACATCCTTCTCGACGTTCTCAATCGTCAGTATGGTATCTGCGGAGTAGCACTCGACTGGTTAAACTCGTACCTGCGACCCAGGAGTTGTCGCGTAAGTGTGAACAATATAATGTCGTCAGCACGCGATCTTACGTGCAGTGTCCCCCAAGGAAGCTGTTTAGGGCCGTGGCTCTACCTCGCTTATGCAGGGACCATATTTGACATTGTTCCGCCTACCATCTCCGTGTACGGCTTCGCCGACGATCATACTGCCGGCAAACGTTTCAAACCTACACCCGTTCTCGAGGCCGAATCCATTGTGGAGCTAGAAGAGTTCGCATCACAAGCAAATGATTGGATGAACAGTAATAAATTAAAAATGAATTCTTCAAAAACTGAACACATAACTTTCGGAAGTGCTCCTCAGTTGAGTAAACTGTCTAAAAATGAAATTAACATCTGTGGTGATAAGATCAAACGACAAAATACAATCAGATATTTAGGGGCATATTTGGACGAAAATTTGGCTTTCAAACATCACATCAAGATCAAGTGTCGAACAGCTATGTTGAGCTTTTTTCGCATAAAGAATATTCGCAAATTCCTCACAAAAGATGCAACAGAAACTCTAGTACTCTCACTCGTGATTTCTCACTTAGACTATTGCAATGTGATTTTGTATGGTATTTCAAACTGTGATATTGCAAAACTACAGCGAATTCAAAACATGTGTGCCAAACTAGTATTAAATCGTAGGAAAAGAGACAGTTCTAAGCAGGCATTATACGATCTACACTGGCTGCCCATCAAGGCCAGAATACAATTCAAGATTCTTGTATACATGTACAACTGTCACGTTGGAAATGCACCACCGTATTTGACTGAACTGCTTACACCTAAAGTTCAAAAACGTTCTCTGAGATCATCCTCATCTTCAGTTGACAGTTATGAAGTGCCTTTTAATAAGTGTAAAACTTTCAGCGACAGAAGTTTTAGTACGATCGGCCCGAAACTCTGGAATGATCTTCCATTAAATATCAGACAATGCTCATCAGTTGATAGTTTCAAGAAACACTTGAAGACTCGTTTCTTCACAGACTATTTCAATCTTTTCTAGTCAAAGTCAGTAGAGTGTAGAAACAGTGAACTGAGAGACAATGTTATTCAGTGCATTAATTCTGTGATAAATATCTGATTTTACAATCTCTTTATTATCAAAGTAACATTATTATGTCTTTTATTATGTCCTTAATAATATAGCCATATTTTTAATTATCTTAAATACCATTATTTTTTTTTTTAACTTTTGATTTTTTTTTTTTTTTTTTTTGTTTTGATATAATAGTGTACAACGCCATTGAATATGTATTTTATGTAGAAATAGGCGTTTAAGCAAATAAAACAGTTTCAGTTTCAGTTTCAGTGTGAAATGATACAACTTATGCTGTTGGATATACCATATTTCATAATGCACATTGCTTCAACTTTATATAAATTAATAATAAAATACGACTTACCGATTTCCTAGGTCTACTCAGTCCTCACGAATATTATAACCACTATTTATTCCGTTTACAGGTAAAATTTAACTCAAAATTTGCTGGCTCGGAAGTTATACTCTATCGTGCTGGTGGCACATTGTGTCGTTTAGCAGGGACTTCCTGTGTATTCCAGTTTGACACGATACACAATCTATGCACAGGAAATATTTAATTTTGACACCCAAGACCAAGAGTACATTTGAAGAAGTTAGGTGTCAGACTGGGTAGCTGGACTCGGATTATACGTAAATCGTCACCTTGGCCCGGTACATGTAACTTTTGACGACTTATGTGTAATTCTCTCTCTCCGCCATCTCTCTCTCTCTCTTTCTCTCTCTCATTAGCCTAGATGTGATGTATATACAATGAATTTAAAACTTCAACTATCATGCTCATTATTAACTAATTAAATTTAATTTTCACGTTATAACCGCAACGAATACATCCAAAACTTAAACCTTTCATCTACCTAAGGAAGCACTCGATAGGATAAACTTATTTAAATGAATTGCGTATTTAAATTGATTCGATAAACTGATAAAATTAGGAATTAATTCCAAAGCATAATTAAATACTCGCTTTTCTATCTAAGGAAAAACTCAATAAGATGAACTTATTGATCGATTGCGTTTTTTGAATTTATTCGATAAACTGATAGGAAATTAGGAATTAATTGCCGAAAGCATAACTTTAAATACTCGCTTTTCCATACATATCCTGGTGATGGTACAGGTAATTATAAAGATAAAATGGGCTCGATTTTTCCACTCCTAAAACTATTGAATGTTTTTATCCGTCTTTTGAAAATCATTTGGGGTTGGTTGTTTTGTCTGTCTTCCAATAATGAGTAATCATACATTGTATACACAGAATCGTATAATCGTCAATTCTATTCGTTTTCTTATTAAAATAATAAGAAAAAAAAATGATAAGTGTCTATGGACGAAAACAACTACAGCTAGTATATGTGGCTAAAATTATAGATTACCAACAATACGATACGATTTTTTTAATTCTGTGTTCAGATTTGTTTCGGTAAATGGCCAGATCGGTAATTAATTAAATAAAAAGGAAACTCCTTTGATGTTTCATTTATTGATTATATATGGAATTTTGTTCCCAAACTTTAATGATAGTGTGAAAAATAGATCATACGCATTGAATGGAGTATGCATTCATACATTGTACATGAACGTGATCATATAAGAATAAAAAAGTAATCATTTCTTTCAGATCTTCGACGTATCTAAAAGAACAAACATGAAATATAAAGTTTACTAGCAATTACATGTAGTTATTATAAATCTAAAACGAGAATTTAATACGATCGCTTGTCTCTTGATTCCTTCTTTAGTTCTCTTATTAACTAATGACGCATAGAGAAGTAGTCTATGGACGAAAACAACCGAGTTGACCGAATAAGCCGGCAGCGTTTGCATCGTGCATCGTGTATATGAACCAAACGTGTAACGTACGTGCACCGTGTAACGTGCGTGTAACGTGCGTTCCGTGTCCGTGTAATGTGCGTGTAACGTGCGTTCCGTGTGCCAACTTGAACGCGAGCCGTACTGTATATAGGAAAATATTTAAAAATCTTCCTCTATGAATCCATTAGGCCTAGAGCTTAGATATTTGGTATGAATCATCATCTTATGGGCCACTACCAAGATTGTACAAATCAAAGCCCTATGGTGATAAATGACCCGCACCAGGGGTCACTTGTTTTACAGAGAGTTATATAGGAAAATCTTAAAAAATCTTCTTCCATGAATGCATAAGGCCTAGAGGTTAGATATTTGGTATGAATCATCATCTTATGGGCCACTACCAAGATTGTACAAATCATAGCCCTATGGTGATAAATGACCCCGCACCAGGGGTCACTTGTTTTACAAAGAGTTATATAGGAAAATCTTAAAAAATCTTCTTCTATGAATCAATAAGGCCTAGAGCTAAGATTTTTGGTATGTAGTAGCATCTAATGGTTCATTACAAAGATTTTCAAAGTCTTGGCCCTATGGTGATAAAAACCCTAGTCTTCTCTGAAACCATATGGCCCATTGCTTAGATATTTGGTGTGTAGTATTGTCAGGGGTAAAATGTTTTAGATTAAGTTATATCAGAATCCTTGTCTGTTTAAAAACCTTGACATCAGTTGAAGCAATGGTACTCAGGTGAGCGATTCAGGGCCATCATGGCCCTCTTGTTCTTTTTTAGCTCACCTGAGCACAATGTGCTCATGGTGAGCTTTTGTGATCGCCTTTTGTCCGTCGTCCGTGCGTGCGTGCGTCCGTCGTCAACAATTTCTTTAAACAACATCTCCTTCTAAACTACTCACTGGATTTTGATAAAACTTCACAGGAATGTTCATTATGGGGCCCTTTACCAAAGTTGTTAAAATTATTTTGATTGGTCAAAAATCTAGGTTACAGGAGCTAAAAATAGATTTTAAAAATGAAAATTTTAAAAATCTTCTTCTCCGAAACCACAAGGCCTAACCTTTAGATTTTTGGTATGTAGCATGATCTTATGACTCTCTACCAAGATTGTTCAAATTATGGCCCTGGGGTCAAAATTGACCCCGCCCCAGGGGTCACTTGATTTAACATAGGCTAATATAGGAAAAACTTGAAAAATCTTCTTCTCAGAAACCACAAGGCCCGGGGTTTAGATATTTGGTGTGCAGCACTGTCTAGTAGATCACAACCAAATTTGTTCAAATCATGGCCCTGGGGTCAAATTTGGCCCTGCCCCAGGGGTCACTTGATTTAACATAGGCTAATATAGGAAAAACTTGAAAAAAATCATCTTCTCAGAAACCACAAGGCCTAGGGTTTAGATTAGAGGTGACTATTGCCACTGAAAAGACTATCACGATAGTATCACGATAGTTGAAATCACTATTGCGATACTATTGTAATAATCAACTACTGTCACGATACCATTGCGTAGTTTATATATATAATGCTTCAGTCTTGGGGGATTATTCAGAAATTTGAAACATCAAGCATTACAGATCAGATCTATATTCAGACATATTTAAACTATAGATCTAGATCTAGCCTATATAAAAAGTGAAATATTAAATTTGTTATTTACTTAAAAGTATTGAAATTATTTCATATGTATGACTAACCCATCATATTACAAATAGAAAGTAGTTCTATATACGTAACTGTAGAATACTGAATCATTCACTTACTGCTTCTGTTTCCTTGCAGTAATCAAAATATTAGAATGAACAGAATCTAGTTTTTTTTAGCTCACATGAGCACAACGTGCTCAAGGTGAGCTTTTCTGATCGCCTTTTGTCCGGCGTCCGTCGTCCGTGCGTGCGTGCGTGCGTCGTGCGTGCGTCCGGCGTCAACAATTGCTTCAAACAACATCTCCTCCTAAACCGCTTGGCCAATTTGAAAAATATTTTGCAGGAATGTTCCTTGGATGAAGCTCTACTAAAGTTGTATAAATGGTTCTGGTCCATTGCATAATTAGGTCACAGGAGCTAAAAATAGATTTTAAAAATGCAAACTTTGAAAATCTTCTTCTGCAAAACTGCAAGGCCTAGAGCTTAGATATTTGGTATGTAGCATCATCTTATGGGCCACTACCAAGATTGTATAAATCATAGCCCTATGGTGATAAATGACCCCGCACCAGGGGTCACTTGTTTTACATAGAGTTATATAGAAAAATCTTAAAAAATCTTCTTCTATGAATCCATAAGGCCTAGAGCTTAGATATTTGGTATGTAGCATCATCTTATGGGCCACTACCAAGATTGTACAAATCATAGCCCTATGGTGATAAATGCCCCCGCACCAGGGGTCACTTGTTTTACATAGAGTTATATAGGAAAATCTTAAAAAATCTTCTTCTGTAAATCCATAAGGCCCAGAGCTTAGATATTTGGTATGTAGCATCATCTAATGGTTCATTACCAAGATTGTTCAAATCATAGCCCTATGGTGATAAATGACCCCGCACCAGGGGTCACTTGTTTTACATAGAGTTATATAGGAAAATCTTAAAAAATCTTCTTCTGTAAATCCATAAGGCCCAGAGCTTAGATATTTGGTATGTAGCATCATCTAATGGTTCATTACCAAGATTGTTCAAATCATAGCCCAATGGTGATAAATGACCCCACACCAGGGGTCACTTGTTTTACATAGAGTTAAATAGGAAAATTTAAAAAATTTCTTCTATGAATCAATAAGGCCTAGAGTAGATTTTTGGTATGAAAAATTAAAAAATGCCCCCGCACCAGGGGTCACTTGTTTTACATAGAGTTATATAGGAAAATGTTTAAAAATCTTCTTCTATGAATCCATAAGGCCTAGAGATTAGATATTTGGTATGAAGCATCATCTTATGGTTCATAGAGTTACATAGGAAAAGACCTAGAGCTTAATCTATAGATTTGATGTGAAATATTGTCTAGTGGTCCGTACCCACATAATTCATAGTTATAGACCAATCATAAAAAAAATATTTTGCAATATTACTAGTTTGAGAGATTATGACTAGATAATGGTTAAAATTTGGCCCTTGATTGAATCACTTTTTACTTTAAATTACATACTTGATATATGTTTTATATTAAAATCAGTATCTACGATTAAATAAAATGATAAAAAGACTAAGAGAATATATTGTGTCACTTGTATATTAAATAAAGGTTTTCTTTAAGAAAGATATGAAAGTACAGATAATCGTATTGTTGGTAATAAAAACACATTCGGTCGTTTTAGGTTATAATATTATTAACCAATGAAAAATTAGGAAACTATTCAGCCCTCCATTTCCGGTTTCAGTTTGGTAGGTATACGATTCTCTTCAGAAATTTCAACGAATTATCGAAGATCATTAATCTAACAGACCTAAAAAGCGATTGAAAAGTAGGTCAGTAGGTCAAATCTAAGAAAAACCTTGTTTACACACTGGAGGCCACAATTTTGATTCAATCTTCCTCAAACTTGGTCAGCACAAATGTCCTCAGGTGAGCGTCTTTAGGGCCATCTTGGCCCTCTTGTTTTAGTAAAACAAAGGGTGCTGGGGCACTAGGGTTTGGGCCTGTTAATATGGTGCTTTGAAATTGAGCACACCTTGTTCCCTTTGTCTATAGTTAAAAAAATGCAGAAATATTGAGGCCAATGGAATGTTAAAAAAATGCAGAAATATTGAGGCCAATGGAATGTTAAAAAAATGCAGAAATATTGAGGCCCTTGGAATGTTAAAAAAAAGCAGAAATATTGAGGCCCTTGGAATGTTAAAAAAATGCAGAAATATTGAGGCCCTTGGAATGTTAAAAAAATACAGAAGTATTGAGGCCCTTGCATTGTTGTTGTATTGGGGTTTACCATCGCTGCGATAGTATTTCAATCATATAGCGACGTCCAGCTAATTACAGGTGGAGGAAGACCCCGAGTACATAGAGGTACCCGGGTAGAACCACCGACCTACCGCAAGCCAGCTGGAAGGCTTCCTCACATGAAAAATCCGTAGTCCCTACCGGGATTCGAACCCACAGCGGTGAGGGGCTGAGTCTTTGGCAACCGACAGCGTGAGCCCTGGTTGAGAGATTTGTAGTCCACGACTGTAACCGCTCGGCCACGGAGGCCCCCCCTTGCATTGTTAATTTACCTCTAACACTTGACCTCATGAATATTCATATACTAATTAAGGACTTGATGAATTTAGATTTACTTCAAAATTAAGGGTATATGAAACAATGGTTTTTCTTTTGCTATGAATTGTTTCAATATCTTTTGAGCAAAAAGAGGAGACCCAGATTAAAAAAAAACGTCCTGGAAGGAGCTGTCTGATCTGGGTCTGCTCTGGTTGCCATGACAACAAAACCTGTCTTTATGTTACAGTCTACACACTGACAGGGGTTTGTTTCTCATTTTCACACCAATAAATGTCATTAATTACTTTGAGGTGACATCTTTGAAAAATTCATTGTGACAAGTCTTGTTTAAATGTAGATATGGTGCAGAGCTCCATTCTCCCCCAGTCACTGCTATGGTACCAGTATAAAACCAGATCAACCTGCAAGAAGGCCACAGTCTGACCTGGTTTTATACAGTAACCATAGCAACCAGGAAGGCACACTGTAAAACCAGACCAGACTAGGAACTGCTTTCAATTTGACTGTGATAAAGTCTCTGAGTGATTTTTTTTTTTGTCAGGTTGACGAAGATGAAGATGATATCCACACCGCGAGAGAGCACAGTTATGCTGAATGTACGTACAATATCCTTATCTGATATCTGTGATCATGTGTTGTACGTACAATATCCCAATCTGATATCTGATCTGGGAAAAATTAATGACATATTCCACCTAATTAAGAAAAGCAATAAAGCATGTGAACAGAGGCATCTTTTTTTTTCAAAATAGTTAAATAGCAAACAAAAACATGTCTTTTTTGATTTTTTGGGGGGTGGGGGTAATTTTGTAAAATATTACCAGTACCTATTTCAAATTGGGATATGGTAATGGGGCTGATATTCAGACCAAACAGATAAAAAACCCTGTATCTACTGTCAAAAAGCTACATATACATTGTGTATATATAGACATATGAAAATATTCCAGTATCTCTCCAGGCCCTACACAAGGGGAGGATAACTCTAGTCTACTATGAGTGTTTACCAAAAATAAGGGGACAAATGGTTTCTCCATCACTGTGCTTGAACTTCCTGCATCCCTGATCTGAGCAGCTTCATGTCCGTATTTTGTATGTTCTCTAATAACAGATTCACATAGAACTCAAGATCAAAACAATCTGCTCACCTGATGTAAACGCTGACACACCAAAAGGCCGGCTAGTGGGTGGGGTGAGGATTGAGAGTATGGCTTTTGATAGGGGAAACACAAAACTGAGGAATAATCTTGTACCAGGTGTATACCTAGTCCTTGTGATATGGAACAAAATATACTGATATTTTCTCCCGATTGTCCGAGAATCTCATATTTTCACTTCAGTCTCTGAAATACAGTAGTTTAACCTTAGATATGTAATTAAGACAATATAAGTAGTTAGCTATAAGTAAGAGTTAGCTATAAGTAAGGGGGATACTGTCAGGCTTTGGGTCATAATTATATCCCTTTGTTTACAAGTTGGGTGTGTGCATGTAAATACCTACGACAGGTTTTAAAATATAAGTATTTTCATAATTGATACACAATACATACATGCCATATTTTCAGTACCGTATTTACTCGACTATAAGACGGGTTTTTTGGTGTCTGATCAGGGTTTAAAAGTTGGGGGGTCGTCTTATAGGCGGGGTCCACCAGTCTGGTAAAGTTTCCCCAACTTTAGTTGCCGTATGAATGAAGCTTCGTAGCGTAATGCAATTATGCAGCCGTATATTCTTCTCATTTTCAATCGTTAGATAAATATTAGAAATGAATTGCATGATATAAATGACTAAATATTATTGTAAGATTGTTTAATCAAAAGTTTTTTGCACCAATATGAATTTATTGGAACATTTTAAGCATTTTATCTTTTCTGCAAGCGGTTTCAGGGAAACACACGGTGCTCATTAGAACTGCTTGTTCATAAAATCTTCTCGTGACACCTCGACGTAAATAAAGCATT
>CM037778.1:36930396-36980396 GCA_021229015.1 Solen grandis
GTGAATAATTCCTCCATTTCTTGTCAATTATTTTAATTTCTCATCAAAAACTGCGTAAGAGGTCTCCCGTCCACAATGGCGGAAGAAAAATCACCGTTTGTTCCTTGAGTATACTGATCTCGTGGTTCGTGGGTCCGTCAAGCGGAGATACTTCACCCGCCATTGTCATGGTAATGCGACGGACGTGGACAAAATCCTTCCTTAAAGTGTCTGATTGTAAATTAGAATAAAATGCATCTTTAAGACGAGCTTCCTTAAGCCTCTTCTGCATACTAATACCATTTTTATGTCAACTGATGATGTTTGTTTCTGCCCAAATGTAGCGAAAATCTGTCACCATAAATTCTAATGTCTTTGCCAATGGACCGTTAAGAAGAGAAGAGTAAACCAGACTTCTTTGAACGTGTTCCTTAAACTGCTCGGCAGACGCTACCGTTTTGAACCCTATCCTTTGATCCAAAATGTCTCTAGAACAAACAGTCTGAGATTGAAGTGCAGAAGCTCTCACATTGGAAGTAAACATATAAATCAACAGCATTTTTCTCAAGACAAATGATTACCTTACTTTCGAATACTTGTGTTATAACACCAGGACTGTTGAAATCGTGACCAATTTTCCTTGCTTGTCAACAGTTAACATGAAAGTTTTTATTGAAATCGTGACCATTTTCCCTGCTTGTTAACAGTTAACATGAAAACTGTTATGAACGTGACTGATGAAAATAAAAGCGTTCTCCACTGATATACACACAACTCAGTTCAGTGAAAATTAAAAATAACAACAACCAATAATATAGAAATTGATAACAAGAATAATTTAGACAATAAATTACAAAGTTAATAAATAAAATTTCTTGACTATGAAATATAATTGTTATCTTCTTTTCAAATTTTAATTCTCATTTACGATATAGTAGTTCGTTCGATATTTTCGTTTTTCGTTATTTCGTAAAAACGAAAAATTCGTTAATACGAATAAATGTGTCCCACTATAAAACTATAGTGTGCAATGTCACTTTAAGTGATGCCTAAAAATCATATTTCTCAGTCAAATACCATTCTAGTTGCAGACTTCCTCACTTGACTTTTGACCCAGCAAAGAGTCAAAAACTTACGACTACAAGTTTTGGATAAAACGAAATAAAAACACCCGCTAATAACCGCGTGGATTACATGTTAGTCGGCAGAAAATATCGCGGCTTTACTTGTGAAACATGTTAATAATTAATGCCAATTCATTTTGGTAAATACCCCAAATTAGCTCTTTAGTAGGAATGGAGATGAAAGTGTCCCCTCGCCTAGCACAGCATGTGTTTAAAATTTAATTTCAATTCGTCTCATTAACTCGCTCGTCTAAATATACTTTTAATGTCAAGCTTTAGAGAAAATCGGGTTCTAATTGTCACCACTTCAAGATGGTATCAGCCTACAGTTACAGAAGGACATACATCATGCATTGCATTCATACGAATATCAGGATTATGATGCACTTTTCTCTTTCTGGTATTCATCTTTGTCGTTCCTTCTCTCTATCTCTGTTTGATAATTACTCGTTCCTCTGATCTGTCAATCATTTTTAGCGACTTTTCCCCACGACAACAACACTCACTCTCTCTATATATATGTCTGTCTCTCTGGCTTCACTCCTCTGTATTGTCAAGCTCTTGTATATATTTTCATTAACAATACTCTCTTTCTCTAGCTTAAGTTAAAAAACAAACAAAAAAACAAAAAAAAACAACAACAAAAAACAAACAAAACAAAAACAACAACACAAAAAACCCCCCAAAAAACCCAACAAAAACAACATTTTGACCATTTTTTCCCTCTCTATATCTGACATACAATACTGTAAACCTGCCTTCAGATTTTCATGGTTATTTTATAGAATACGGAATACATGATGTTTTATTTTCGACATGTACAGTGTACATTGTCAAGGATACAATAAATAAAAAATTTTCAATTAACAATGTATATAGTTTATATACTTTATATAAATATTGTAATAAAACATGTATTTATATCTATATAATATACATATAAGAATGATAAACATTTCTACGTGTAAAATGTATAAATAGTTTATGCACAAATTATATATAACATAAAACTTAAAAAGACATTTATAATCATTCAACAAACTTATTTAACAAATTATTTCTTACTTCCATGGCTTTCTTAAAGTATATCACCAACTTAATAAGAGTAGTTTTTTCTTTTGATTGCAATAATGCCAAAATATTGTACGCACAAGATCTAACATAGAAGTGCTTACTAATAAACATTCTTATGTTTTCAAAACACGGACATTGTAATGAAATGATATTCATCTTATATATCTAATTAATTACAGCACTGACTGTGACACTCATTTCTTGGAATTCTATTTTGACCATATCTTCCTGTTTGTATTCTAAAACAATGACCAGAAACTCTTATTTTAGTGACACTATATCTGAGACTTTGTGGTAATATGTATATCTAAATAACCCGTACTCAAAAATATATTTACAATGATTATCAAGTAAACCACTCGTTTCTTTTTCGGAATACCAGTTTTGTATAAAATATCAATTACTCTTTGTTTGAAGATAGGTAAAAAAAAATTAAATCGTACAATTCTGGATTGTTTCATACATCAATTAAACCATAATTACAAATCTTTAATCATTTTGGCCCTATAATCAAAACCCATATAACAATCACTAAGTGATTGCTCGTAAACACGTAAACACACTGTATAATAATATTGCTTGTATTAAAGATCTTAAACCAATATTTGATAATTCTAACATATCTTGCAACATACAGTAGATCAAAGAACTAATTATACAGTAATGTATTGCACTTGTCTTTGTAAAGATCAGTATCAGGCAAATGGTGACTATATATTATTTCTAGTTGATGATAAATATTATCATGTTACTATTATAAATATCATGTCTTACAGAAAACATCCTACCATAAATATCATATCTTGTTAATTCACTATATGTCTAATGTTCTTTGCTTTACTTTGTAAATTTTGGAAATAAACTTTTTAATTGAACTGAATCAGTCTATATAGTCAAAAAAGAAATGTAAGCCTACATATAAAAAATCCTGTAAGGCTCTCATATTTTCTTTTTATTATTTTTTTTATGAAAATTGAATATTTCTGTAAATTGACTATGAGACACATTTTGGACTTATTTTAATGAACTTAAGGGCGTATTTCACACAATAATAATTATTTTACTATATAGACAAAGAAGGAAAATTAAAACTAGCCATGATCATTTTCTTGATTACAGAGAATTACACTATAAACAAATTTATCTGCCCTTGAAAGTGAGTTGTTTGTTCTTTTCTGTCATTGTCAAGGGCAGATACTCAAATTAATTGTTGTTTCATTTCCAGTCATTATGCAAAGTTAGGAACAGTTCTATCCAATTTTTCACTATGTTTCAGCAAATAAAACATATTGCGTTTTTCTTGAAAAAAAAAAATCAATATATTCGTGTATGAAACTATAGTATAAAATCCGTTGTATAGAATTTCTAAAACTTTTACACAGTGACGGGGAATATAGTACCATACATCGAGTTGAAATTAAATGAGGTGTTGCTAGCTTATGATATTGAGTCATCTGCCCTTGCAAATGATATAGCGGAGCAAAAACTCACAAAGTAGAATGAAGACCCTCATTTTCCCCCATAAATTTGTTTCTAGTGTAATTCTCTATAATCATGCAAAGCTTAATTTTATAATATTTTTAAATATTTTACATATATAATTAATAAAAATTTTATCCGCTAGTTTTGATTTTCCTTCATTGTCTATATAGTAAAAACTTACTGTGAAATACGCCTTTAAAAGAAAACCAAACACTTAATTTAAAATGCTGATTGCAAAAAGATTGCCATCTTTGTTGTTGTTCTTTCTTTTTTTCTTTTTCTTTTTTTTTTGGTATATCAATTTATCAGATTTTTATTCTAAACTTTTCAGTAGATCTTATTTGTCTTTCTCGGAATTTCATTTCAAAGTGAAAGTCTAGTGCTTTACTAGATAATATGTTCTGTGTCAATTAAAAGTTAACTATGATAACGTGTCTATATCTTATGTTGCTGGCTTGTCCTTTACAATGTTTATCAAGACAAATGAGCTGTCAGATTATGGCTGATACATCTACTTGACGAAATTCTCGCTTCATAAGACATATATATTTCCATCATAATTCTGTACTTTTCTTTTTATCAGTATACATCACATGCCTGTCTTCACAAAAATGTTCTTAAAAGTGTTGATAAAATGCTCGTGACACGACGCGTAAGAGTTAATTATCACGCATGTTTCATTCAGTTTATCTCCACCCCATCGGTAATGGCTGTCTATCGCCACTTACGTTTAGTAGTCGGTGATTACTTCAGAAGTGCTAAAATGCCCGAAGGTGATTGTCTCCAAACGAAGGTGAGAGTCACAAGGAGTCGTAGAATGTCGAGGACCTTCCGGCGCTCGTCACTTTCCGTATCCTCATTCGTTAATCTCCGTTGGCTCCATCCAGTTTTGGCAGTTTAATACATAATAAAATTAAAGTTAATTAATTTATCATATTATGAAAATTAAATTAACATGTGCAAAATATTACAAATACTTTTTTTGCACTTCCTGGAAAAGAAACTGAAGGATATATCTCTCTACTTATATACAGTGGATAGGATTGGATGCCATCTTAACCTAAACAGTTTTTATGTCATATTTGTGGATTCGTTTATTTTAAAGTATTACGCTCAAATATATAGTCTGGCGGAAAATTCCGATTATTAAAAATCTATGACAGGTGATTATTCTTGCAAAATAGTTTGCAATTTAACTAAACCTTTTTTTTAAATTTAATTTGGTAGTATGAAAACTGCTGAATTTCCCAAAAACCCTTATTTTGAATTAGTGTTTGTTCATGTCAAGTTATGATATGAAACAGTGCTGTTATTTGCATAATTACATTCTCCTTTCCCGAAGGTTTCCGCATATTAGTTTGTTTATTGATTACTCAAGCATATTAACGTATGCATTATGCAACTACATACATGCATAATTTATAAAGAATGCGTTTCAACATTTTAACATATTAAATATATTATCAATTATAAATAATTAAAATAATAGTACTATAATGGAAAAAAATTTTTTTAACCAAATTCACACATAATTATTAAATCATATATATGATAGTACACAATATAATAAACTGAAAATTGCGTATGCTATCTGACTTATGTGCAAACGGTTTTTGAGAGTAGTAGATAATAGAAAAAAATATATAAGTAAAAAAAAAAAATACACCGTGTAATTATTTATATAGTAAGTCATTAAGGACGGAGCATAAATATGAAATTAATTAAAAAAAGACATGGTGGAATTATATAATGCAAATGCGCAAAATATATAAACAAAAAAAATAAAATACACAAGGTTAATACATAAGGTAAATATGAAATGTAAATGAAAATTATATTTAAGGAAATAGGATTATATGAGTGTAAGTTTCATAGTTCATATGTATCATTTCTATTTAAAAACGAACTTAAATATACATCGTTTGCGGTTGTGTATGTTACATACCACTATAAAATGATTTGGCTAGCATCACAAATAGTACAGCAATTGGTAAGTCCGGTCAATGAAAGTAAAATATACAAACACGAAAGAAGATTGATTCCCTAAACGCAATGTTCATCGAATTGAAAGTGAAAATTCCTAAATAAAAACAACTTTAACCCTTTCCCTCATAGAGACACCATGAAAAGACCTATGCGAACAGCATAAAACCAGATCAGCCTGCGAGTAACTCGCAGGATGATCAGGTTTTATGCTAATCGCTGCTCCTCAGTGGTCTGGAAATGAGGATTTTATAATTAAATTTGGTAATGTTTAACTGTGGTTTTCTGCAGATCAGGGTTTATGTGGTACCTATTGAGTGCGTCAAAATGAGTCTATATGAGGGAAAGGGTTAATTTCCCGGTCTCTTAATTGTATACATATTGCATAAATAACTGTAGGAACAGTCAAAATTACGGGGATTTTCTCTTTCCGTTTTGTTGGTATTAATTTCTTTTCTGCGGGTTAAATTCATTCTCTGCTCCATCTCCACCCAGTTTTGTAATTTCGTCGATCTTTGCATTTCTTTTACTATTGCAATGTCTTGTAACGCGGCACAACATTGGTTGCTTGACTACAGGAGTAGGTTTTACTGTCTTTAAAATCCAGTTGCTTTGCTAGATGCATTTTTCAATATGAGAATTGGTTTAAAACTACACAGTTTCGTATTCGTAATATACCATTTTTGATAATGATAATAATAAGTTAAATAGATATAAACAATGAAATTATTGACTATTCAGAAGTATATGTTATGACTCGTAGTCATTTCATTTTATGAAAGATTACTTTTAGTCAATAAAGTTTATCTCATTAATATTAAAAAAAGTATCTTACAATTATTTACAAGTTTTTTTTTAATAAAGGACCGCACATTTATATGAGACAAAGACAACCTTGTTGCATAAGCACAGACACAAGACGGGAGATGAAACAATGGGTATGATATTCAATAGAATATTACGCTCTATTTCTATAAACACTTAACCCTTTCCCTCATATAGACTCATTTTGACGCACTCAGTAGGTACCACATAAAGCCTGTTCTGCAGAAAGCCACACTTAAACCTTACCAAATTTAATTACAAAACCTCATTTCCAGACCACCGAGGAGCAGCGAACAGCATAAAACCTGATCAGCCTGCGAGTTACTCGCAGGCTGATCTGGTTTTATGCTGTTCGCATAGGTCTTTTCATGGTGTCCTCTATGAGGGAAAGGGTTAAAATAGTTTTATAGTCGGCCTTTAAAATAGAAGCATGATAAGTAACCAGTGGCGACGTAAGGTAGACAAACCCAACATGTTTTATTATAAAGGCGACGTGACCCAGTGGTAATGAAGGCTTTGGGTTCAAACCCGTTGTGAACATTGATTTTTCTTGGTTCTGGTCCAACCCAGGAACTGTCTATAGGGATTAGTATTAGTTGTCAAATATTTGTTTAAAAATCGACATAAAATAAAAAAGTTTAAACTTCCTAATAGTTTTCTAAAGACATTCAGACAGAAACGGGGAAATCATTTGTTTGAAACATATTTTTATATTAATGTATACGTAACCGCCTCTTCATATTGTAAGTAATATGTAAGGTAGGATATGCTATCAACAGTATGTTTTTTTATTTTGTGGGAATGGTAAAGGAAAACTCTATAGAAAAAATGAAATGCACCATTTTTTTAAAAAGCCAAAACTATTTAAACTTTTAAACCAAACATAATGGCTGAAGAACGCGTTATATTTTTTACTATTTTAATCGGCTGATTAAATATACAATTAATGATATTATTTTTTCATGAACAAATTTCTTTAATATCAAGAATACAAATCAGAGTGATATATCGACGGTATATAATCATACAATCTTGAACCAAGCCAACGTATGGTTGCAAGAGGTCTCGCTAAAAGATAAAAGTTTGTTACAAAATCTGACACTTCCACGATTAGACCCTGTAATACTGTTACCCAGAATAGGCAGTCAAGTATATTCTTTATCTACTTTATATCCCAGGGTTTAACTAGTTCAATCAATATCTCTGTGTGTTATTGAAAATCTACCAAAGATATCTTGCTTTCACATATCTATGGCAACAATTTGGGCATTTATCTAGCATTTATCTCGGCCATTCACACCCAGATATTGACGGAACTGGCGCACGATGCAACCGTGCGTTAGTATCCATGCACCAATGATAAGTATATTGGTTACCTATGGGACAGTGGCTGTAGTATTTATTTAGTGTCACTTTCCAGCACTTCTGTTAATCCTTCCGACCTGGGGACTAATTGTGCAACCAATTGCTAGAAAAGGGCCATCAGAGGTTCATATCTCTGAAATATAGGTACAACACGGGTAGCTATAGGAATTCGATGACACGTTAAATTAGACTTAGTGTGCAATTGAACTGTCTCAAAGATTATCTGAGAAACCATGGTTATCAACTGTTTCATCTACTGTTATCACAGGCACGTATACAGCATCGTCTTCACGGGGGCTGACGTGAACTTTGGTGTCATCCTCCACAGACACAATCAACTGTCTTCTTAATTGCTGCACATATTCAATCTGTAGTCAATTTACAATCGCACGGGCAGTTAGTCAACATGATTGCGTCTATTTTGGGGCGCATGATACCCCATCGTGTGGCGCGCGCGCTCCGGTCGTCACGTGATCTCCAGGGAATTGTTCATTCGTCATCCTCTGACATTCGGGGACCACATTTTCTCGCTGGTGATCGGATATAATGAGTTTGTAACTGCTCGCGTATGCCACTATCATTGTCAATTCGTTATGGCCAAACAAACAATTTATTTTTCATTGAATTTGACCGAATCTATCATAGATAGCTTCAAGTATTTTTTTGAGATGTCATCGGAGTACCCAGTCCTGTTTTCACTTGTATTGAAAACACAAGGCTGCGCGATTACCAGGACAAAAGGATGCGGCCGTCTAATCCGGTATGCAGCCACTGGGTCAGCATGGCTCCCATATTAAACCTTGACACCTAATCTTGACATTAAATCCACCAACCCCGCTTTTTCTATGTATAATATCAACGAATGCAAATACTTAATACGAAAAATTGAAATAAATATCCGCCACGACAGGTGCATAATTGGTTTGAAAGACGGCCGCATGGTGGCGCGCGAGGCACCATGGCGAATCCGTTTAACCATATTAACCTTTGTGCAAAACTGGCGACCGTTAGTGACAATTTCCAGTTAATATTACCCCACCCCCTGGTGAACAATTAGTTCAATTGAACTCCCCGCTCGGCCATAAATCACTGGTACATATTAATGACAATTTCAACTTGTCAACACGGAGAGAAAGTTTCATAAGATTTAATAAAATTGTTTTAGTTTACTTTGTCATTGGGACAAGGGTAATTTTGATAGAGGGCTGTTTTATTTGCATCAATGACGTTTGTATTTTTGTTTTTCGGCAAATGGGATTGGAATGACCGTTATTCATTCGATTTGTGCCGCGTAATTACGCCCGGAATAACCGTGCCTTCTAAAGGATTGTTCGAGGCATTAGGAAGATGTTATTGAGCAGTTTCTTCCTGCATCCATCCATTTCATTTCCGAAAAATCTTCAAGACGAAAGAAATTTATATTGATTATGAAAACATCTCATTGAGAAATCGTTCACCTTCTTCCATCTCCTTCTCATCATCATCGCCATCTCCACATTTCCTTCTTCTTTTATTTCTTCTATAATTTATTATCTATTCATTTTTAAAGTTATTTTCTCTGAAACATTTCCATTTGTAAACAGTTAGAGTGGATAAGATAATTGTCATTAGGTTACTGATGTGTTAAATACCATCACGCACCATAACTCTAAACCGATCCAGACATTATAACCATCTTATAAAAACATATTTAAACTGTCTTTAATTTCTTACATTTCCGTCCGTTGATCTGACATCTTTCTGCCCCGCGCGAGCTTAAAGTGCGTAATAACGCGCGCCTGCAGCAGAGATTCGCATTAAGAAACCGTTTCCAGTTTACCATTTTAATAAGAGACTTTATTTAATAAATCTTTTCACGCTATCTTATCATATGATAAGCCTTAATGTACAAAATTAAACCCTTGTTCCCCAAAATCGATTTTCATAAATTTGTGAAAACCAATATATCGTCTAAACTTGCCCGATGTCAAAATATATAAATAATGCCCCAATCCCCGAGTAAACATTGTCGATAATTGATTTAATAATGTTCAGAATACGACTCGTATCGGGGCCTGCCCAGTGCAATCAATTCCTTGTAACTAGGGCAAAACACAAGACCGTTTTGAAGGCCCGATAAAGATATTAAAATAGAAAAGATAAATTTGCTTTTGAATTTCTGTCATAAAATTGACGATTTGATATACTCTTGGCTTCGTGATTTTTGAAATAAAAATGTTGCAACATTTACACAAAAAAATCCGGGCTAATCTCCATAGAACCTAATTATAAAGACGCGCCGCCTGTAATTCAAAAAGATATGTGATTTTTGGACACCGATGAAGAAATTTTGTCAACATAGGAACCTTACGTTTCGTACCAAGGTGTTTCGTACTTTAATTGCAATCAGACTGTCGGATTACATCGATTAGTACGCTATGTAAACACCTGAAGCAATTCGCGCCGACCCCGCGCGGCTTTACCAAAAAGTAGCGCCTGAGGTCAACCAAACATGGTGATTGAATTATCATCGAATACTTAAAATATCACATTTATCCAGTGACCGTTTTGATCTCCTAGTGAGATATGTTGTTTTAAGAAATCAAATCTAAGAGCAAACATTTGATACTTATAACAGTCAGAGGGTCTAGTAGCTTCCGTCCTGTGAAGATAGAGGGCGAGAATATACTAATTGTTGATTGTGTTAAGCTCAAAATCTTAGTAAAAGAAATCTTTTAGCATTAACACCAGTAAATTTATCGTGGTTTAATGTAGTAGGGATTTTGGAATATTATCCAACAAAACAACCAGACACTATCAAACTCTACAGCTTTGTCTCGTTTTATTAATATATTTACATATTCAGTAAAAATCTGAATTGAAAAATGTATCAGCAAAAAACTTAGCATTATTTGAAATAATAATAATAATAATAATAATAATAATCCCGACGTGTACACATAATAATAACATGACCAAACAAATATTACATTTCCAGTTGTAAATATCAACTTTTTATCATTTACTAATATACATGTAATATATACTAGTTAAAATATTTTTGTCTCTTTTAAGAGATATGTTGCATGAAATATATTAGCTTACATATAATTTATTATGTATTATGTATACACCGTTGAGTGAGTGAAAAATTTATATGAAACCAAACAGCATATAAGCGTGTTGTGTTAAATAATTGACTAATATTATTTAATGAATATTATAAACTTTTAATAAAATCTCTACAGCATAAATGTTGAACAAGAAAAAGAAACACATATTAACTAATATATATTCAAGAAAAATACATTTTTAATTCATTTACTTTTTTAATCGTCTGTACGCCAAATTTCATATAATGACTTCACGCTGCTGAAAGCTCCATGGTCTGTTATATTTTCATCAGGGGAAAATATCAACATTAGTTTGTTATACTAGACTTGCTGTCTTTTTCAATTTTCCTTCATTTTCAAACCATCTACTGCACCGGATAACGCTGTTTTAATAACCTCGGTTGTAATTTAATTTTACTTTGCCGACTGTGGAGCAATAAGTCAAGGAATTATGTTGGTTTTAGGACGGATAAATTTGTCCAAACTATTTTTTCACTCTTTGCTAATAGACAGAGCAGCATTAAATGTTCGGTGGTTTGTCGGAAAATCAGGTTTTATCACTTTTCTTATTATAGTCAATGCTTTTTAGACCGTATAATCTAAATTTTATATGTGAAAGTGTGGGAGAAAATCTGTGTTAAACCGTGGTATTGAGGGAGA
This sequence comes from Solen grandis, assembly GCA_021229015.1. NCBI lineage: Eukaryota > Metazoa > Mollusca > Bivalvia > Adapedonta > Solenidae > Solen > Solen grandis. The sequence continues at coordinate 36,941,981 of CM037778.1, forward strand.
CTTACTTCTGAACAACGTCAACACTTGGAACATCATCGAATGCTACTTGTGTGCAGTCGGTGATTTTAAAAGCTATTGTTCAATGTAATTAGAAATCATGTGATACGACCGCTATAGGATGAGCCCGTCTTCCAGTAGTATTAGTAACCCGTTGTAACAATCTCTTAAGGGTATGCAAATTAGCTCGCGCTATCTCCACTTTAATGCGCACACGGGCGCTATTCGTCGATACTGCGCAGTGGGCGGGACTTCGATAACGCCATCTCGTACTGCTCCAATGACGTCACCGCTCGCAGTGGATCATAATGGCTGATTTTTATAACGTCTCTATACAGTCCTGATTTATCCTTACCTCATCGCACGCTAAGCTTCGGCAAACATATTTCACAAGTCCGTGACGTCGTTTAGCTGTATTGGAACATCGGAAAGTGGTTCATACTTACAGTACTTATATACAAATTGCGAGTGGCAGTAAAACTTCAAGACTTCTCACAAGTGTTGAGAGCTTACAACCATCATCTCAATGGACCAGTAATTAAGCTTCTGAAATATACACAAGTGTGGATTTTAACGATTAATTGAGACTTACAGTTGTTTCAATATCATTGCTAACCGACTGTGTATTTTTATTCTCTTATGAAAAATTCAACCGCGGAAAATATTCTTGCGAAAGACGGAACTATCGTTCACTCACGGGACAAGGGTCACCATAGATGAACTCTTTAAATGATCCACTCTGTTTAGAAGAACTAGTGAACAGTTGCGGAGCGCCCCCTAGCAGCACGAGTACTATGCATTTGGAGACAATTCCAGCCCCAGGCCAGGACCATCACACCACCACCAACCTCACCAGCGCGATCTCACCCTCGGATATGGCGGATACAAAGTCTACAGGTATAGACTCTCTCTATTTTCGTGAACGATGTTAGGGGCAGAGATTCGAACCCTTGTCCCGGTTCGCACTGTGCGTGGTTTGTTATCTTGTTCGTTTTACACTATCTTCCGTGATTTTGAGTATTGTAGAATGTAGAATATGTGAATCTATATACAATAATATACCATGATGAAAGCTGATTTCGTGAGAAACGGTTTCGACATCAAAAGAGTTAACGGTTAACGTTCCCATATGTTAACAATTTATACTTAAATATGATTAGTGCATTATAGTTCAACAAATACAAAGTCATGGCTGATCATATAAATGATGATTTCGTTGTACGACATGTGCAACGCGTTATTTATAATACTGGTGTACTTATTTGAATGTTAAATATTATATTCTAATTAATGAAGTTTGCTACAAGGTGTTCCGGATTTTGATTTTTTTTTTGCTTAGCGATTTTACTTTACTCTGTCTATCAAATAATTGAATTATCATTTTACATATCCATCTCAAAATATAGGAAATAAATGGTAATATCTAAAGTTCACGAATCTAAATACAAGAAAAAAAAATCTTGCAAATTTTATAAGCATACTGTACATTAATGTACCAGCGCATAACTTATGTAAACTTATGACTTGTTTAGCTCTATAAAACTGCCTTCTACCAACACACGTTCAGTTCTTATTATGTGACAGTGATAAAATAATGAATGACATGTACAGTTAAGTATTTGTATATATATATATATGTACCAACATTCAAATACACCGTATGGCTAAGGAAAAAATAAAGATAAATAATACGGCTTTTACCTTTACTTACATATATGTAATAATAAATATACGTTTCAAGAAAGTTCAAAATTTAAGGAAATGCTTGTAAAAGATGAGAACCAAAATTATTGCAATAAAATTATTCCTACAATGATATTGATATATTATATGGCACACATGGGAGAATATAATAATAATAATAATAATAATAATAATAATAATAATAATAATAATAATAATAATAATAATAATAATAATAATATGATAATATAATAATAATAATAATCTCGCGAAGCTAAATACTCACTGTTTAATAACAAATCGATATCGATCTAACATTTTTCTTCAATGATATTTTATTTGAAGCTTTCAAACTTCCCAAAATCTTGAACGCTTTTTTATCCACGGCGTAAGGCATGGGGTTCTTGTTGTGTAAAATACATTCCTCGTTATTTATTAATGAAATTCCGAGAATGTGCTGGCCACTCCTACATAATTAATAAGGTGACGATCTGCCTGAAATGCAAGTCAGAAATAAATTGAAATACAAATCCGTTACACCTCTTACACACATAACTTTACGGCGGGTGTATAAAAAACCCGGGAACTCTGTGAAGAGCTACCACAAGATATACGGAGAGGAGGGGGACCTATCCGCCGCCATGGAAACGTCTACAACCGACAAATGCGACAAATTTTAGAACTATTTAGCTTCCGTTGAAAATAAAATCTACCGCCCTTGCCGATGTAGAAGTCATTAAGACATTTAGTAGTAATAACATCAGAGGAACGTTTCCAGTGAGAACACTTGTTCCACACACCACTTGTTGAGTTTCTAGTGATTATATCTAGCTCATAATTAAGCAATTTTTATGAAACTGCGAAATATTCCGAGAGACAGAATTGTTTTCCTCAGTTTTACTGCGCCGCTTGTCTCATTTCGCGACTTGTTGGAAATAAATTTCAAGGACTTTCATCTCTTGAAAAAAAGCTAAGTGTTATATGCTCATTTTCGTTATGAGATAAAAGCATGTCGACTGAAAAAAATCCCAGCTGGTTTTATACAATCTTCTGATCTTTTCAGCGTTGATTCCTTTTATACATGTATATTTCCAATGTATTTTCTAAGCAGAGGACGATTAAAATCAACGGAAAATAGATCGGGGATTAATTATCTTATTTCATCAAGATGCCGTAACAACAACAAGCAGCAGTATTAAATATACTCGTTTAGTGATGTTTATGTGAGATACATTCTGTTTTAGTATAGAGACTGACTGTTTAAAAGAACTCATTTATAATAATAATTATCTTTTAATCATTTACGTATTTACAATTTGTTTTCAACAAAAATCAGTTTCTTTAATGTTTAAAATGTTCTTTTTTAAAAGCAAAGATGAATGAAGATAAATAGAAAAGAATATTTCGTAAAAAAGATAAATTGTAGAGAATCTTAAGGATAAATTAGAAAAAGAAAGTGATAAATTAGTACACAATATGTATTAAACTGCAGTTATCGACAAATTACTTTTAATTTAATAATAATAATAATAATAATAATAATAATAATAATAACTAAACTTGTTATATGCTCGGAACAAACGCTATTCGTTGCAACTAATATATCTCGCACATACAAATAAATTTCAAGAAACGTATTTCATCCATTCATAACAGAAAGTGACCGTGTCGTAGTTCAGTGTTTCTCCACTCAGTGTAGATAAGAATCCCTATATGCGATTCGGTTTAATGAAATAAATTAAACTCAATTAGATTCAAATTTGTCTTTTCCCGTGTCGGTCTTCTCATAAAACCGATTTGGAGAGAGAGAGCGGTCTTCGTGTGGCATCCTTACAATGAGAGAAGCGAAGAATACACCGTGATGAAATAGGTTAAAAGTTATCTAAAGATGTCGAGTAAATTGCCTTAGGAAAATTGATGCCATGTTTAGTCCGATAAAAACTGAATTAGTTATGTTTTCTTTGCGATAATCTCCGCAAGTAGCGATGGAGGGCAGATAACTTTATGTTTTATAATTGGCGTGGCCGTGAGATATGCATCAATATGGAAATCGCTTAATTTGTTATGTATGAATCAAAACGGGAAATTGAAAATGGACGCCTTGGTGCTTTTCGTGTGTGTACGGCAGCAGATATTATAAAAATGTTGAGACAAAAAGCTGATCGAATTATAACTAGTTATATTGAATAAATAAAATGATATCTCATTTTTTTTAAGGATGTATTCGTACACGACATGAATCTCAGTGATTCTTCTTTCTTTTACAAAAAATAAATCTATTTAATGTTGCTACGATGTTTTTTGTCCTGTTTGTGGTGTGTTTATGTATATATTCAAATTAAAATGAATATTTTTGAAAAACAAATGTATTTAATATGATATAAATTATATATAAATGATATTACAACATCCCTGCATGTTATTGTAATAAAATCTAGTATCTATGCATTTTATTGTAAAATTTGATGCTTTTATACGCCTATTTTAAGTGAAAACAAAGAGTGCGGATACACACTTTCTTATAGAAATAATTGTTAGGAAACTATATCCCGAAATAAGCATCGTTCACAAGAGCGAGGGTGCAGCGAAATTATTAGCTGTTTAATTTATGTGAAACAGAAACTCAATATAGATAAGAATGACAGCTTCATGAATTAGTAATACAGTAATATAATAATAATAATAATAATAATAATAATAATAATAATAATAATAATGTTCACCATCATGACCTAAAATTACAAAAATACTTTTTTATAAATAAGATTGGAGTAAACAAAAAACAAACAAAAAACAAAAAAACAACAACAAAAAAACAAATACAACAACAAACAAAAAAACACACAAAAAAACAAATAAGGATATAATCTGAATTTTTCCCGGCAATTTTTGGAATAAGTCGAAGGAAAATATGCTAAAACAATGCAACACTGTTTTGCAGTTAACATATTGATGAGGAAAAAAAATGGGGAAATAAACTTGAAATAACATGACCCAGTCAGTTACGTTATTAACCTGAAATCTAACATCATCTGTTCTCTATTCACAAAGATAAACATTTCATTTACGCTTGATGCAAATCCTCAGCTCGTCTGCTCACGCGCGCTTCGAATAATATTTTCACTGCTACCCTAGAACCATTTTCTCTTGCATTTACTGTCACTGTTTCATCAAAATAAGTCAGTATTTCAAAATCTCGATGAAGATTCTTTCAATATTATAAGCTGATGACAAACTTGATTTGACATTTCGACATTTCTCCCCCGACTGACAATATGGAATCGATCTGCAATCTGAAACAGCCTCCTGTTTATTTTGCTCGCTGTCAAAATAGCGCGAAATTCCGTGTATGTATTTTGTAACTGAAGCACTTCAGCAACAAAACGGCACGATCTTGATGCTAATAGCTGTTGAATTTACCAGGCTTTATCCAATTACTTATCGGGCTCTGCTCTACAGGAGTTCAAGGGTCCATAGCGGCTGACGTTTTTGTATTTCATAAAATTCGCAATCGCAAGGGGCAGGGCGGCGCCGCATCTTAAACGCCGGCAGCCATTTTAAGGGTCCCCTCGTTACTGTATCACATGTAAATTTCTATCTATTTAATCACAGAAGAAACAATTAGTGTAATGCAGAGGCATAAACATACCTATTATCGCAAAGTGTTTATTATATTCTAATCTAAAATGTTCAAAAGAATTTTAAATGAAAACTCGGTGATCCCAGACTTTTGAAAAGGATAACTCGGCTTGATAATTTCAACAAGGGACAGCCCACTTAGAAACCAATACAAAATATAATGGAATCTTTGTTTTTTCCATTCTTTTAAATTAAGAAAAAAGAAACAAGACAGCATTGAAATCATGATAGTTTCGATGTGGAAAAATTGTATCGTTAAAGATTAAATTTTTGTTGAAAACCTCATTTCCAGTCAAATAGGATAAAAATCACGTGATTTAAGTTGGATATAATCCATCGTGTGTAGATATTTAACTTCTTGTTATGTTGCGTTAGTTTCTTCAACAGACTATCTGTACCACTTCAGATTATCTTATTCATATATATACACTTCACGGACCACACGTACTGGAAAAAACAAAAATGAGAAATGATTGGAATTATTTGCAAAAGAACTTTTGAAAGGCATCTGAACTCCACGACCAGTCTCCCTGGGTCGGGGAAAACTTCCAGGGGTTGTAAATTACAATCGCAGCGTCTGAGAGATGGGCCTAACGAGACTTGATGGAGAATGCGATGGGTTTTGATTATACGACAAGACTGTAAGATATATTTTTTCAACGGAAGACACATTTCATTTGAAATTGAATTGATATAAAAACAGAACAGCGGCCAAATGTATTGAAACTATATTCATTTTGAGGAAGGTTGGATAGTGATATATAGAAAATACCTACAATGCTGTAATTCATAAGCATATTTTGATATCAAACATATACGATTTCATTTGTTATATTACACGTTTTATCTACCTGGTATAGACACTCTTTGTATAGATACCGAGAAATGTAGTGATAGAAGTTGTAGGGAATGTTTGGGAAACTTGCCTATGCCACAAGGAAATTATACGGCATATGGTTTTGATATTTTTATTCACGATTTGACATTTTAAATCAAATGTAACTTTTAACGGAAAGCTTAAACTTATTATTGCATAATTCAAAAATAAATTTAAACAAAATTATCAGTTAGATATAAAGACACGTGATAACGTTGTTTACCTACTTATATTATGTTCCATATTATTTCTTAAAAGTCTCAGATAATTTTTGTGTTTAATATTGGTCTAGATATATTCCCACAAAAGGAAAAAAAAAAGTTGTAAATTTTTTAAAATTTTTTTTTAAAGTTTACCATCAAATGACAAATCAACATCAAATGTTTTTTTCTGCTAACGGTATTTGCATACCTGAAAATAAAAGATATGGAAATGTCATTATCAACGGACTGATGTGTGTGTATTTTTCACAACAGAGTGTTTTGCTTGAAAATAGAATTAAGGTATATCCATATCACCGCAAAATATAGATAGTTTAATATACATTATGTCAAATTATAGATACATTATAATCGAATAATATATTTGAATTACAGTAAAACATGTATTACATAAAACATGTGTTTGGGTTTATGTTTAGAAATGTTTTTTTTTTTAGTTTTAACATATTCATTATTATCATAAAATACACGGTTAGTGGCTAATATTCAAGTAATTGGGATAGGATGTGAACGAAAACATGATTTACATTAAAATAAAGAAAAACAAACATATAAGAAGAAAGAATATTGGCCAAGTATTAATATAAGTGTTTTTATAAGGAGTTATTTTAAAGTTTAAATAAATTATCAACATGATTACCCGGTATACAAAAATGAAAAATGAATGGAAAACTTGAAAGCACGTAGCAAATGACGCACACGTTATTTGTAAGCGTCAATCATACATAGAAACACATACATTTTGTATACAAAATATTAATTACGGTAGATGACGAAGCACGTACATTTAAAAATAAAATATCTTAGTAAACATTTATGATATAAAGCGTTTTAATGATGATGGAAAATTTCACCTGTGTAAGCTATTTGGTAGAAGTTAATGTACATTGGCACGAATAAAAACTGGACACGAGTATATTGTCAAATATAGTTTACAGAGCAGTGTGCCTGCATGCAAAATGGCAGCTTAATTCAAAAGATGAAAGTTAAAAGAAGTTTCCAACCCGCTTTATCAGTGTTCGGTCTTGTTTAAAGTATTCTATTTAGGGAAATTTAAATCATGGTATAATAGACTGGAGCCAAAGTTATTGTTATTACCAAACAAAAAACAGACAAATCTATGAAATAAATGAAATGAGTTCAAAATTAAAGCATTAATATTATATAAACTCAACGTTCTGCAAGCAACGACTTATTTCAAATGACTTTATCCCACCCTAAGCCAATGAATCAACATCTAAATTCTATAAAATTGCACTGTAAATAAAATTGCAGACCAATATATTACTTCGTGTTGGCGCTTCAATTGCCGATACACGTTGCTTTTTGACTGAGACCTTCTTTATTTTCAACTCCAGGTTATCTGCATACGTACTAAAAGTAATATTGGGCTGGTTATTTATGACGGAAGCCAATGACTTTATTTACCTTTTTGTCTGGGAGAGCTCTAATAAACTTGGAAATGTTCAAATATATTGGTGCTTGTGTTGATTAAAGCATGGCCACCACACAGTGTTTGTCCACCAGAGTATTGGCTGCCATCATTTTCCCGGTCTTTAATGATTCAGCACGAATCTTTATTCCCTTGCAGAACAAACTTGATATATAACATGCCCTTAGCAGAATCAAATATGCACATTTTTTTTTGCATTTGTATGTATTTATAACATGCTAAGATTGGACTTGTATATTTTTTTAAACAACGCATCAAAGAAATTCGAATGTCTGTGTCGATCGGGACAAGATTTATCAGGAATATTGACATGAGGATACTAAAAACGAGCTCCAAAGGACCATATCCGGTTCTTCTTATGCTGAAAGTGGTTGTTAGTCTATTTCTAAATGTTTTAAATGGGCTATTAAAAATATTGCATACTTCCATGAGAAAAAAATCATCAGTCACTGATAGATTAAATAATAGTTTCTGATATATGTATTTTTTCTTTCTCAATTACTAAAATGTTGCACTAATATACAATTTTGATGACGTCCTTGTGTGTTTTTATACGTAGCCACCTAATGTATGACTGTTGATCAAATCACGAATGGCTTAAATATATTTACTCCGAGTTATTTGAAAAGAATATAATAAAATATAATTTGCAAATAAGTATAACCTTGCCTGCAATCATTTCCTTTAATTGCAAAAAAAAAAAAAAAAAAAAAAAAAAAAAAAAAAGAGAAAAATCATGGATTTCCGGTTTCATCGTGTTTCCTTGGCTAAACTTATAGCACTGTATCGTAGCACTTGTTCATTTGGGGTAAATTATCTAGCACTGCCATCGGCCGGCTCGTCAAGTGGTCTAATTACCAGCGAGAACCTGTGTCTTTCATGTCTTTAGAACAGATATGCTTCCGCTGCCAACCTTAGTAACTGCGCATGTCACAGTGCTACGTTCTTCTGAAATATTATCGCATTATCATTTATTTCAGTGAAATCAGATTTGATCACAAAAATGATCATCTGAACAGAAAACTACGATATTTTCTTTGAGGAAATCTATCTTTTAAACGTACCGGTATATCAGATATGTGCTGATCTTCAGAATATATGATGAATATTTTATGGCGTGTGATCTTAAAACTTGAAAATATATTCTATGTGGAAATATTAAAATTTTTTTAGAGGTCTGAAATACGAAAGAGATTATATAAATTGTGTTTGATTTTATTTAAGGAATATTCTGAAAAATAATGTAACAAATGACCTATGGATATTTATTTCATTCAAAAGAATAAATTGAAGATAAAGAAATAAAAATGAAATTGTATTAAAATATTGATAACAGAGTACATTTAGGATTCAGTTTATTTAATGAATATATCTAAATATACTTATATTCAAATGAACAGCTTAAACACTAGAACAGAATAAACAAAAAATAAAGAAAGAAATAAACTTTTTTTTTCTGTAGCAAATAACGCGATTCGTCGTAGACGGCGAAATGTCGTTAGGAAAAAAACAACAACAACAACAACAACAACAAAACAAAAAACAAAACAACAACAACAAAAACAAACAACAAAAACACACGCGTTGTTTGAGACCATTTTGCATCTATATGACATTATGGCAAAATAATCTCATTACGTTTTTTAATATAAAACCAAATTTGTTTGTTTCCAGAATCAGTTGACATGAAGGTGAAAAATGAAGCAGACCCGTCAGATGACGACAAGAAGAAGAAGAGGCAGCGACGTCAACGTACACACTTCACGAGTCAGCAACTTCAGGACTGGAGGCGACGTTTGCTCGGAATAGATACCCGGATATGGCTACACGTGAGGAAATCTCAGCCTGGACAAACCTGACAGAGGCTCGAGTCAGAGTAAGTCAAACATTATTTCTAGAGTTATTATAACATTACAAACCATCGACTTTTATTTAGTCCCTTTTAAATACGTTCACGCTTTCGATTCGGAAGTGTACGGTAAAATATTAGGATGTTTTATGAGAATTATGGCATTTAGTCATTATATAAATTAAAGTCATTCTAAACTATAGACTACAAAATATAATGGAAGCAAGAAATCGCAAGAAAGTACGGCCATTGATATATATATAAGTTGTCACAATTAGCATTCAAAAATAATAAATGTACTCCAATTGCATCCCACACTAGAGACTTCGTGAACGGCACCAACTTTACCAACGGGAGTGTCGCTTTTAAAAGAGATAGAAATAAAATTTAAACTATTTTTTATAATAAAGTTAGTCAATCAAAAGATAAATATATGTATAAATTTCGAAAGTCCAAAAACAATGAAAGTGTTAGATGGAACATCAATTTAAAAAATAAAATGTTTTCCTTAAAAAAAAATAAAAAATAAAAACCGAGTCATTTTATAATAATCCACGGAATATAGTAAAAATGCAGCAACGGATCCAATGAAATATCATTCAAAGTATACTTATATTTTTATTTGTCTGGCTTGATATATTTAGGATACCAGTAAACATGTCAAAACAGGAAATAAATTATTATTGTGACCAACCATAAAACATTCGTTCCAATTGAGGTGGCCAAATTCTTGACAAGTAGGTTGTAGTATCTAAAATCAGTAAATAATATTTTCCATCATTGCCTGTATTTGACAACAAATTTAAACCGGCTTAAAATCCAATTCATGAGAGGTCGAGAATGGGCGCTTTACTGAATGACAGCTTACCGTTAATATTTTATTGCATCTGTCCTATACATAGAGGTAATTCAGATGACAGCCATGTGAGAAACCACGAAAACCCAATATAATAATGACTGGAACACCGCAGGCATCTCATGGTATTAAAGATATTATCTCCACAGAGATCGGCTATCTTGGGCTTCAACAAATCCATGCTAATCCCATCTGCTTTTTAATTGGTATTTAGCGGGCTTTTACATAGGGGTATGTGTACACATTTGTAAAAGACGGGAACAATTTTAGGTATTGTCTTAATGTAACCAACAACAATGTCATTATCTGCAAAAGTTTTAACTGTTTGCGCAACTTTATGCATCAGATTCGCTCAGTTTTTTAAACCGCATTAACGTCTTTTAAATTCTCGATGTCCCAAAATTTGCTATATGTAAATGCCAAAGCGTGTTTTACCGTTTTAACACGAGTGTGTCGATTTTCTTGGTTCCGTGTAATTAGATAAACACCAATTTGTTCTTGACAAAAGTCAAGTAGACAATGTATTAATTTAATCATGGTATATAAAGACGTTGGAGCGTTCAGTTCATATGTTATCTAGAGATTTAGCAAGAATTATGAGATTTCGTGACTGGAAATATTGTACTTCTAACAGTTGCCCCAAATGCCAGCTACTTTACACGCATGCCTGTCGGGAAGGGAAGACGGAACATACGGGCAACTGCGCGAGAACAAACATGTTGACATCGGGTCAAAAAAGTAAATTTGCAAGACCGGCATAGCCCAGCAGGATTTGAAAGATAAACTTATGAATTTGTGTTCAAGTGCAAACAGACAGAAATTATCAATCTTCCGAAATTTATCGAGATATTGAACACCTGTCAGCCGGATAATGGGCCATGGTTTTCAAAGGCTTTCCCAACAAGCTTCTCGGCTCTTAATTAGTATTGTCAGACTTTCAAACAATCTTAAAACAAAAGTTTCACATCACCCTCGTCGTTTCAGCTCTAACCTTTAGACATGCAAACAATTAATTTCTTACTCTGATGGGTTAGAACCAGCTTGTGTAGACATTACTGTGACAAATGTACTAGATTCCAATGTATACCCCAATAGTAAAGCATACCTTTGTGAAATCATCGGACAGCACTATGGGAAAGAGCTCTCTAGTCAAGCAAACTCTGAAATCCACAGGTGCGGTTCTGAGTGTGTATCTAGACAGTATAGTCATGAACGTTCATTTCGAGGTTATCTTGCACAAGATAATCGACACGTATATCTTGGTTGATACAGTTTTTGGATATCATTATATAATATTTATGTGATAAACATCAAAATTTTAACTATACGACACTCAATAACGAAAGGATACATGTAAATGATCTTAGTGAAAAAAAAAAAAAAAAAATAAAGAATTAATTATAATAATGAAGATAAATAAACAGAACTTTAAACTAAAGATGACCAAATGTTAGTTTAGTATGGAAAAAAAGTTCCGAAGCATGCTGATTTCTTTTAGAAAAATGTTTTTATTACTTATTGTTTCGCTTTATAACGTGTTATTTTCTTTTCTACACAGGTCTGGTTCAAGAACCGCCGTGCCAAGTGGAGAAAGAGGGAACGCAATATTGACACTTTTAAGACTGGGTTTGGAACCCAGTTCACCGGTCTCATGCAGCCAACATTTGATGACAGTTTCTACAACGGCTATTACAATAACACGTGGGCTGCCAAAGTGCCTAGTCCACTTGGTTCAAAGTCATTCCCCTGGGGATTCAACTCTGTCAATCCCCATCTGTCGTCAGTGGTTCCCTCTCAACCAATGTGCTTCTCGTCACCCTCGACCAGTATCAGCTCCAGTATGGTGAACAATGTGCCGACAGTCCCGACAAATATGAACAATCCCAACTCCCCTTGCCCATATGCCAGCCCGGCGCCTCCTTATATATACAGTCCCAACAGAGACTCCTGTACAAATAGCATAGCTGCTCTTAGACTGAAAGCCAAACATCATTCGAATCCATTCACATACCCATCCATGTCCTCTAGACAACAGACTCTGTCGGCATGCCAATATGCTACGGTCGGTAACACTGGAACCGTGTGATTTTGGAAGAAACTTGTGTATAGGATTGTCATTTTTAGACAGTTATTTGGATGTGTGACAGTGGATTGAGATCTGAGGTGGAATACTAGATAGATCTGAAGTAGCCATGACAAAAGACATTGCTGCCCTTTTTGGGTCTAGCGTTAATGGCTTCGGTTCCGAAGAACGCGGTGGATGAAATGCACTGACTGAAAATGTGAGTATTTCAGAAAGTAAATACACACACATCTTCCACATTTATCCTATCAAAGGACTGAACAAATTGTGTTGTTCATTTGTCTCTGATTATTTTCAACGTGGGACAGCCAATCACGTTGCCAGTATTGCTGCAAAGCGCATGTGTAAACTGAGCAGGCAAAGTGTTTAGAGAGTCTGAAAGTTTTCTATCACGAACATCAAACATCAGTATAACTATTTACGAATAGTCAGTAGGCATTTATAAATAAGTAGGTTTAGAGCAAACTATGTTTTCTTGTAAAATACCAAATCAAACCCTTTTTTGTGTGTTAGAAAATACACATTCTTTCCACGCTTCCCCCCTGCCTGTCGGGTACCATAAGATACTTAATATTACCACAGTATTGATACATCTTGTTTTGTCTTCCGGACTATTTTTAAAAAAAAAAAAATATAATAAATTTTCTTCTGAGTTATGTTGTTTCGAAATAAAACAAGCAAAGGAAACCGCTTTGTAATGCGATTGTTAAATGTTGTACGAGATATAACAAAAAAAGTGAGAAAGCTGGCAAACGTCTTTCAAGTTTGTAGGCCTTCGACTGTGTAAGAATAGTTAGAACAACTGTTCTGCAGTTTAGTATACTTTCTGTTTTAAATGAGGATATATGGTGTAGTGAACGGGAGATATAGAGCGATGTCTAATGAGCAGGATAATGCCAATGTTTTGTATAGTTAACCATTTTCTTTATTAATATTATTGATAAATTTATGTGCTGTTTTCTACATTGTCACGTTCGAGAGTGTGTAGATTTTTATTACATCTGAGTTACAATTTACTAAATCATGGTGACATAAAATGACAGAACATTACATGGATTATTTGATATCATTTTAGTTTCTAGGCTGGCATTGCTTTACGCACTGTTACTCAACATAATGCAATAACGAAATATCTAATATTGATATGCATGGCCTGAGAATTCATTTAATATATTATTTATTTCCGTAATGAATTATTTTTATTCTTAAGATATAATTATTTGAGATAATTCTCTGTCATATCCAATATATTATTATTAATGATGAGCTGTATATGAAATATGAAAATATTAAAGAAATATTTTCCCTGGTAATAATATCATATCAACACCATATTAAATCACTTTTTTTCTTTTTATTTTATTAGTATTTGGCAATAATATAACTATTTTTATTTGATGATAAGAATATATATGACGTTTTAACATAAGAATCATATATTTTGCATGTGACGCTTCAGTCACATAAGCTTTTTAAAGCATTTTAGTTTGTCGGCAAATGAAATTGAAAATTTAAAGCCGCATGTTCTCATGCAATGCATAAAGCTAAATGTTCCTCTTGAAAATATACGCATACCTTGTCACTTTGTATTTGTAATAACATACATTTTAAGTGTGACCTCATTTTTAGATGTACTGTCTTATGTTTCATGGATTTTTGCATTTTATATGTGACATTTTTTTATATATGTACTGCGCCTCAATGTTGAGTTGGTTTTTCTGTATATTTTGAAGTTTCAGGACGAGTGCTACAGATATGAGGATATTTATTTGTGTTTGTACAGATACCATGCCTGAATACTTGTGAATAAATGATTTATTCAAACGGAAACATGTCCATATTGTTTTAAAATCCTTAGCCTGGAATATTTTCAAGAACTGAATTTTTTTTATCTATTTATGTCTTCCAACTGATAATTCACATTTTAACTATCTGATATAAAAAAAACTTGGCCCCCATATGGCACATACATGTATATAGATATATTGAAAAAAACTTTTTTATTTTATCTAAAGAGAACCTAATTTAAGATAGAAAAAAGCATAACATTAGTTCCTATAAGTTATGTATTTATTCATAAGAAACCTATATAATGTCTTTACAATATTGTGAAAAGTAAGTTGAGAGAGAGAGAGAGAGAGAGAGAGAGAGAGAGATCCAATCTATATCGCATAACATACGTTGGAAATTACTTTTTAAAATCATACCCCCCCCCCAAAAGGATAAATAACTAAATAAACAAACAAACAACAACAACGGAAAAACACATTACAACAATAATGAAACCCAAACACTAAACAAAGAATGCCATGTGATTCCTGTAAAATGAAAATGAGTTTCTTTGAAAATTAGGTACTTTTACGTTACCATAATAATGATGCCCCCTGTGTGGGCAAATATCCACGTACGAGAATGAATCAACATGTCTTATTGGAAAAAAATAGGGATTCTTAAGATTTTAAGATGATAGGTTTTGCAACATTCTATTCACGGTGCTAGGTTTTCATAGGTGGACACAGTAGCTTGGGAATTAAGGATGCATAAGGTTTTAAGATGATAGCTTTTGCACCATTCTATTCACGGTGCTAGGTTTTCATGGGTGGACACAGTAGCTTGGGAATTTAGAATGCTCAAGACTTTAAGATGATAGGTTTCTATTCACGGTGCTAAGTTGACCCAGTAGCTTGGGAGGCCTATTCCACTATCTCTTTACTAATCCCCACGCAAGGCCATTATAAACAGAAAATGAATGTTTGCTACAGAAGAACAAAAAGAACGACAGAATGTTCAAAGTCTTCGACTATGTAACAAACAAAAACAGAAAAAAAAAAAAACAAAAAAAAACAAAAAAACCAATACCTAAAAAAAGAAAGAAAGAAAAATAAATAAATAAACTATATATATATATATATATATACTCAACAAAAAAAGCAAAGAAACAAAAATACCCTCAAACCTTAATTGTCATTCATGCTGACATAAATAACGATGACGTTTTACTCATGGTTAAGTGACAATGATTTAATCCTAAACATATTTTTCTTGTTTATTCAATTACTCATTTTTTGTATAAAGGCATAAAATGTGGATTCACTATTCCCCCCTCCTTCGCACGTGGATAGGCGATTCACACTGAGTTCCGCGAGGAAGTTTGC
The DNA here is from genome assembly GCA_021229015.1 of Solen grandis. Classification (NCBI taxonomy): domain Eukaryota; kingdom Metazoa; phylum Mollusca; class Bivalvia; order Adapedonta; family Solenidae; genus Solen; species Solen grandis. The sequence goes on from CM037778.1 coordinate 36,957,794, forward strand.
TGATTTACGGGCTTGCTAGCCCCTCTCTGTCTGGGTTGGCAACACGTTAATCCTGGCAGAGGATCATGCTAATCTCCCTGCCTCACTTACACCGGCTTATATATCTGTTTTCAAAATTGGTGCTGTAACATTTTACAGTGTTTCTTCCTTCGCGCTAATTGACCAAGTCTCGCTGGCACCATGTTGTAGAGCCGCCATTATTGGCGTCTTATGGCTTTAATCATTTTTCAGTAGCACCCCTTTCATTTTTTAAATACTTATTAAAACAATTATCAAATTTTAATTATCTAAAGAAATAGTTACACTTTTGAAAGTTCTTGTATGGTTGGGTGTTGGACTTTATATTTAATGCAATGTTAGCAAATTTATTGCCAAAACAATTTTTCTCACCCCTTTCGGCATATAGGTTTTATAAAGAGAATACAAGAGCAAAAAGAAATTCGCTCTGGTTTGTTCTCTACTGATGTTATTGCCAGTTATGTTCCTATCGAAAGATTTATGATCTAGCTATTGTTTTCAAGAGAGACACGGCGGAGCCTCGACTATTTGGTAAAATGCTTTAATTTAAAATCTGTCTCGTGGCGGAAAGTCTTCTTTACGGTTAAAAGAAGTTGATTAACATTAATTTCTCTTTGAAAAAGCTTATCCGAACGTATCAACATACATTTGCATGCAGTCTTAATTATGGGAAAAGTTAGTAACCTTATCTTAACTGAAACAAGTGGACCCAACATAAAAGTTCTTTATGAAAATTAATATTTCATTCTGACAAATACACATACAAGTTTTATCTGAATTCCTGTTTGTAATATTATTGTTCTTCAATCGTCAGATATCATCACGATGGGCAAGTAAATCTGGAATACATCTAAAACTTGAGACCATCATTTTTGTACACCAGACCTATATACCTTCATATTACATAGACTATATTTTACAAAACATTTCAAATAGATAAAAAATCTTAAACCTTGTTTTAACATAAGAACCTCCAACAACACTGTATAGATAGATGATTAACTTCAACATTTAAGTTGAACAAAAGGTTCTTAATGAAGACTCAGAAATAAATATAATATTTTTTCATATGGTTAATAATTTTATTTAATAAATAAACATATATCATTTGTAATAAATCAAATAATATGTATTTACATGAATATTTCCATATTTTATTTCATATAAAACTAACTGCATCCAGACTGTAAACAAAGGTCTTCAAAATGCATGTTTAATATTGCAGGAGTTTTCATGCATAAACTACGCAGTATATCACTTGTGATCAATCCACATCTACAGTAGTTTTATAAGGAAAAAAAAATCAACTAACCTAGCACAAACCATTGTCTTTTAGACTCTTGATATACTCCGGTAAGTATTTTATGTAATAAATATATGTTCATTCTTTAAAAAATATTTGTAGGGGACAATATTACAAACAAGTTAATTCACAAACAAGTGTGACATAAAAGTCGTCTATTCGACAGAGAAACAGATGATTTAAAATGGATTATTTTAAACCGTAGTTAGGAACTATGATTTTATACTAGAATGTAACGTAGCATAAGTATTGGGGAACGCAATTGAATTGCCTTATAAATACTTGAAAGAAAAACAGCTAATTTTCGGGTAATGCAAAAAAAGCTAAAAACTTTACATCAGTACTAGTTTTGCTATCGGGAGACTACTTTATAAATATCGAACCCACGTCTTAACCGCCTTTTGCGTCCATACCCGACACTTTCTTCAACCTTCTCTACCGGGCCCGAGATCTAGATAGACTTAATTGAAAGCCAAGAAATACTGCGTATTTTATGTCGTCTTGAAAAGTCAAGATCCTTTAAACTAGATGTATATTAATGATAGGAGTGCATATAATTTATGCCATGTACAGAAGCTCTGAGGTAGGCTACTTAAGTACCCATATCAGTCTGTTTATTGCTGCAAGGTTCGCGCTAAAATGGAATGCAAAGTAATAAAACATAGTATAACTTTGGCGTTCAGTGAGCACTTTAGAAAGAACGTAAAAATGCCTGCAAAATTTAAGACGAAAGTATTAGCGGTTTTTATTATGGTGTATGTAAAAAAGAAAATGGAGGGTGCTTTAGTAAATATGATCATGTCTTTAGATCATTTGATTAGAGGAGGTCCTAAAAAGAAAGACAATTGAATTTGTACTTGGTGGAAGGCTGCAAAACGAATAAGGTAAAGCGTGCATGCAGCGTTAAGAACCAGAAAATATGATGCATGTTGTAATGAAATGCCCATTTTAAATTTATAGAGATAAATAATGCAAGCCACGAATTTATAGAAATAGAATAATGTAAATCATATATATATTTCTAAGCAACCAAAACCAAAAATAACAAATGTGTGCATTTTACATGTTTAAACAGCAGTAGGGCACTTTGCCCGAAGGGTGATCTCGGTACAAACCTAAAAGTCGGTGTCAACTAAAGATCCTGTGTTATTGCATCAGTGCGAACTGTTCAGAAAGATAAACAGTGGCAAGCAACGCAATAGTCTTGTTTTCAAAGCAAGAAGAGACCATTTCGTAACCCAAACAAATACTAAGAAACTCAACACCATCGGAGGGTTTGGTTCGGTACATTCTGAGACCAACTTTTCCGTACAGCTACAGGCATGGTTACAATTTGAAAATCCTTCTCGTCAGTTTTATATAACACAACGAGGATGTCCACGGGTATTAAATGATAGGATTAATTTTCAGTTGATTGAGTACACAAGTCGTTGCCTGGACAGTAGTTCCACTTCAAGAGTATCGATACAACAGTTTGAGAAGATTCCTCGTGACGTTATACAGAAGATTTCGTTATTGCGGTTAGACCAACAAGTAAGGTAAATAAATACTGTGGGTGCTAAAGAGAAAATGGATCATCAGATATTGTGTATATTTTTCTTATCTTCATTATATCTTAATCACGGTTATAATTCCTCTAAGCATTTTCTATCGTATTCTAAATGTATTGCCCATCTGGCGACAGTCGGCAAATAGGTAAAACCCGATAAAGGTTTATCATAGATAAGATGACAAGAGATTCTAGAAAGTAGTTATTAACTATTCCCCATTTAGCTAATCTCCTATTAAGCGAAAGCATTGCAACCAGGACTGTCAAAAGAAGACATTTTCCACAATTATGAGGAGAAAATCTTTAATTTGATTCTTGTGCGAGGGCCTCGGTTTGGAAGATGGAGTTATGTGTTTGATAAAGTACGTTCACATTTTTGTTGACGAAACAACGCAGGGCCACCTACAGCAGAGATCAGATGGCGGAGAAGCAAGGGGCTGGCACAATCTGCCCGTGCAGCGACGTCACCCAGGGAACGGCAGTTCAAACTTTTTTTTTCCGTAATCGACAAACCAAAGTATGTCACTTGTGAGCATGTTTGAAGTTTCATTTGGATGCTCGGCTGTCCCGGAGAACCAAATAATCTTTGTGATGTACGAATCCTGCTCCTTTTTCTTTGGTTGTCGCCACGGGCATCATTAAACTAATGCTGCAGAATTAAACTAATGATGACAGTTCGATAACTGCTTTCTAGAAAAATGTCAAAGATGCATGTATTGAAGACCTGGGTGGCGTACACTGCACCGGGCGTTACTCGGCTCAAAATGTCATTATTTTGTTTGGTGCGCTCATTTGAGAAAGCTTCGGCTTTGATCTATAAGACTCATACACATTTTCTTGCAATTAGTTACATGATTATCATGAAAAAGAAAAAAAATAAAAGAAAGTAAACTGTAAAGAAAACATAGATAAATCCCCACAAACGTAATGCCATTTGCATTCTTAAAATGAAAAAAAGAAAACTATAAATCATATTTCCCTCTTTTATCACAACATATGGTCTCATTCATTGTGGTGTATGCAACACATTTCTCAAATAAAAATATAGAAATGATAGCATAAATTTATTTAATTCTTCAACTATAGAGATAAAAAACACATAGTCAAACGGGTGCTGTTAACCAGAATTCGACTTAAAATTTCTTTTTATAGTTTAATTTAAATGTAACTATTGACGTTTTTTGATTGCCCATTGGACTGATTACCGGTACGTGATGTATATCCTTTCTGTTATTGCGCGTTTGTTTAACAAGAAAAATATAATAAAAAAAATCACACTCGTATATTGAAATAAATAACACACTTAAGTCAAATGATGAGGGTGAATTACGGACAAAGTGTTAGATACCCATCACTTTTAGCGCGCAATATTTGACTGATGGCAAATACCCACACTTCAGGGGATCCCGTATCACATTTCTCTCGAAAGTGGCCGGAAATCAAACTGTAACCTCGCGGTCACAGATAAACATTGCGATATTATTAATTTGTAACCTGTCATGGCCAATTATATATGTAATCCGCCGAGTCACGTGACCACTCTGTGTGTTTTTACAATCTGAGAGAAATTCTGTTAAATTCCGTTTTGTTACTGACTTCAGGGATTAAAGAATATCCAACGGTAATCCACGACCGCTGAAGCGGCCTAACAAATATTTAGAAGCATGAATGAAACTTCAAGATTGTCTTTTATCCATGTTTGTCTGAATTATCTGAAATATTTTATCATGGGCTTATCAGGCATTGCATCTGAGCAATCGGGGTCCCGGAGAAACCTGTGCTGGTCAAGTATACAGCGAGTGGGAGTCCCGTACGGGTGGAGTGTGGGACATACGTGTCCTTGGTGACGAGCGACAAATAGTTCGTCCTCAACATTGCAAGGAACTCTTGTTATCAAATGATAGCGATTAATGTAGAATAAATATCATTGTAAATAAGGAAAATATAAATATGGTATTAGTGATCACGATTGTCGTGTTTTGTTTCTATGTGAATTATTGCACAATGTGATTTTAAAAATAAAAAAATAAATGATGAACTACAGATGTTATGAAAATGTGTGAATATAAAAAAGTTCTTTGTTTATTTTCTAGTAAGGACGATTTTTTTCATGAAGAGTCATAAATAACTTATATGTCGTGGCTACACCGCTCGTGAAAATAGTTTTCTATAATTACAAAACTGAATTTTTGAGTTGTTTTCTTCTGACAATACGCGTACATCCTGGCGTAATTCTTTGTTTCCTAAGTGATGTGTCATAACATTTCAACCCTTTCAATGATTTCATTTTTCCCTATACCAACTTAAGAATCAAAAGTCTTTTTGTTTGAACAGGTTTGTAAATGGGGCTCAACCGTGCGAAATATGCTTATAGCAAGCCAATAACGGGACGTCATGTGAATTTGGTAAACAATGTCCCCTACTTGATATGGGTAATGGGGCAATAGCTGTCGATTGGATTCCATCGGAGAAAATGCTCCTGCTCATTTTCTCGGGGAAATGTTGATACTAGAAAACAAGTAGCATACATATATGTTGTTGTAAGACATTTCGGGGAGAAAATCGAAATATATTCGAGAGGGAATGACTGGATTGGTGACAAATATAAACCATTTAACTCATGTGGACGTGTATTACGCCTTATATCAGATCAGGGTCTCCCCGGTTTGCTCATACAATATTGTAACTCAGATTCCACACGGCAAAGATAAATCAATTCTATCATACAAACATTTTTAGTTCTGTATATTAATATTCATCAAGTCAAGTATATGAATGCATACGGAGCTGTGTAACAGTTGACAATCTAAGATGAGTTTACCATACATGCAAACTTAAAAAGACAAGAAAATCCATGTATGCAAATTAGCATATTTATAACATGCAGAGGATGTGGTTAACAAATAGAATACCGTAATTAATTAAAGTATTACAAAGATCGAATATGTAGATTTGCCAAATATTGACTTCCAGTTTGTGAGTTGAGCCGCGGTAATAGTTGTTTTTTCCCGCCTGGCCACACATACTGTCCCGGGGTTCCCACCTTCGATCTAATTTATTTTGTCCCTGTCTTCAATCGACAAAACGAACAGTCTCGAACGAGATTGTATTTAAAAGCTTTGAGTCTGGTAAGGTCTGCAAGCATTTAGTCCTTTGATGCGTAATAGGCTTTATTAGTCGCCAATTAACCTTATAACTGCCGTGTAACATGTGATATCCCGAGACCAAACTGTCGTCTGTTCCGACCGTATATTTGTGAAATATCTGATATGCTTCGTATCTATCTGGATTTAATTGTGCTTCACGTCTGTGATGTTTCCGAATTTTTTATCCATAATCTACCAGTTCGTCTGCGCGTTTAGAAATTAAGTCGTCTGCCCAGTGGCTCTAAATCGAAAAGACGGTTTGAGTTAAACCTTCGTGTCCCCTATTTTATCAAAAGATTTAAAACAGTGTAAAAAGGGTTGATTTTAGTATTATAGGTATCGTGGGATCAAGGTAAGAACTGTGATGTTCACGCCTGCTGACCATGTGTCGTCTGTTTCACCGCAAATTTGCAGCCGAAGTAATCCATATTCACGCGATTTCAGGCAATGCCGGATTTACCGCCAACATTCGGAATTGTACTGGAAGAAGCCCGATAAGATCTTTGGGAGGGGATTTTAGAACACGGCACATAATGATCATAACACTCATAACGTCGTATGTGATATCACGTGCAGCGCGTGACACGATAATTGCCTGTATACAAGGGACAATGGGATGTTTATTGCGCTAAGTGGCAACACTTGTTAGATGCCACAATCGATAAGGTTCCGTTTCATATTTATCCAAATAAATATTAATTCTAATGGCCGCCTACATCTTATTGGTAAACAAATGACAGCTAAAGCGGTATTTTACTTTCCGTTATATTGCAGGGATTCCATTACACTACTTTAAAAGCGGCTATCAGAAGCGTATCTCGGATAGATTTAGAGATACTGTGGTTATAGGCAGTCAGTCTAGTTCAGATAGAACTGACATGTTTTTGTTTAATTATAAATATATAGCTGTGCTGTCAATAATGTCAGTAGTGGGTCCCATATTAATTACAACAGACAATTTAATGTTAAATTATCACTTTAAGTCCTCTCTAATTGGATAAACGTTCCGCTTGTGTTTTATTTCGTATTATGTTGTTGTTGTGTAGAGGATCTTAATGTTTTGAAGCAGCAACAACAGCAGCATTAGTTGCAGTAGTAACAGTTCATTCTTCCATTACTACAATTTGTTATCATTACTACATGTACTTGTATAGCTAAAATAATAATAATAATAAAACAGTATACCTGTTTCTTTTATCTCTTGAATTAAAATGTTGCAAGCAGCGGGTATTGATAAAAATTAAAATGTTGCAAGCAGCGGGTATTGATAAAAATTAAAATGCTGCAAGCAGCGGGTATTGATAAAAATTAAAATGTTGCAAGCAGCGGGTATTGATAAAAATTAAAATGTTGCAAGCAGCGGGTATTGATAAAAATTAAAATGACACTTTTTTCCGCTTAAGCAACAAAATAAGTTATCATTAATATTTCACACACACACACACACAAAAATGAAAACTTGTTACATAAAAAATATATAATCATGATGATAATAAAAATAATAATAATGACATTATACATGTATTTTTAAATATGATAAATATTTTTTTTCTTCATTTTGTTGTTATTGTTATCAGAGTGGATAATATTTGTACGCGATGATTTTTAAATCGGTGAAGAACTACATAATATGGTCATGCACTTTGATCAAGTCGTTCATATGCATTTTTCTCAACATTCTTTTGTGAATATAAAATTATAACTTCATTATCTCTTTAATTTTTTTTAACAGTGGTACAATAATGCCTGAATATGAATAGGTTACAAAAGAATATTTTTATGGGTAAACGGATGAAGAATATTTCTCTCTCTCTTTTTTTTATTTAGTTTCACCATGCAACTGATTATTGTTACTTTTATTCCATTGCAATGGAGATATCATTGATTATTAAAACTTATTGTTACTTATGTAGACTAGCCATAGAAATCCCGAGATCAATAATTCTTTCACCGCTTTAATAGAAAAAAGGGAGGTAATCAGTATAGGGTATATATTTACTGAATTAACGGGACAAATGATCACTTTAGTCATACTTACTGTGAACAATAACGTTTTCTTTCCTGTAGCCATACCAAGTGGAATATGACGTCATTTTAAGCTATCGGAAAAAGCATAGTTTGCATATATTCAGAGGGGAAAAATGCTGTAATAAATATTATTGGTATATAACGTAAGCTAGAAGCGGAATGTAGGTACCATTGATTCTTTTGTCACATGTGCAATTTTTCTTAACATTCGGTAGAACCTTCCGAATTCGTGAAAATTTGTTTGCTAACACGCAAATACGTTAATAATGTTCTCCCGAATATTAGGAAATACTAACATCTGACAAAATAATATGATTAAGACTTTTATGTAGAGCATAATTTTCCGCTTCGCATGTACTATATCACATTAAAATTGATAAAGAAATAAAATACTTACAGCAGTTTTTCTTTCTGAATACATGCAAACTATACTTTTCGCGATAGCTTAAAATGACGCCACATACAACGTGATATGACCACACTGGGAAATGACAGAGACTTATTACGAAACTATGGCACAACGGACTTTTAACCCTTTCCCTCATAGAGGACACCATGAAAAGACCTATGCGAACAGCATAAAACCAGATCAGCCTGCGAGTAACTCGCAGGCTGATCAGGTTTTATGCTGTTCGCTGCTCCTCAGTGGTCTGGAAATGAGGATTTTGTAAATAAATTTGGTAGGGTTTAACTGTGGTTTTCTGCAGATCAGGCTTTATGTGGTACCTACTGAGTGCGTCAAAATGAGTCTATATGAGGGAAAGGGTTAATTCTTTCAAGGCTGATGCATACACTTTTGGCAAAAACATTCTCAGTATGATTGATACATCTAGATTGTCTTGGACTTTGCCCAGGTTGGGTAATATCATCATACTGCAGTAAAGATAAGTTTCAATTAATAAAACTTATGAATGGATATTCCATTGGCCTATACAGTTCTTCCGTGTGCGATCGAAATGATAATAGCAACAGTCGCTACAGTAATATTTATGGACATTTTTTTTATATTAGAATATCATTTTGATGTCTTAGAAAGTGAAGAAATTACCCCATGTTAAGTATTAATTCATACTAAATTTAAGTTAATCATTTGTAATTTTTCTCACTTTTTCCATTTACGAGCTATCATAAAGCTTGCTTAACGATTAGAAATTGTGCAATATACCTTTTAAATACATATTAAACAAAGTTTAATCCGGGCAATTGAAATGTAATAACCTAGATTATAGTAAATTCAATATCTTCGCCGGGCGTCTATGAAGTTTGACCCTAATTTCAACAATTGTAGATTGTCTCCCAGTTGGGTGCAGATCTTCTGATCAGAGATGACTGACATGGTGGTATTTCGGTTTTTGTCTTCATATTTTTTTTTATCATTTTTTTTTTTACAAAGTTCAAATTATTTAGAATGCATCTTATATGTATTACAGCATGTATATCACTATCAATAGGAGAAACAATAGATATATTGTATACTATTTAGAAAACTATGTAAATTACAAGCATTATGCGGATTTATGTATGTCTAAATAACAAGAAGGAATCCAGAATTATTTATACATAATTATATTTAGTTAATCTTTAACAGGCGCCAAACATTTTTCACATTGTCCATCTCAATATTTGTCGTTTTGTTTATTTATTTCTACTTTTTTCACAACGTTTACATAAAGTTGTATTAACTATTCCAGTTTGTACGTGAATAATCTACACATTCCTTGTTTTATTTAGTATTGATTTGTTTTTATTTTTATTTTTATAGAATCGAAAAGAATACACATTACATGAAATTATATGTATATTGTATCCTCATAGGCTTAAAAGCCCAATGGAATTTGACAAATACACTTGTAAAATTGAATAAAAGTGACTAAGATGCAAATACTTGTCATGTATACACTCGCACATATAAACGACAAACACACATGTATATCAGTTTTATTCCCCTCCCCCTCCCGCAAAAAAAAAAAAAAAAAGAAAAAAAGAGGAAAAAGAAAATAAGAAATTAATAACACTTGTAGATAGATTATTTTACGAACATGTTACTCGATATGTACAGTACTGTATGGATTTTAAAAACTTAAACGGCATTTTGAATATTTTATTTTAAAGTTTGAAAAAAAATATTTTGGTCTCTTAAATAACATCTCTCCCTGTGTCATTCATTGTTAATCTGTATTAAGTCTCATTTGATTTCCAGTCTAGTTTCGATTCAAGAGATGAAAGGAATATATCGATCCCATTTCCCAATCACACGCTTGTAAACATCTGATTCCAATAAATCAATTGTTATATGTTTGAATGACGCGCGGTTTTAAAAATGACGTCCCGTTGCCTTGCATATCTATGTACATTCATATGTTTATTTCAGATAAAAGGAACATTTTGTTGTGTTTGAATGTCGTATCTAGACAATATACCAGGAATATAGCGGTTGCAGCATTTAAGAATTTTAATTACAATAAATGACTCAGGGAATATCTTGCAGGAGTCAGACATGAAACTTAACTGAGTTTTCGAGACATACTTTCAAGATAAAAATAGCTAACGAATCTAAGTCTTCTGATTTTTCTTTTTCTTTAATGGTGGCAATTAAACTGCCCGGATCACCAAAATTACCCTTCTTGTCATGCCATGGATCCCTTAAGGGTCTGTCTACAGAAATATCTCCACATTCTATTGGCCCTTTAGGGACCATACGCACAAATACTATGTCTACTAAGCTCGGAAAACATTAATTCTGATTCCTCGATGAAGAATCCGTTCCTTGTGTAATCCTGCAGACTAAAAAATGAATCCGAATTTAATCCCAAGAAATAAAACAAACCAAACTAACACATCTGTGAGTCTGTTAAGTATAGGTAACATTTGAAACATGTGAGTACGATATGAAATGGGGATAGATTACTTTGCATATAAACATTAACTTTAGTCTTACTCCTGTTTTCGATTCGTTTTCAACATAATATGGCGTTAAACCGCTTTTAATAATCAATAAATGCACAAAATACAGCCCTTATGCAATACGGTTTGCATTTAATATTTATTTTAATAGGGACAGATTAAGTTTGTGACGTGGCGTTCCACGCAATTAAAATTATTATTTAAATATGTTACTGAAAAGTAGAAAAAAACACCCCCTTTTTTTCCTAAGAATTAATGGTGATATCTTCAGCATCTTTTAAAAATATGAGGAAAAAAAACCAACAAACAAAACCACATTTATATATATTTTATTTATATATCGTCATATCAGGACAAGAGAAGGAATCTCCGTGTTTGATATTTAACCATTTTGCACAACGTGAGAGTATATTCATATAAGATAGTCTTAATACAGTATGGCTTTAATAGAAGTAGCACTTTTGCTTTCACGTGAGGTGAGGACGTGAAGAGGCTGAGATCCGGCAAATCCGGTAAGCTTCCAGTTTTTGCCTTGCTTAGAGTAGGATCTCTCCTCGCTACAACGCCGTCTCAACGGTTTAAGCCCGAATTAATCCTGTGCTATATAACACCGTGGAAGATGTTCAATTTCTCGCATTTAAATATTTCATTTCGGTCGAACTTGGTGACTTGTGTATGGGGAAATAATATATGTTTTTGATGTTTCAAGTTTCATTCTGATATGTTCATAATGGATTGTTTGTGGTAAGGCGAGGACGCTTTTCATATCTTCGTCGGGGTTTGTTCAATATGGCGGCATGCGAAAATGTGTTCTTACAATGAAAGGGAAAACTAAACGAAAGCTCCATAAAGTGCTCTTATTTACCTGTTCTTTTGCTTTCATCAAACGTTTAAAGGAAGGTATTTTTGTATTCATTTGTGTTTATTACATGCAGATACGTGATATATAATGAAATATATCCAGAGACGATGGATGTGAATTGATTACAGAAACGTTTTCGCGTCTGTGAATTCACATGTGCGTAAAGATTAAAAAAAATGTGAAATATGAGTTAATGAGTTTTATTTCTGGATATAAATCTATCAAAAAAAAAAAAAAAAAAAAAAAAAAATCTTCAAAAAGTAAAAAAAAAAAAAAAAAAATCTAGAGCTTTCTTTGATATATTTATATTTATTTATATATTAAATAAATAAAACTATTTTAATGCCTTTATTTTTTGCGCTTTAATATAAAGATGTGTGCAAAAAGACGGTAAAATAACTGAGTTCTTGTATAAAGTAAAATGTATATTTCAGTGTGTTTCAATATTGGTTTAAAGAAAGATAACATAATTTATCCTACCCAATGTGCGTTCAATAATATGAAAAGATAATAACTATTAATTAAAAAAAAAATTTATTAATTCCAATTTTTTGCAGATTTGAATTTGCTTCGGATTTAATTTAAAACAAAATGACATTTTTTCATGTTGATATCTTATTATTTTGATTGTTCTATGATAATAATAAAATTAATTATCATTACCATTGGGGTTATGGCTTTTTTCTTTTCTACACTGTTTTCTTTATAATCCTTCGTCAAAATCAGCATCAACAACAGAAATAATTACATTTGCTTCATGTTTGCATTTTATTATTTTGATTATTCTATGATACATACTGGTACATAGCTTAACTAAACTATATATCATTAACAGTAGAGTATCTGCTTATATATAATACATTCAATTGCAAAAGAAATTGTTCACCCAAGTTTTCGTCCTGTCTGTATATCTATTAATTTAAATGTATCATTTCTTTTGAGGGATAATTTATTTGTAATCTCTCAAAATAGCCATTATTTTGAATCAAAAACAACAACAACAACAACAACAACATCAAAACGCTCAATTTGCCCATCAACAGTGAATACTCAAAGTTTTATCCAGAAAAAAAGACAATTACAGAAATAAATAATACATTTAAATGAACCGTAACTTGAGTGCACACTTTCTTTTGTATTTTAGTATATTTATGTTTTGAGTTTTAACCAGCTCATACTATATTACGGAAAAGAAAAAAACAATAATTTATATCAGCGAAAGCCTGAGGACACATATTTGTTTGTTAACTGTATTGTATTGTAACTGTGAGTATAAAGTATGTCACAACAATACTAAATAAAAATATAACGGAATATCATCTCCCGCCAAATGAAATCAAAGCTCTTTTTCATCTCTCTCTTGGCATCTTTTTAAGTAGGTTCATCCAATGTCCGTGTCATGGTTTACACAAAGGATCAACAGACATCTTACGGTACCTTACCGTTTAACGAGGATGGCATAGCGGTGAACGCCGAGGTCGGAGACTGGACGGATGAGGTAGGGGCAATAAACTTTCCCCTACCGGACACCCTAAGTGCAATTAGGATGCCTTCTACTGTCTACACTTACCCAGGGTAAATAGACAGAAGCCAAACGTCCGGGTCTGGGCTAGACTTGCAGGGCTCCACTTAACAAAGCTATCTCACTATATGTTACTTTGATCGGTACAACAGTATAACAACTGCATGCGTTAATACACACCTTTGACCCGAAAATACAAAACCAATGAGGTTTTGTCGGTCCCTTTGAAAGTGATTATTTCAATTAATAACGCAAAGAAATAGATAAATGTTTACTAATGTAATGTCATTGCTAACCGTCTAGCTAAGATTGGCAATTTATTTCCAACTTCAGTGTAAAACCCAATTAGGTCGTCCGAGCAATGTTGACAACGATACTGAATTACAAAGTAACATGTATGAGCAAATATATTTTCTTAACCGAATAAACATGTAAGCATTTGTATGCATAGGAAGGTTAGTGGCCGTAGACCGTTTCATTTTTATCAGCTAAAAGATCCACAGACAGACAGACTGATTGACTCAGAAACAAATATCTGAATAAGTAAATTGAATATGTACACAAATAGACAAAAAGTCGACCTGAACAGACATAGCAAGAAGAAATGGGGCGCGTGGAAACCATACATATAAAATATAGGAATTGTACAAAATTGAAAAATACAAGAAATAAAAAGTTGATGGATTGGTGTTCTTTTGATGTATGGACTTGTTTCAGATGGATGGACGGACGGACGCATGGACAGACGGATAGATAGATAGATAGATAGATAGATAGATAGATAGATAGATAGATAGATAGATAATTTCACCCGTCAGAGGGCTCTGTTGACACTCATTGTCAACAAAAAAAGATATTTCTCTTGATTTATTTGAAGAAATGATAAAGTAGGACAAGTGTTTGGGAATGTGGCAAGTTACTTAGTGTAATTACGCCATCTCGTCTTTGATGTTCTACCGGTAATTGAGGAAACTATAATTTATTTCTATATATGATAGAGATTTTTCTGTCGTTTAGGCAAACCTAACAGAAACGGTACAATTCACATTGAGTTTATTTGTCAAACATTTCATCATAAATTTGCCTAATTCGTTGTTGTGTCTGCGGAACTCTGCAGTTTGGCTGACAACGTACCGCGATGTTCGCGTCAACAGAGCCCGGATGTAAAACATGCCGAATGAACTAGGGGGTCCGCCGATACGCTGAAAGAAGTGGTTTTATCTGAGTTAAAAAGTAGAATATGATGATGAAAAATGCATTAAAAAATCATGTAATTTAGTTATTTTCATGTGTGATAACCAAAACACATGTAGTTTTATATAGGAGTGAGAAAACCAATATATCTATTAAAATAATCAGTATTAAAGGATCAGTAGAGCATAAATGTTTTAAGGATAATAATACAGTGTGGCAGCACTATATCTGTCTCAAGTTGACATCGTCTTTAAATAACCGAAATACGTCGGTAGGACGTTAATTACTATAAACAAACAAGAAAAATAGAACTGAGTTTAATGATGACACTTTCATGTTAAATTGACTGACGAAATTTAATATTTCTCATTTCTGTTTCTTTGAACTATTCTTTTGAATGAGACTATACGATTATGATTTTAATACACGTGTATGATCTTTAAGTTTACACTCTTTATTACATTAAACTATACATGTTATATTTTGTTATGGTTTGTATGATGCATGCATTGCTAAATACAAAAAAAAAATAAAAAAAAATAATAATAAAATTATTATAAAAGCAGCCTGTTCACAGATGGTCCTGGACTAAGAATTTAATTTTTAACTATATGTGTGTATTATTTCTATCAAAACCCATTTACAAACGTTTGTTCACCCGATGCAACCTTCCATGATAGTATTATTCTTTTCATCTATGACTAAATATGTGTGTGTATATTTTGTTTGATATTGTAATAAATTAAAAAAAATACAAAACTTTTAACAAAGTAATATTGCATTAAAAAAGACCAGAATGTATTAATATAAAATATATTTTTAACTAAAATTGATTTGTTTCCCATCTAAAAAAAAGAGATCTAATTATCAAGGAAAAATTAAAAATGATTTTAGATTTTGTACTCGTGTGTAACATGTGCAAAGAATTATAAACATATAACAAGTTTCTTTCATTCTTTTTTGATGACCCATTCTTGATTCATCGCTACCACACACTTATTTGAACCCATTTTTTTATCCATAAATATTTAATGACTCATTTTGGTATTTTTTGTTGCTTGAAATAAATTGGTTCTTCGCTGAATTCTTTCACAAAACTGTCGCGCCAAAATTTAGAAGTTATCGCGAGAATTTGGCGAGAAATCGCGATAAGTGTTGATATGGTAATAATGGCGACGTAATCTGCACTCCGACCATTGACGGATTATCGAGGCCCGTGTTATGTTGTTCAGTGGGTAGTGAGTCTACACCTGGCCAAACAATAGGCCACCCGTCGGTTTGATAGAGGGCAGAATTTACTATAAGTTCGTGGGCAAATTACCGATAAATAACACAGGTTGATTAAACTGAACACATTTACAAGAGCTCAAATCTTAATTAAACACTCATATATTTACGTATGTATTAATTTCTCTCTTTGCTTTTCGCATGAAGGGGTTATTTGCTACATTCCAAAAACACTATGTAATTTAGCGTATCTTTGAAACGCCTGCCTATTTTATTATTAACAAAACA
The DNA here is from genome assembly GCA_021229015.1 of Solen grandis. Lineage (NCBI taxonomy): Eukaryota > Metazoa > Mollusca > Bivalvia > Adapedonta > Solenidae > Solen > Solen grandis. The sequence goes on from CM037778.1 coordinate 36,973,835, forward strand.
CTATCGAAATAGCGGGACCGGACATTTTTCCAACATACAAAGAAGAGCCTCGAGTGGCTGTTCAAAAATAGGACCTGGACATCTGGTCATGTTTTATCAACAGTTGATAACAGGCAGGCAGAACAATCAGGGTCTGTGCACAGGGCTTGCAAAATGGTCATTCAGACAGGGATATATCAAATGTATTTTTTTCTTCAAATGTTTTATTTGGCAGTTTCGGTTTCAATATTTTTTTTACTTATTTCAGGTTTAAGGACTGACGTCCTAGCGTATGCTGTCCGTTCATTACACGAACAAAACACCGATAACCACATTTTCTTCTCCATTGTCAAACAACAACAACAACAAAAATAACAACAACAACAACAATAACAATAACAACAATCAGCATCACCATTAACGTATACAACATCTGAAAAGATATTATCAGGGCCTTTATAAACCTTTATGGTTATTTCTAGTGTAAATTTTAGGAATCAAAGCTTCTAGATGTAATATATCTACTGAACTATATCATAATCGTATGACTGCTTCAATAAAAAAAATGTTTCATTGAAAAGCCAAAAACACAACAATTATATAAATTTCCAAATCGCATTCCTACAGTTGCGTAGCTAATTTTCCGATCACTTTCATATTTTCAGCCCCATAACACTCGAGTACAATACATATTAAAGCCGCCGGAAGACGTATAATCGGTCGGTTGTTAAAGGGATCAGGGAACAAGCTTATCACGTTTAAAACTTCTCAAATTTATGAATGCGCGCTAACACCATTTGCATCCAAATGTCGTGGGCTTAGTCTATATTTGAAAACAGCTTTTATCAAACGTGTGAAGCCGGGCGGCATTGTTATCATGGGGACCAGTATCAGTATTGTAAAGTCAGTGTATGCCACGGGCGGGGGGAAAAAGTCAGTTGACAATATTGCAAGATAAGGCCGACATCTTCTTCTGGTGACATGTGGAATTTATAGCACACAAAACGATGCGATTGGCGTCGATTAGTATTTGAAAAAGAAGTTTTACTTTTGATAGAAATAAAGCATGGAATGGAATGTGCATCTATTTAAAAAAAGAAAGTCGATAGACGATGACGTCACGGCTGAGAAAGCCATTTGGCATTTTATTTCAGATTTGTTGAATAAATAAAGTACGATATTAGGCTATCATGGATGAATATTCTGGAAGGACTCAAAATTAAACATAGAAAGTAATGAAAGAGTAGATAAATATCTCCCGCATCCAAGTTTTACTTTAACAGTCTTTTTTCATATACTAATTATCATAGAATAAATTTATGTCCATTTGCCAACATTATTATAACTTGGCAAATGGATAACTTGAAAAATACGTGCATGGGATCGTCGTTTAAAACAACAGCCAAATTGAATGAAATAAATAATAAAATGAATAACAAAATAAATAATGTTTCAGACAACAATACGTTTTCAGGATAAAACTTGTTATTTTTTTTCTCTCATAATCTATTGTTTCTGTAGCTAATATTTATTGCACGAAACAGTTTGTTTTTCATTGAGCCAAATTGAATTTTATTTTAAATACACTTAAATTTTCAAAGCTCAATATTCATTTGAAATGGCAAATTAAAACCTACACAAAAAACAGGGTTTTAAGGAAATATCTGAATGCTCCTTATTTGCAGCAGCCCAATTAATAATATTGATGATGACGAGAAAAACATAAACAATGACAATTATAATGATAATGATACTACTACTAATAACTATAATAATAATAGTTGTAGTAATAGTAACGATGACAACGGCGACAAGAAAAACAACAACAACAACAACAACATAAATAATTGTTATGGATAATATTAATAACCGTGATAATGATAATTGCGGTAATAATAATGACAATAAAAATGATGGCGGTGGTGATGATTAGAAACATGACCACCAAGTCACCATCAGGTAAGAGTACCCATTTTGTTTCATTTTATTAAATGGAATATGCATTGATAATGATAAGAATAAAAAGTAAGACAGTAAAATATCATCACATTGCAATTGATAAGGTTTTGATACAAACAAACAATATTAACACAAAACCTGGGTTATTAAACCTGTTCCCTATCGTACCCAAACTTTGGAAGAGCGACCAAGTCACGTGACCACCGACAGATAAGCGGTCCCCAATGCCAGCTTGGTTCTTGTTGGCCTGACCACGTATTGGAAACCGTTATCAGTGAGGGTTGGACAAGGATGTCCTTCTCCCTATTTACGTCGGCATCTTATCTCCTGCTTCCCTCGCCCGGCGGTTGAAATCCTTCAGTGTCCTCGTCGGCAATTTCTTTGTTTAAAGGGTGAAGACGAGGATGCTGGAAACTGAGAATATTTTCCAGTGGAAAATTAACCCAGGAGAAGCATATAGCTCTAGTTAATATCGCATTAATGAACAACTATTGATACTTGCAAATACAGGCATACACTGTATTTAAGCAGTGTTTGGGTTACCTTGTACTGTACTTGGTACACAAACAATGCATGCAATTATTGTAACCAAATGTTTCCAGGAAGTAAAGTGGAATTAAATAATAATTACCAAAAGATCTAGATAGTAATAATTAATTAAAACGTCATGTAAGAAATACATGCTCACTGCAAGTTGCGTATCTCTGATTGGCTAATAAAGTTATGATGCTATAGTTATATTTTAATATGAAGGATACTAGATAGGTTTTCAAAATATCTGCTTTTTATATGACCCCCTTTTACGACATAAGGGACATTTTTCATTTTTAACCTTATGTTTATTACGCTTCTCATCCAAAATCCAAGTCCATTATGAATAGTATTACTAAAGGTCTTAAAACTGTAATGAAAGAAATCTCAAAAAACACCGGAAAGAAAATCCCATTATTGTTACTATTTAATCAATTGGAATTTTCTTGAATAACAGGCAGAATTTCCTCGTGCTTTTCAGATTTGCAAGAAAAAAATCTTAGTCCTGCGTTTGCGGTATTGAAAAGAGCTTCTGTAACAGGAACTCAGCGGAGCCTGGTTCCCTCTCATGAGACCATGCTCTTGTTAAGGATATTTCCTGTCCATACCACGAATACGTGAACGGTGTTTATATTCTAACATCCTTAGTATGAACGTGTTTTAGCATTCTAAATCACATTGTAACACATATAAAATGCAAAATTGTCTTTAAAAATTATATGAATTTCTTTTTTTCTAAAGCTATTCATTGTGAGAAAAATACTTATTATTGTATTAGGTTGGAGATCGAAATGTTGACATCTTGTTCAAGTCGAGAACGTCCAAACCATGCCCCATCATGAATCGGACATCCTTAGTTTGGAATCTCCCAAGCACCGACCTAAACCATTGGTATGTATATCATTTACGTCGATTATGAAACGACTTACTGTAAATTATAAATTTCGACTGTACCGGGGTTGGGCCAGTATTTGGAAAATCTTTGTCCAATCGAGTTCGAACCTATGAACTTCGGACTTGCAGTCACGTACAATGCCACTTGACCACGGTGCCATCTTTTCTTTTTCCACTTAAAAGAAAATGTCATCCAATGACTGAATACATCAAATGAGCCTTTTGAGAAACTAACTACCCAAATATTTGTTTATTCACCATTGTGTTATTTGTGACGAAAATAAACAGCTATCAGTAATCACACTTTTCCATCTCCAGGTATCTTAAGTTTGTATTTTTTACGAGTGAATTATTCACCATTCAGAAAAGATAATGGTAAATGTTTATCTCCCTTGCTTAGCACGGCTAAATCTTGGTCTGGTCTGCCCGGTGTCAGGATAATGTTACTTGGTTTTTGTATCACGTCGATCGTGTACGGCGTTATACTGCAGTTAGACAAAGTCCATAAATGATAAAAAAAAAGTTGTTTGGTGGGACGTTAAAATCAAATACAAAGCAAATGTTCGACCCAGGTATTTGTTGAGAATTGAAACATATATCACTAGCTAAAGATAATGTAAGAAAAAATGGGTTGTGGGAAGCAACAAATCATATGAAACATATGAACATATTATTTTTCAAAATTGCTCACATATTTTTTGTGAAAAATGTCGAAACCACACCCTTTGCCTCCGCTTTAAATTAGATAATGCAATAAAAATAAACAAGAAAGATTAAAGTCAGTGAAAAAGACCAAAAGATTAAATGATCATTTTAACTAACAGTATTACTGTAACGGTAAGAGTAAGAAATGATGACAGTTGTGTTCGGAGGCCGAGTGATTACAGCGTTTGTCACCGCAGCGAGTGGTCGCGGATTCGTTACCCTGCGTCTTTACATGGCACTTGTCGCTTCCTGATGGTGCTTAGAATATATGCTTGGTAATTCAAGACTGGTCGGGCCGTTGTCAGGATTTAAATCATGTCACATGTCTACGACGTGATACTGCGATATGACAGCATGGTGTCTGCCATTGTTTTTATGGTTTCAAAAAAAACAACAACTATTTATGGGACGTAAATAGAAGTAAGACTCAACAAATAGATTGAAATTATAATCTGAGGAAAATATATTTTACAAAAATGCAAATCTGAACATCAAAGTCCTCAAGAAAATTCTTCCTTCACGACATACCTCATTATGCAATGCAATTACAACAAAACAAGTTTGTTTTTCGTGACATTTTCAATCTAAGTTCACCCTGATTAAACATAAAGCTATTTTTTATATTGATGAAGATTGTGCCGTTTGTCTTTTTTGCACTCAACTTGTGAGTCAGAGGTTGTACGGAACAGCTTCGCACGCACGTTTGGAGCCGTGCTCTTGAATGCACGAACTATTTCTTGTCTACACGTGGAATGTTTAAGCACCACAAATCACTGGTATCACCTGTTCGCTTTTAATTTATTTTTAAATTTCGATTACGCTTCAGAATCGTATAGAAGACCGTGTTGTAAATTAGGGAGCCCCGATACGGTGTTGTGATACGTTGCCGGCTAGCTGACAGCTTCCATTGTGTATCCCTCCGCACATACGTTTATCTTTTCCTAGTCACTATTCTATCGAATATGAGTCAATCGAAATATATTTACAGAATGTTTTACTGCTTTTCTAAAGGTTTCAATCTTTCATTAGGTCACGTCAGAGCTCTGCTGTTGTTCTGAAGGGAGAAAATGTTAAGTAAGTGTTAAAATAGGATGAATAGAGACGTTTCCATAACATGGACGCAGATTCAATACACATTCTTACGTCTCCGAAAATACACATGTCGCGATATCTCGATGTTGGTAGGTGTGACAATTAACCTGTCTCTCCTTTGTGTGCATGAGACAGAATTTGTTCCAATAACACCGGACTGTATATGGAAACGCATGTCATGTTACCGCCATTCACATTGGACATTCGCTTCCCATATCAGATTTATTGACGCTCAAACTTTCGCAAATGTATTTAAATCTAACAATGAGGAAACACTTATCGAAATGCACTAGATAGTTGGTGAAATAAACTTAGAATACAAGTGGTCATGTATTTATTATATGCTTTCTCATCACATTTAATGGCGGTCTATTCTGTAAAACAATTTAACTTTGTTAACACAAATGTTCCCGTTTAGCCAAAGGCAGATATTTTCCGAGGCAGTACAATCTGGTATCACTATTCCAACTTAAAATATATAACATTTATTTACATTTACTGCTATCTATGCTTGCAGCTTTATGTTCTGCAAACATGCCACACAAGACATTCAGTCCTTCTTGTATTAGCTACCAGTGGTCCATTTTAGCACACTTTTGTATTAAGTTACGTTTGTGTTAAATCACTGTAGCAACATTTATTATGTGGGTGACCAAAGTCGATTTCGTGGACGGCTTAATCCAAACTCTATCAATATTAGTCCCTACAAAAGCTATGTAGTAAACATCGCGTTTTCTAGAACATGAGTCCACGAATATATGTACCAACGAAACTGACTTTATTTATTTACAGATTCCACAAAGCATATTGTCAACGAAAAATAATGATTTTATAGTAGTCATAATGTAATTATGTGACAAATGGCACTTCTTGAACCCCGAGAACGCCTATATCAAATTAAATCAATTGGAAGCATTAAGCTGTATGATTTAAAATAGATGGTTCCATGTTTCTATACCGAACTCACAAAATAAACTGTCGAAGCTCGCAGTGTTTCTTTTTTTTATGAATTTGACATGATCCCCAGCTTTACCATCAAAGTTTCAAGTGATTAAGGAGAAATTGCAAATGAATGTTGTATGCTGCGTTTTTTATGCAAGTAAAATCTTGGAATAAATCGCAATCTGTGGTGTTTTCTCTTTCAAAATTGACAACATTACGCTACCATTCACGAGTATAAGAAGTAATATATACATTATTTATGAGACATTTACATCCTGGTATTCTTACGACGGGGTGCGTCTTAAAACTGTTTTCACCATTAAAGTCACATACGTCTATTTGATTCAATTTAAGGAGTAATTTTAGAAGGACAGTATTTGTTGTATTTTAATTAAATTAATATTAATATTTTGAAAACAAATGCAGTAATTTCTGTAAAAATCTTTCTTGCATCAAAAAC
>CM037778.1:36980496-37030496 GCA_021229015.1 Solen grandis
AATTTGATATAGGGGACAAACGTTCATTGGAGAAAAAAAAACTAGTACATATACGCAATAAATCAGTTCCATGTTTACGTGCGAGAATGCATGAATATCTTGATAAACAGGGTGTGCATAAATCTATACGTGCATTAAAGTATAAACATTCGAAAGGGGGTATTTCATATATCATTAGCATACCGTAAAACTTGAAAACTTGCTGTGGGAAAATATAGGATTAAACTGGTCTCTGTACTTTTCAGTCATACTTATTATATTAGTAAGTTCGAAATAATGAATGTTATTAATATTCTTGATTTAGCATTATCTAAAATAAGAGGTGTAGTTGTACGTGTATAATTATTTACTATGTTATATTTTGATTAAGAAAGTATGCCATGATAGTAAGCAGACTGGTAATTTCGTACACAGTAAAGCTATGAATAAAAGCCACTCTACGAAACTTAAAACTGCCCTTTATCTGTAGGTGTTTTTATTCAGAGGCTTCATTCTCTGGGAATCTGGTCACTGGCATTTCTTCACAGATTGGCTGACCGCTAACACACGGCTGCCTGTATTAGCAGGTAACGAAATGTATGTTTTACATATGCCACCAAGTAGCTTGACAAAAATGTCGGTGATTCCATATACGTTGTACCACCATAACTATGCATGATTTGATGAAAAGAAAATATATTAATATATTAATTTGTAGGCATAGTATGTATGTAGACATTTTACAGGACAGGTTTACACTATCTTTCTATTGTTTTATTGAAGGAAATAACGGAGGCCTTATTCGACAGCACGTTAAAAATGACGTCATTTGAGCGATCCGTAAAGATGAGCACGTACCTTGTTTGTTTTATCGTATGTGACTTCGAATACTTGGAACAAAATTCTTCCAATACACAGGTGTGTTTGTTTTCTAATTATCTTAACATATTCATATAAAAGTGTTTTCCAAATGAAGAAGAAGAGCAAGTCCTCATAACAATCGGAAGACACAGTGTAGTCCATTATTTTTAAAAAGTCATTAGAAATACAAATATAAACAATATAAACTTAACTTACTGATTCTTGTGGGCGAATAGTTAGAATGAATGTCCACCGCGAGACCGGGGGGTCATGAGTTTAATTCTCGGCTGCGACATTCCAAAGTTATAAATATGGCATAGCCCCTGTGATTGGCATTCAGCACATAATTGTAGTCCTAGGTGACCCGGTGTAAAAACTGCAAAATTGTCGGTGGAACAAACCCAGGCAACAAAAAAGACATTCCTTGCTAAATTAGAGTATATCGCTTGCTAGTATGATTTGTTAAAATATCAAGTACAACAGTTAACATTTATGCAACTTGGCAAACAAAAATCTACAAAGGGACTTCAGTCTGCGATGACAGTAGTACATGTATATCTCTTATTATCATTATCTCATGGTGTATCTGGACTACATTATCTCATGACGTACCTTGTCACATTATCTCATGGTGTACCTGGACTACATTATCTCATGATGTACCTGGTCACATTATCTCATGATGTACTGTACTGGACTACATTATCTCATGATGTACCTAGTCTACATTATCTCATGATGTACCTGGTCTACATTATCTCACGATGTACCTGGTTTACATTATCTCATGACGTACCTGGTCACATTATCTCATGGTGTACCTTGACTACATTATCTCATGACGTACCTTGTCACATTATCTCATGGTGTACCTGGACTACATTATCTCATGATGTATCTAGTCACATTATCTCATGATGTACCTGGTCTAATTATCTCATGATGCATCTGGTCTACATTTTCTCATGATATACCTGGTTTACCTTATCTCATGTTGTACCTGGTCATAACCCAATAGATTGAAATTTAATGTGAAAAGTAACCCTACCTATTCCCCTAACTTTAAATAAGCCAGTCAGAATAGAAACCTTTATGTTTGATAACCTTTCAAGCCCACTTTGGACCAAGAAACATTATGAAACCTTTTCACCTTATCTATTTTTTAAGGTTATTAAAATCTACAAGTGCTCATTTCAAGGTGTATTCAGCGAATCCTGTAACACCTTGGTTCGCAATGGTCCAAACATCACGTAATCTAACCAAGATGTCGGGTTTAAGAGACGTAAATATTTGATTGTGTTCTACTGAGCGAGCGTAATGCACCCGGTGACTTCATATGTAAATATGCGATTGCAGAGGATTTTATCTACCCTGTTATATTTCACGTTATATTTCTAGTGCAATCAAACAGTTGGGTTAAGTCGATTGTTTATTATCATGATTTAGAAACATCTTTTTTTATCATCTCGTTGCATTTTTTTTTATCATCATGCTAAACTTTTTTCAATTGTGGCTAATTATTCATTTTTCATGATGATTTGTGTCTATAACACAGTTGTATGTTTTGTTCAAGGTGCGGTTGTATGCGCCACCAGACCGGGTCAACCAGACCAAATATGCTTTGGAAGTTGCAGGAACAACGGTAGACTTGTACAAAGAAATGTTTAATGTAACATACCCATTACCGAAATTAGGTAATCAATGTAGTTTTACCAGCGAAACGCTCAGAGCTTTAAACCTATTTACTTATATTAAAACTTACATGTATTTATTTTACATCGAATAAGGTGGGAAAAGTTATTGTCCCTCTCGACGGTCACTAAGTTGAGCCGGTACTTGACGCCTTGGAGGGCCGTAAACATCTGTACCACCAACAGGGTTCGAACTGACAACCTTCAACTCCGTAGTCATGCGCGTTATCATTGGATTACAGTGCCATAATATTTGATAAATTACAGATACATATCAATACAATGTTGTTTATCCAGGGCAATCTGTCCCTGAAATTTTCTGTTCAACCTATACATGTATTAGATACCTCTGGTGACTTTAGCTTGTTTTGCTTAACAATGGCTATAATGGTGCACCTTTCAAGTGTTCAGCAGTGAAAACTTAAGCCATGGCGAGGTCAAGAGTGGTCTTTTGTGTAAACCAGGTCAACAATTCACTGGCTCATATCCAAGTGTAGGTAGTGGATATCCTGTCAGTCAATTCGGAAACATCTTTAAATTCTGGAAAGGCCTGTACATCATTAACGTCTATTACATAATAAAAACTGTCCTAAACCTCTACTTCAAACAGACTCCTGTTGACACAATGACAAACAGGGTCTCCTCTGTTTGCTCATACAATATAGTAACTCAGATTCTACACAATATGCTAAGAAAATCCATCATCTTATATGCCATTTCATATTCAAATAAGTCAATATTCATCAAGTCATAAATTGTACATAAATATTCATGAGGTTAATGGTCAAATCATATAAAACTTTTATTGTTCTGACTGTGGAAGAGTACATAGAATATTGCTCTAAGCCACTTCAATGGCATAGGGTTGTAAATACCAATATTGTTAGTCGTATATAGCCATAGCATGGTACATAAAGATAGAAAAGAAAACTTTATACATTTTTCAGAAACTGAGCACGAAAGTAGACCCGTTTTTTATTTTTTTATTTATTTATTTTTATTTCAAATCAAGTGAAAAATTATACAAAGTATATTCCTCACTTTTTACTATATCTGGAACCTATATAATTTTATCAGGTGAAAGAGATGTTGCTCCACCCGGGATCGAACTAACAAGCATTAGTGCCGTGGTCCTTCGTTCTCATTGAACATATCGACGTTAGTAATTGTGCATATTTCTTTCAACTTATATTATCCAGACCTGATCGCGATCCCTGACTTTGTATCGGGGGCAATGGAACACTGGGGCCTCATCACGTTCCGGGAAGCCAACCTTCTGTATGACGATGCTGACTCCTCCTCCGCAAACAAACAACGGGTAGCCACCGTGGTGACCCATGAGGTGGCACATCAGGTCAGTTGATCCGTTACCGTTAAAATACATTGGATCCAACTTATTCCATTAATCTTCGATTAGAAAACAATCTATGTTTATCTGCCTCGATTGTTCCAATGTTGGACCAGTACTTTGCGCCCGAGATCGTCATGGAAGATTCTGGCACTTAGCAACTATTGGATATGCAGTCATATAACGCCTTCTTTATGCATTTGGTTAATACTCATTTAATGGATTTGACAGCAGACTTGTAGTCACTGTATCGATTAAAGCCGGCATCTCAAACCTGATCAGATAAAAGGTATTTCTGGTTTCGTCTGTCACAATGTCGACACTGAGCATGGCAAAAGATGTATAGTCTTGCACTTCATCATGTTGATCAAGTTTTTGACTTCTTGGGGAAATATTCTCTCCTGACGCATGGAACATTAAGTTAGATTAAATTTCTTCATATAATAAAATAAATTTGTAAATACTCGCTACCTGTCTTTAAGGCTAACCTGCATGTCAATGAGAAAACCGAATGACGTCTTGACATATAACACTTTTACATAAAGTCTTCTTTATGAATTACATGTATCTTGAATGTAGCAGACAACACTGATTTTTTATGGTTATTACCAAAGCCTTAAAATATATGTATATACTATAAAAATATATCCTGCATTAACCTGTATCACACTTTCCTATGTGTTTCTATGTGTTAGTGCTTCTGTGTTATATCAATGAATGATGGCTAAATATCATGTATCCTTTCAGCAAGGTCACAATTAAAATGAATAATTATCATCCGAGTTTTTACCATCATATTGTGATATCCTTTCCGTAGCAGCGTTGTCATATACAGTCCTTTACTACATCTGGTTTCCATGGTAATGAGCTGTGCACATGTACTGCATTTCCACACCAACGATTTGGGGTAAACGTGCATTTGTTAACAGATTTTCAAACCAGTTCAATCGTTTGACCTCAATAAAAGCAGACACTGCCATAACGCAAGAACAATTGGCCACAAGCGTAAAAAGAAAACAAGATAGCCAACTCCAGAAAGAATGAAAGATACCTACCTTATTTTGGAAGCTTGGAATCTGCAGCTTTGAACAGTAGTGTACCTATTTAACTGGCATTTATTTCGATTGATAATAAGGTAATAAGAGAAGGTTTCTTTCGGTTCATGCACATCATGGGAACTCTCTTTGTCAGCGTATATTTGCTGTTCTGATCGCAAATGCTATTTTGAAACCAGTATGAAAGGCTGGCAATAAGTAAGATGTGTGTCTATTTTCTTGCATCATGATTATATCATACCGGCAATCGATCATTTATAACGAATCGTTATTGTTCAAATCGTACAAACAAACGAAACAGTTACATGATGTTATGATTAAAATAGCCAAACATAGATCACATGACGTGGTTTATATATGTCCTTTTTGACTTTGAATGTTTTGAATAGCATTTTGAATGAGGTACATATTAATAAACAGCAATAAAAATAGGCTCAAATATTGTGTATCAGAGTCCATTGGTATATTCTTTTAATGAGATTTGTTACTGCATTTATTTATTCGTTTAAATTTAAAATTAATTTAAGCAATTAAAACATTGAAATTTTAAAAAAAAAAACAACAAATAATATTTTTTTTTTTCTTTGTAATATTTAAGGAAAAAAAAAAATTTAACAGTATAAACGTATTTGGTGGTAAATTAATTTTTTAATTTTTTGTATCATGCAATAAAATTTTTTTTTAAAATAGACTATAGATTCAGGTAGGCATCCGGATAGAACCACCGACCTATCGCAAGCCAGCTGGAAGGCTTCCTCACATGAAAATCCGAATGGCCCTGCTAGGATTCGAACCCACGCCGTGAGGGGCTTAGTGAGTGTTACCCTCTCGGCCACGGAGGCCCCCGGTTTGTTAACACAAAAGAGGAATTCATGTGCAAAATAAATGCACGTGGTCAAGCAAAATCAATAGGCAATATCAGATCAGTGAAGTGCATAAGTTATGCATATATACTCCAAAGAAAAAAAACACGTTTTTGTGCAGACTTGTTTACCTGTATGTACAGTGGTTCGGGAATCTGGTTACGATGGATTGGTGGGACGATTTGTGGCTAAACGAGGGGTTCGCATCCTTTATGGAATACCTTGGGGCAGCAAATCATGAGCCGGATTGGAGCATGGTGAGTTACCACTGCCAACATAAACTATGAAGCGTAAATCAAGTCTTACATATGTTCTTATCAAAAACTGTTTGTTTGAATAAAGAATCACATTACAATGCAAACATTCCTTTTCAAATTTTAGATTTTTTTTCCATTAGAGGTCTTGATTACAGATAAAATCTTTAAATGTTTTATTTAGATAAAAGACAAAATTATGTTACTTATTTATTGACGTAATTTATGACAATTTTCCAGATATCTCAATTCTTGGTTCAAGACATGCAACCCGTGATGGTCACTGACGCTGGACTATCCTCTCACCCGATCGTCGTTGACGTCACAGATCCGGACCAGATAAACGCTGTGTTTGACATCATTTCATATAATAAAGTGAGTATTGAGGGAGTGAGAACTAAATATGTGACATTTTGTTGACGGCATATCTATGCTGAGACTAATATTTATCAATTGTATTCTCTCAATTATCATTTAATTGTGTGAATGATAAGTATTACTTATCATTTATATTTAAATTTATGGAATTTATCACAAGTGACGCGAAGCGGAACCCTGCGAAAAATCAATAAAATTTAAAATACAAATGATAAGTTAAATTTGCAGTTTGTCACGTTGTCTTTGGCCTCGCATTATGACAACGCCTCTCGTTTAATTACAGTTTCGCATATTGCTGAGTCTGTGTCACTGTGTACCTTTATATTTTGGGCTAACAAAACATGACGTCAAGCACTCGCCGCCGCCCATAATTCGTTTTGGTTATGCAGGCAGCATAAAGTTATATTTTCTCCAAATCAAGACCTCATGGTTCATGTTTTGCTATATATTTTTCAAATTTTGAACGAAAGAAAAGCATTTCATTGGACAACGGTAAATTCTGCGATTTTGACTTGACTATTTGAGTTTACCGTCGCTTCGACAGCATTTCAGTCATATAGCGACGTCCAGCTAATTACAGGTGGAGGAAGACCCCGAATGCACAGAGGCATCCGGGTAGAACCACCGACCTACCGCAAGCAAGCTGGAAGGCTTCATCACATGAAAATCCGATTGACCCTGCCGGGATTCGAACCCGTGCGGTGAGGGGCTGAGTGAGGGTTAAAGTCTGATTTTGAACTTAAGCATTGGTTATAAACCACTCTAATACTATGAGTGTGTAGAATAAATCACGATTGATTCATCTTTTAAGGATATATATGCATAATACACACAACACCCAGTGCTAGCCATGGATGTTGTCTGAACTATGTCACGTCTGTGAAACAAACTTCAAAGGGGCTAAAACATTATTACCGATGTGCTTTACGTGTTAGCAAACAAAATTTCACGAACTCGGAAGGTTTTTCATAATGTTAGGAAAACAGTACATCTGACAAAAGAATCACTGGAACCTATGTGTAGGGCACAGATTTTCGCTACGCCTGCGTTCTATCCTATTAAAATTGGTGAAGAAATGAAATACTTACAGCTGTTTTCTTTTCTGAATCGATGAAAAATATGCTTTGAGTAAAAACAACAAGGGAATCAGTCCGTTTCCTTATTTCAATTCATTTCAAATATGAATGAACCATTTTTCTTATCATAATTTGCCGAAAATGCGATATTCAAAAATCATACAGAAATAGCGTCCTCTCTTCCTTTTTTAATGTTACCATTAATAACGAAATGATTCGCCCCATGCAACTTCGAGCCCCTGTGACAAACTTCATTAAAGTAATGTTCTGTTAACAGTCGTTTTACTCAAACACGAAGACTGCAATAGATAGTATACATTCCGTACTTGAAATTGATTCCAACCAATTATGTAAGTGCCAGCCATGCATTTGGACCTTTCCATACACCGTAGGCATTGTCCTTGCAAATCTTACAAAATACATTTGTTTTATCATTTTCTATGCAGACCACAATATCTAATTGAACTTTAATAACATTAAGTTATTAATAAAGTAATTTATACTAGCGTATTAGTTTTACTGTTAGCTCTATTGATTTGTTCAGGACGTTATGATGTCTGGAATAGGCGGTGCCACGTAGGGTGTTTGAACATTCCTACATCGGAAAACACTTCGGAGGCTTTATTTAGACACGATAGAATGTTTCCACTTTTTACTACGCGGCGATGTAGTTCAGAGTTTGTTTCCTGTCTTATTACTTAGACTTGGTGACGTTAATTTTTATGTTTAAAGACCATTGACTATGGAAGTGGAAACCGGATTAAGATGTGTTAATAATTGTCGCTGGAGATAGCATGTTATTAAACTTTAATAAAAAAAAGTAACTGAGCGAGCGTGTCAATGGCAATTTATCGAAGATTTTTTAACTATTGGCAGCTGTAATATATTCATTGGTTGTGATTCAAATGTACCTATAAAGTATTGTAACAGGAACGGACGACACCGCACCCCACGGTTGGAGCGTGTAAACACAACGCAAATGCCGAATGAAGTTACCCCCATTTATTTACATGTTAATTGTCTTATCATAAGCGATAACAAATTGTTCATATAAATGTAAATATACAAGTATAATTGTGTTCGTAGCCAACCACCAACGGTAGTCTTGTCTGTTTCGTACAATATATAATGTGACCATCAATGATGGTCTTGAATTGTTCTGAGCACAAACCGTCAACGACAGTCAACTGTGCGGCATATTTACATTCAATTTATTTTATATTAATCCGAGGCTAATGTTTAACTTATTTGATTCTAAATGGTATTGACTTATGGTTGGAGGGAAGCACCTGTAAACCTCAGCCAACTAAATAAACATTTTCCGTGAGTCTTTCCGACTTTTACTGACCCCAAGCTGGAGTGACTTAATACACGTGACGGCTGATTCCCTTACTCGCCGACGCGTATCAATTAAATTCCTGGAACCAGCATGATGATGTCTGATTGGTTAATTTTACAAGAAAAATATGGCAGTCGAAAAAGGTGCTAAATTCAATAGTTACAAAGTCATTACTCGGGAAGACCCATATTTGCTGGCCATATAAATGATTTCACTTATATGAATCCTAAGTGTACGTAAATAACATGTGCATGCTAGATATAGCATTTCTTCTTTAACATAATGGACCGAAGATATAGATATATACTGATGAGCAATTGACAGGCATTCACGAATGGTAACTCCGCTACAGTATCTGTACTTATTTAGCTGCATCCGTTAGCTGCAAGATTAATTCGTGGGTTCGTATCCAGTTAGAGGAGATTTAACTTTTTTTATTCATTTTTAACCTTTTATCTAAAATCAATTTATCTATTAAAAATAAATAAATTAATGAAATGAAAAAGAAGGATGATTCCAGACTGGTATGCACTTTTTTAATTTAAGTAACAGATAAATCATTGATGGCAAATATGTTCGCGCTTTTTCAATGAATTTTTGCAGGGTTCGTCTGTTATAAGAATGCTGGACAACTGGATGGGCGAGGATAGTTTCTTTCTCGGAATTTCAAATTATTTGAAGAAATACCAGTTTAAGAATGCACAGACGGACGATCTGTGGGCGCAGCTGGGACAAGTAACTGACAAATTATTTCTTCTTTCGAACGTTGCTTGTGGAAGCGACTGTGAATCTTTTTAAATTCGAAAACTATATAACATTTATATTGATTCTATCCTTTTATATACTGTAAAATTATTCTGTCTAGTGAGATAATTAATGTCTTCAGAATTATTAGTATAGATTTTGTTCACATTTGTCAGCTATCCCAATCATTTCATTTGTGCCTTGAAAATAGTGCAGATAGACTTCAATTACAGTCATCTATTAGAGTTGGCTAGACATCTTATTTTCGATTATCAAATATCAATCCGAGGTTTCGACGGTTACAATTCATTGAAATATATAAACGATTAATTTCTTTCTGTTGCCCTTTAAATGCCTCAATAAGTTGTTGTTGTTGCTGTTTCATCTTTTTTACCGTAGCATAAATACTCGGGTGACAGCACTTGTATTCCCCGGTATTAAATATGTTCACTAGATAGATCCTGACCACAATGTGAAGGACGTGATGGACACGTGGACCAAGCAGATGGGACTGCCTTTGATCACCATCTCACTAGACTCCGATGGTAGACAGGTGACCGCTGAACAGACAAGGTTCCTGGCAGACTCCTCGGTCACATTCGATCCTGCAGATTCTCCGTATGGGTTAGTAAAGCAAGAATTAAACTTAAACATGTATACGTGCTTCCAAGACGCTAGTGACCGATTCATGTTTTGACCATAGCAAAGTCTCTTTGGCAAATAATCTTCAAGAATATTTGGTATCTATATTCTGTATACGAAATTTTTATTGTATAATGAAATATTGAATTGAATTTTGAATTTATTTCCAATACATTTCCTCGAGAAAATTCTGCATATTCGTTTATTAGCAAGTATAGTAATAGATCAAGCCCCGTGTCTTGAAATGTTGCCCTACTGACACTTCTTGTAAACTGTTGCCCCTACTGACACCTCTTGTTAACTGTTGCCCCTACTGACACTTCTTGTAAACTGTTGCCCTACTGACACCTTTTGTAAACTGTTGCCCTACTGACACCTTTTGTAAATTGTTGCCCTTCTGACACTTCTTGTAAACTGTTGCCCTACTGACACTTCTTGTAAATTGTTGCCCTACTGACACCTCTTGTAAACTGTTGCCCTACTGACACCTCTTGTAAACTGTTGCCCTACTGACACCTCTTGTAAATTGTTGCCCTACTGACACCTCTTGTAAATTGTTGCCCTACTGACACCTCTTGTAAATTGTTGCCCTACTGACACCTCTTGTAAATTGTTGCCCTTCTGACACCTCTTGTAAATTGTTGCCCTACTGACACTTTTGTAAATTGTTGCCCTACTGACACCTCTTGTAAATTGTTGCCCTACTGACACCTCTTGTAAATTGTTGCCCTACTGACACCTCTTGTAAATTGTTGCCTACTGACACCTCTTGTAAATTGTTGCCCCTTCTGACACCTTTTGTAAATTGTTGCCTACTGACACCTCTTGTAAATTGTTGCCCTACTGACACCTCTTGTTAATTGTTGCCTACTGACACCTTCTTGTAAA
The DNA here is from genome assembly GCA_021229015.1 of Solen grandis. Classification (NCBI taxonomy): domain Eukaryota; kingdom Metazoa; phylum Mollusca; class Bivalvia; order Adapedonta; family Solenidae; genus Solen; species Solen grandis. The sequence goes on from CM037778.1 coordinate 36,991,615, forward strand.
TTGTTGCCCTACTGACACTTCTTGTAAATTGTTGCCCTACTGACACTTCTTGTAAATTGTTGCCCTACTGACACTTCTTGTAAATTGTTGCCCTACTGACACTTTTTGTAAATTGTTGCCCTACTGACACTTCTTGTAAATTGTTGCACTACTGACACTTTTGTAAATTGTTGCCCTACTGACACCCTTTGTAATTGTTGCCCTACTGACACTCTTGTTAATTGTTGCCCTACTGACACCTTTTGTAAATTGTTGCCCTACTGACACCTCTTGTAAATTGTTGCCCTACTGACACCTCTTGTAATTTGTTGCCCTACTGACACCTCTTGTAAATTGTTGCCCTACTGACACCTTTTGTAATTTGTTGCACTACTGACACCTCTTGTAATTTGTTGCCCTACTGACACCTCTTGTAATTTGTTGCAATACTGACACCAGTTATTGCGACGAAAACTAATTATCCTGAATGAAATATTTTAAACTAACTTATGATATTGCGAGTCCTTTTGGTATCTCCAATTTACAAAAATGGAAAATATTCCTCATAATTTCCTAACATTTTCTCGGATAATGATAAGATTGAGGACTTCCGGTAGTCATGTTTCCTGATACACGTGTTACATAAATTTTGTTAAATGCAGCATTTACATCTCAACTGCTTTCTTTAACGAAGTTCTAGCACGCGAGAAATGTAAATATAAGCTGATGAACTACACTAGCCTATCACGTTTCCTATAACCACCACTGTTCCAATTGTGCGGAAGAATACATAAGGCGTGGTTTGTTTTACTTTGAGAACTTTTATCAATGCAAACAAATTAAAGTTAATATTTTTGCAGACGATCTAATTAAACAACTCCAAATTGAATGTAGGCGAAGCTTATGGGATCTAATTTTAATGTAGGTCTAGACTTAGATTCAAATGAAGACTCTGCAAAATGTGATAAATGTACAATATGGGTTTGAATAAACGTTGATACCAATGAAATATTTTCAGGGTGCATGTTGTTCTTTCGAAGGAAATGCGTGTAGTACTTATGCGGTCTCTATATGTCATTCAGCCATTATATCAATTCCTTATATGTCGGCGTGTATGGAACATAAACATTCATCTACAAATAAAATTTTAATTTTGGCGATAAAGGGAATGACATGCATCATCATTATAGAATGCATTTAAGATGTAAATATAAAGACTGAATTCTGCAAGTTGATGATTCATCTGGGATATGAACTATTTAAGCTGTTGAAAATGGTCAGTGAAGTCCTTTTGGGCAGGCCCAATATAAGTCATATCTCAACTCTTTCGCTGCCTAAAAGATGAATAAACCCGTCCTACATATAGGACAACTTAATTGCAAATAAACTGTATTCTAAGTAGGACGGGTTAACGCGTCCTGTTGGCAGCAAAGAGGAAGCAATCAAATTATCCTAGTACAGTAATAGTCTCTATTTCTAAGAAATGTCTACGATATTCTCTAGCAAATAGCCTGTTTATATATGCTAGGGGACCTGGCAGCGAAAGGCTTAATGAACCATCTAAACATTCATTGCAATCCTTAGATGGTTACAAATGACTAAATACATGGACATTTGTATATTCATTTACTCTATAGTCTACGTTTTCAGACATGATTTGCAAGAGGCTGGGTAATATTTGGCATTTATTAAATAAATCTGGGCACACACACTATAAACAAGTGAAAATATCACTCTACAGGTATAAATGGTATGTGAGGTTAGACTACCGCACTGACACGGGCACCAACGGGAGCCAATGGATGGATCTCGACACAGGTAGATATAAATACTAAGTAATTTACACGTGTATTCAGTTTTTTCCTTGTTCATATTTTTATAGGTTGGGGGAGGTGAAAGGGTGTTTATGAATTAAAATTGTGTTGATATTGCTTTTGAGGTATTTACCGCCGTATTTCAGTCGTATAGCGACATTATGACCCAAAGTAGCTAGGTTTATGCGAGTGACAAAATTGGGGCTCGAAACAGCAGTGGGGTGCTAGGTGATAGTTACGAGCTAATATGGATAAAAAAAATAGTAAAAATAAATTAAAAACAACTCCAATCGCTCATAACAAGGGACCCTTGATACATATAAAATATCTTTTTGATTTAAAATTGTTGAAAATTAGTTGATCCACAAACTTCTGTTGTATCCCGCAGTACGCATTTAATTTCAGCAACGTTTACTGTTGATGCCATGAACAAACCATCGTGGATCAAGTTCAACGTCGACCAGTATGGATTTTACAGAGTGAACTATCCCCTTACAATGTGGAAGACATTCACAGACGTCCTGAAGTCGCCAAATCACGGGGTCTGGCAATGTTTACATAAACGCTGATTATGCCATGTATTATATATGTCACTTCAGTAGAGTATTTCTCAAACAAAGCAGTATTCCGTTTAACTTTCCTATTTTTGAACTATGCCTGCAACTCAATGATATAGAAAAATCGTCTAATGATGAACTGATTTTGTAGTTTGACAAATAGACTAAGTTACAAAATTTGAAAGGTAAAGATAATAAGATTATCGGAATGTGGCACACCAGAAAATATTGGTTGGCCACTTTTTGTCCGTTTCTGTCATTGTGCATTGTTTTTGTGTTATATTTCATGAGATGTCATGTACAACTACAGTGATATTGATTACGGTATATGTGTATGAAAGCAGGCATTAAACAAGACCAAGTCATGAACGACGTAGAACAACGTCATGTCGTCTTCCAAAGACTATTGGTTTACCGTTAGTATGACCGAAAAAAAGATAGAAGCAAAATAAACGTTGCTAATTACATTACAAAATATAATTTCTCATTTCATTTTAAACCATTATTGTCTTTTTAATTTTAGGATTTAAATCCTGCCGACAGGTCTAACCTCATTGATGACGCATTTAATCTCGCTCGTGCATCAGTTATCAACTATGACGTCACTCTAAATCTGACGTTATACTTGGACACGGAGCGCAACTACCTGCCATGGAAAAGTGCATCAAGGGGATTTGGCTATATTTCTGATATGCTTGAATTTACCGGTGATAGTGGGCTCTTTCAGGTAAAATATGAGACAGATAATGAAAGTAATATTTTATAAGATTACGCAACGTATCTGATGATGTACATGTAGTATTTTAACGAAAATTTCATTTATAAACAACGCAACATGTTGGAATCGATTGCGAAATTGATAATATCGGATATCCAAATTCATTGCCCTTTAGTGGGCAGGATATAGGTGCACCTGTTTGCGTAGGCAATGAGCATACTATGAATGAAATTGTGTGACGTAAGTCAGTGAAATGCAGCAGTTCACGCACCTCTGGCATGTAATGTGCTATGGTTAATCTAATACCAATATGGGAAATAAAATTATGTCGTTCGGCCCTCGCGGCTACAAGATTCATTTGGTGAGGGTGTTCAATAAAACGGTTCCAAATTACAAGCCTCACTTTCTCCTTTACTGTTCCAGTTTATGCTTAACGCAGCATTACGACTCTCAGTCCTTTGTTTAATACTACTGTTCGATAATTTCTTTCTGATCAAAAATATTTTGTTTTAGGAGGCCCGGCTGGTCGTAAAAGTTGTCTATTGAATTCTTTATCTACCAGTATCATTTACCCGTTTTTTTTTTCTTTGGCATTTCAGTAAAATCTAAATTTCCTAGGGGTGTCCCTCCCCTAAAATGCCTATAGCAAGTTTAAGCCAGTAATTAATTTACTTGATTTTTCTACATTTCTACTCATGAGCGGATTAAATTTTATAAAATATATATTGTTTTATATTTAAGGAATATATTTTAGAGAAAGTTTCAAAGGAATTTAGCTTAGTCGGCTGGAAAGACGAGGGAACACACCTTAAGAAGTAAGTATTATATAAGCAATACATGCATCATATTCATAGAATTAGTGCATGTTTTTGTAAAAATAGAAAAAGCAAATATAGCTATCAGGTCCACAAAATTGCTGTTGTTTTTTCCTATGATAGAATATTCGTTGAAAACGCGATTTTGTATATCAAAAACTGGGTTCCGAAAAAGGGAGTAATGAAGGCATCGCTCAAATAAAATCCCAATTTCAAGAAATTTCAGGTATACGTCATTTTATTAAATAGAAAAGATGAAATAGAATGATAAGATTGTTTACCGTCGCAGCGATAGTATTTTAGTCCATATCATTACAACAATTGTATTACATTTATTTACCGTTTTTCAATCTTGCAAAATGTCTCGTTATTATCTAAAATAAACACTAAGTGCTAAAATCCCCTTGTCACCAAATCGACCTGCATCGCTGAAAATTATTGTTTAGATAAAAAATTATATTTGCATTTATACCCGGGAGTAACAATTGTGTGTTTATTCTACGACAATGCAATTCACAATTCCTCCACTTTGTTGTGTTCTTGTACCCTTTGTATCATCACGACCCTAAAATTTCTGAATCCAGCCATATATTCCAGACTCCTGAGACCGACCATCATATCCCTTGCCTGTGGAAATGGTCACGCCCAGTGTCTTCTTGAAGCTGAGGAGAGATTCAGAGACTGGTTAGAGAATAATACGATGTGAGTAACGCTCGTGTTGATGATATATCATCGTAGTATGTGATAATTTACGGTTTTTTATTTACGGAGAGATCACACACACACACACACACACACACACACACACACCTCTGCACATTACTTCCGTTTGGTGTCACGTTATACTGTGAACTAGATATCAAAAGGACGAGTGTTCAATCTTCGGAATTCATTTTTCAAGACCTTCCAAGGTGCAAAGTACTGGCTGCATCCGGGAGTTGTTTTGAGAGATTGGTATAAATTGTAAAAGAAATGTTTCCTAGTACAAACTGTTGTCTACATTCAGTAGTAGTAGGATTAACAAGTAAACGCAAAAAAACTAACCCGAAAGCTTTATAAAGCGAAACAAAGTTATATCTCTTGACTTTCATCAAGTGAGTCCTGAATTTTGCTATTATGTGCTGATTTAGGACTTCATTTTGTTTATAATCGATATGCTTGTAAAACGTTATCGTGCACTTATTAGTATTTAACTATATATCTTTCAAATCGTAGATGACGTTAACTTGCGTTAATTTCAATCGTTAATCTTTGTCAGGGTTCCACCCAATCTACGGTCACTTGTGTACACATACGGCATGAAGACCACGAGCTCATCTCGTGATTGGGACAGGGTGTGGGAGCGGTACAAGACGGAACCGGTTGCCCAGGAGAAGGTGAAACTGATGTCGGCCCTGGCACAGACGCCTTCCGTATGGTTATTAATGAGGTGTGACATCATCTATGACGTCATGACATATGCGTTATATTCGAAATGTTCGTTTATTTGTTAAAAGCCAAACTATCTTCGATCAAATTATTAGAATATCTACAATAACAATCTCATTAAAATCAGATTCAGTATGCTAACTGGATCTGACCACATCGTATAGAGGGGTCGTCTCAGATTGACTTTGTATAAGCCAATCAAATCGGCGGCTACAGAATCGTTCGGTATATCAGGGGAAGTAACCACATCAATCTCACAATAGGTAAAAAGATGTTTAAGCAGCTGGATATCTCAGAGCGGTAGCTCATTCGGTAGAACATTCGCCCTTTAAGTAAGAGGCCTCGGGTTCGAGTCCCGGTCAGGCTGCACATTTTTCTCACCCTGTGACAAATGTTTTACCGAAGTCAATTAGAAACGCGCTATTTAATGGTTTAAAATCGAGCACTTGTTTATGCATATTAATTACTGAAAAGGTCAATCTGACGTGACCCTTAATGCGATGTTGTCAGATCCTAATTGCGGATAGTAGAGGAAGTGCAAATTAGGATATGATTTTAATGAGATTGCTACAGTAGAGAACAATGTACGAAAGCATAACTAGAAGAACTGCGATACAGAGTATCACAGCGGGCCCACAAAATAAAGCTGTATATTTCCATTTTTTGCGCAGTTTTCGATAGCTCTGGACATCACACAATCTGTTAACGGTCTCTATCCCTCTACCAGTCTAAATGGTGAAGAAAACCCGTGAGAGGAAAAATGCTCCATAAAACATTGATAACTTGAATTAGGTTAACTCATCAATCCTTTTTGGAGTATCAATTTTAACACTTTATTTTTGCACATTCAAACAGAAAATCGGACACGACTTAATTAAAAGCAAGTAATATCTTTCAAAATAAAAAAAAAATCTGCGTATTTAAAAAGGGAAACTCAAATCTTAGTAAATATTTTATTCATAAAGCTATAGATTAGTTGACTACTATTTGTAAGCACAAACCAAATTAATCGTTACTGTTGATGAGCACCAAGCATAGGTAGATAAACAAATACCACGCTTCAGTCGTTGCTGTCTCTTCTATAACTTTAACTTAACCGGATGTTATGTTATGACTGAAATAAACATTATAACGTCTTGAGAAATCGAACCCATGACTTCCAGCTTATGGGGCAGAAGCTCGAACAATTCGGTTGCCGGCTCTTTTTAAAGAAATGGACTATAACGTTGATCTCACTATAAAATCGTTATATTCCAGGGGAGATCGTATAAGCAGGAATTAACATAAACAAGAAATATCTTTTAAAGGCTCATTATTTTCCAAAAGCAGTGTTTATTCTTCGGGCAGAAAAGCAAAATTTGTGTTATAGACTTGTTAAGAGATGCAATCTGTACATGCTCGCTGATGACAACATTACAACATAGATATAAAATAATATTTTATAACTCAATTGTTTACAAAAAACAAACTAATTTGCATATGCCGTTTATCTTCGTCAATTTCTAACGTTTTCCGTAGACTTTTCGTATGCCTCTTTTAACGAATCTCGAGTACATAAATTAATGACGTAGCAAATAAACATTTTGTGATTTGGTCACGCTTTTCTTAATCCTAATTATTTCCGATTACGGAGCGTCGGCGGAAAAACTCGCCAATATAAAATGTAAAAAGTAAGAGTATTTTGACATCCATCCAAAATACTAAACGGCGTAATTTGATCAACATTTTCGATACGATTATCTTTTATTTAACAGCAGATATATCCACATTACGCTCCATTTGCGTAAGTCTACGGTGTGTCAATGCTACTTCATGAAAACTGTATCATTGGCTTTTTAAAAAAGATATGCGGTGATAATGGGAGTAATATAAATGAGAATGTAGAACAGTTATTAGTATATGATATACAAATCATTATCTATGAAGCATTTCATCTTAGAAAGTCAAAATAAGCATGGATAAAAACTCGGTATTAAAGGAATATGGTTCACAAAAATATTCAATAAACGGCTCGATTTAATTGTAGGTACATCGAGTATGCGAAGGACGAGAGTAACGTCCGCTCGCAAGATTTCTTCGATGTTCTCGCCTATATCTCCCAGAATCCTGTGGGCCGTGGACTCGTTTGGGACTGGGTACGCCAAAACTGGGAATACCTCGTGGACAGGTAATAGTGTGTGTTTTAAACCCCATGCATATGTTTACATTTCCATTTAAAAAATATAAATGGAGTTGATTTGCTTTTGCGTCACGAGTTACGTGATCAAACCAGTCTTTCAGTAGAGATAGATGGTCTGATCAGGTTCAAGAGGCGCAGGGTGTTTCCATATTGCTTAGGAAAACTAATGTACAAAACTAACATTTGGACATGGTCCCGTCTGGGTGAAAAAGTAAAAGAAAAATAATATGAAGTTTGTGAGTTATGCGTTCCCAGGATCCAACTTACATATTTGATTAAATATGTAAATAAATACTCACTTATGCTGATTGGTGCATGTTCACGAAGTTTCAGTGTTTAGTATTGTGTATTGTGTTAAATTATTTTGTTGTTGTTAACAGTATTTTCACGACTGTAAGTTAATAATACGTGGAGCAAGATCCCAAATGCACAGAGCCACCGACCTTCCGCACTCAGTCTGTAAGTCTTCCTCACTTATAGCATCTGACTGGCCAGACAGGGACTCGAACCCACGGCGTTGAGGAGCTACATGCTGTCATTCCGCGACCATAACCACTCAACCACGGAGACTCCTTATTATCCCGTACATGCAGTAACACACACGTCGTATAAACAAAAGCTGTAGCATGATCATAACCCTGATTTTCACTAAAAACAAATATCATGACACAACCCTATGTGTTAAACGCTAACCGCAAGGAGGTATACTATTTTGGTATGTCGCGGCCAGGTATCGACCTGACATTCCTCTAACCGGGACCAGTATTATCATAAGTCAGGTGCAGATATTTTTCATATGGTTACACCCACTTTATAAAGAACTTGAAAGTATGTCTACTTGCTGCCACACTGCGGTATTAACACCATAGACATGTGACATGATACCACAACCAGTCACATTATCCTGACACCGGGCCAACCAGTCCTGGAACTACCCTCATATGATAGCTGAGTACCAAGCAAGGAAGCTTTACCAGTTCTATTTTTACGACTTTGGTTTGTCTCGGCCGGGAATCGAACCAATGACCTACCGATTCCGAGGCGGAGACTCTAACACTTACGTTTAACACATAATGACGAGCGAACAAGCTGACATTTGGAATTCTGCAGCCAAAGAAACAATTCAATTCTTCGCTTAGCATTTCGAATGGCATAGCCTACCTCAAAAAGTTACCAACCATAAATGAAATTGACCAGGCGCGAGCAGTACCGATCTAGCCGATGCACGAAACGATAGGAAACAACATCATAATTCAAACATGTTTTACTCACGTGCAGTCAAAGGTACATTAACGCGATTTCCTTAGTAACAGCATGATACGTCATTCAGAGTCGGGGAAAAAATCTAAGTAGGTAAATTTTCTATTGATGTATCCATCTGCATTAAGTGTTTTTTGTTCGTATTACTATTCGTGTATACATATTCCTAGAAAATGTGAGAGCTACTAACTGAACAAATTTCGTTAAGATTAATATTCGTTGATTAAACCACACATGAAATCAGCGAAAATAAGTCCACCGAGAAAAATAATGAGCACAAAGTATGTTCTAAATGTGCGTGTAATACTTACTTCCAAGTTAGCAGGCAAGTTAATGTCAGTTAATCTTGTTTTGACTTCATACATGTTAAACTCATTATTTCACACTGTCGCATGGAAAAGTCAAAATCCATACATCATCCTGTCGCGCGATTCCTGAACATCCGGGGTTTGTTTTATGATTTGAGAAATTCAGGGAATATTTTGATGAGAATTCTGTTGAAAAGGCAATGATGTTAAAACATTTCTCCTCATTTGATTACCATGACAAAACAAGTTGACAGAGCGTATAGAAGCAAGTCGCGTTATTACATGAGATATTGATTGTGCTATTCGTCTCGTGACGCAGATATGTGAACAATCCGGATGTAGGTTTATTGTGACGATTGACTTCTGCTCAGCAATTGTCAAATTTATGTCAGTATTTCCGAAATGGAAATTCCCGTGGGATGTATTTAATTCCTTTGAACAATGTATCCATTTGTTTATCAACTTTTTACTTGCTTTGGTATAGGGATCATGTGTTAAGGCTTGGGTTATTTGTGAAACTTTATCATACCAAACTTGAAATCTTTGAAAAACATTAATATCAGCTCTTTAATACACACTATATATATATTATATACAGAATATCTGCTGATATTTGTGTTAGTTTAACTGTTTTGTTAAATGTTCGACCATTGGCAACATTGATATCTTGACCTTTCTTCCAGCTGATATAGTTATAATATCTATGAATTTTGGGGTGGATTCGATTTTTTGATAACAAGTAATGGTTAATGGACACAAAATTTATTGATTTATGTATATTGAGCGATTTAGACTATTATTGTGTTCTATAGATCTTTTAATAGGAGAAAAAGGAGAGGGCTCTTGACCTTTGACTCTTCAAGTTCCGCAATAGCATATTCATCGACGCTTCCCCCCGCCCCCTCTTGTTACGAATTCCTGGTCACGCCACTGTTCAAAGATACGAGTGTACCTATATCAGCGGGGTGACACCGTGACAGGTGTGGCGGGAAAGGTACAATGTACTGTATTTGACCAACTTTAGGTTTATGCCCTGTAATTCACTTCCGGTGAAGTCGTCAAACACCTCTACGTCTTGGACCACTTAACCTCTACCAAGATAACCAAGGTACCCTAATGAAACATTAGGAAACCTTGGTTATCTCCGTTAAAGGCCTTAAGGTCCGAATTGTAGCGAAACCATAAGAGGGGCTATACCTTAATGAAGAATAGAAGTAGAAAACCCGATAAACATTTAGCAAGTACATGTACATTTTAAAGTTCATAGCCCCTATAATTAAAAGTAAGCAGCCAAACTTGCAAACATCATTTTACACGCACACAAATGTAATATTTTTAAATGGCTCTGCGCGGCTATTACATTAAAGCTAGATTCTCTTTAAACTCACTGCTGCTCTCCTATGTAAAGGTTTTATGATGATTCATTATTCATATAAATTATACTATAAAACAAACATCCCAGCACTAGAACATAAAACGTTAAGCAGGTTGAAGTTTTTTTTTCCAGTTTGATGGTTCATCGATTGGACTAGTACTTAGAAATTACGAACTACGAGTATTATCAGGGAGCACTGTGGACCGCAGTGCCATGTTTCTGGCAAATTTTAAACATCTTCCACATCTCATTTTCTAAGAATATTATATTGTGTAACAGTTTTGTTCCTAGAGTTGTTCTTGTCGTTTGGTTGTTGGAGTTCTTGACGCTTGTCGTTTGGTTGTTTGAGTTGTTTTGTCGTTTGGTTGTTGGTGTTTTTCTTGTCGTTTGATTGCTAGAGTTGTACTTGAGATTTTAACGTCATGAGATTTTCAAAAGGCTTTGCCGGTCCCGGTGGCTGAGTGGTTAGAGTGTCCGCCCCGGAATCAGGAGAATCGATCCCCGGTCGCGACATACCAAAGTCGTATAAAAACAGTACTGGTATAGCTCCGTTGCTTGGCGATCAGCATATAAGGGTAGTTCCAGGACTGATTGGCCCGTTGACAGGATAATGTGACTGGGTGTGGTATCATGACACATGTCTACGGCTTGATACTGCAGTGTGGCAGCACTATATCTGTCTCAAGTAGACATTGACTCCAAATGACTGAGATACCGTTGGTGGGACCCAGTAAACAAATAAACAAAAGGCCTCAGCATATTTTGCAAGTCTACACATCTTTTTTGGACAGGTCAAGGAAACCTTAAATAGCGTCAGACAAAATTAATAATTCGTAATAAGTATACATATGTGTAACAAAATATAAGAACATGTTCCGTGTTTTATACTACGAATCATTTCATCATTCGACAGGTTTACTCTGTACTCTCGATACTTCGGTCGACTGGTTCCCGCCGTTGTGTCCACCTTCAACACCGAGTACCAGCTGAATGAGGTCGGTATCTAGAGGTTGACCTGATAACCCATTTCCCTCTGCCACTAAATGTACGATACTAAATTCAGTTTTGAGAAGGAAAGTGGCGATATTTGAAACAACCATTCGATAGGACGCACTGTAAATTAGATTAATCTATATATTTTTTCTCAACCAATCAACGAAGCTTATTTATATCACGTGACCGTCCTGTACAGAATGTCGTCTACAAGTATCATATTAAATACGATTAGCAAGTTCCTAGTGAAATAGAAATGAAAACTAATCAGCAATATTAATGCATATTAAAACTATGGTTTGTAGTTTCCACACAGCGCTGTACCTTTACTGGTAGCCTTGTGGAAGTCATAGCTCCGAAATATCTTAATCCGGCATTGTTCATGTAGAGTTTAGACACATAGATCTCTTTGTTTCTTAACGATTTTATTATTTCTTAGATAAAGCCTCCTACAGGTTTCTGTGTTCATTAAGTAACTACGATAGCGTAAAGATTGCCCTGAGAGAACAAGGTTGAAACTAGAATCCCTTTTAAACATGAAATCAATAAATATGTAAGCAAAATATAGAATAAGCATATATGTCAATCATACATCAGTGGTAAGTCATAAAAGTAACAAAATGGATTAGGAAAACGCATCCTGCCGCCAGATGACTGACGGTTTTATAAGAGGAAGCCATTAAAGGTGTCAGACATTAAATTGCAATAGCTAAACAGTCATGGCACATGCAAGATATTCAAGTTATGAAAAGAATTTACATGTCGAGGTACTATATTTATTCAAGGAAAATGCTATTATAGACTTATTATTGTATGCATTTTTATCTTATTTATTGATACCTTATTCAAAATTGTCAAAGTGATATATAAGACATCATCCTGATCAGATTAAACAAAGAGAGAGGTGGGGAGGGAGAGAGAGAGGGGGGGGGGGTGAGAAAGAGAGAGAGAGAAAGAGGGATGGGGTTAAATGATTTACCACCACAACAATATCACGTATACCATGTCATCACATGACTAAACGTCTGTCCTGGAACGTTTAACTCAAACAAAATGAAAAAGGATGGCTCGTATAAAAACGGTACTGCTATAGCTTCCTTTCTTGGCGCTCAGCATATAAGGGTAGTTCCAGGACTGGTTGGCCCGGTGTCAGGATAATGTGACTGAGTGTGGTATCATGCCACATGTCCACGGCGTGATACTATAGTGTGGCAACATTATATCTGTCTCAAATAGACATCGTCTCCAAATGATTGAAATACTGTTGGCGAGACGTTAAACCAGCCAACAAACAAAAAGGATAGCTTTAAAAATAATAGGTCATTTTAAATTGGAGTGTCTAATACGAAATATTTTTGACCTTGTACCTTGTTCGTATAATGTAAAATAATCTATAAATACGATAGAGATGTAGATTATTGCATTTGAAAAACAGAAATGTGATTAAAGGGAAAGATTGTCGGTAGTCTGCAGCCCTTCATCGACGTTTATGCAAATAAAGTGTTTTATTAGTATTTCAGAATATTGATATTAAAACCTTTATTATTATAGACATGTACGACTGTAATGATTTGAAAATAGTATGAAGCATATAATATAGTCTGTTACTCTTCTAAAGAACATAAAAACGATACATGTATTGTTGTAATTCTCAACGAATACATATAGGTAGAGGCATTCTTTGCGAAGTACCCGGATGCTGGGGCTGGAGCAAACGGCCGGAAGCAAGCCCTGGAGGATATTCGCAGGAATATCAAATGGATGGAGACAAACAGACAGAAGATCGTGAACTGGCTGGGTCAACAAAGACCTTAATTGATTTCGTTCTATTTTTAAATCAGTTTCGTATGATTTAGGTATATTTTACTTAAAAGTAAATTGTGACAATGCCGTTTCATAGTGTTGTTTTAACCAGCTAGTGACCAGTTTTAACCAGCTAGGTGACCAGTTTCGGGAAGGAGTGTTGTATCATATGCAATTATGTATGTTACTACAGCGACATATACTGACGTCACTGTTGTATTTCGCTACGTCCGTCTGATAAAGATGCTTTGTGTTACACAAAAACAACAACACCAAATATTTATCGCGCACAAGAAAAAAAAATAGATCAGTCGCCATCTAAATCTAAAATAAAAATCTAAGTGTCGTTTTTCCCCGACTGTCCTTTATGCCAAAAACTGTTAAAAAATGATATTCTCCCTCTCTACTTCCTTTTTAACTCATTTTCATAAATAAACATTCCACATATTTCCATATATTTACATATGTATATTTTGTATTCAAGCATTTCGCCTACACCTGTCGGTACAGCATATTTTGATTTTAACATATACAATGTGCAGTTTTACTACAAGAAATGTACTTTGATAACTGATTGTTCTTTTGTATATTGAAAACATAATGATGTTCAATATTTTCTCAATAAACTTTCTTTTGACATTATTTTTTTTTGTATCTGCTCAATATATTTCGTAAGCATTTTTTCACGTTATACTCGTATATGACGTTTCATCACATGACGATCTTTGTTTCCTGAGTAATTTAACATAAAACTGTTCCAGGAAACGTCAGTTGCTATTGGATCAGTTTCAAGAAAACGTCAAAAGGATATAGACCCTTTTCATGACTAAGATTGAAAAAGATATTACTTTCTGATCAAATGTCCAGTAGCGGAAATAACTTCAGTCTGATCTCTGTAAGTTATTTAGTTGTTTGTTACAAAGCCAACTATGAATTCAAGTGAAACCTTTCCCATAAAATCTATGTCGGGTAATGCGTTACGTGTCTGTGTATACAGCACTTTAATAACTGGAAGTTTATTTTGAAAATGATTGTGAAATGGTAGTGAAGTACAACCTATTCATTTACCTTTAAATGATATATTGTTATAATTTCACTGTTTGGAAGGCCGGCTGACATGAGCACCTGGGAATAAATTTACTTACTCCACAGCAAGACAAGCCTCATAATATGCTAATCCAGTTACACTCGTCGGATTTTTAACCATAATTATTATTCCAGAGTTTAAAGTCCGGTCCCTAAGAGGCTCTGATCTAAGGCATGTATGTTAAAAACGAGTTCTCTTTGACATGGTTATATGTTTACAGAAAAAAATATTGAAAGTGCTAAAATTGATTAGCAATAACGGGTATCCGAAATCTTCCACCAAATTTGCACGGCGTAGCTGCCACACCGGTTTTAGTTTCCTTGTATTTTAAATCTAGTATGCTTTAAATTCCCAGTACATTACTGACAATCGACAAATATCGACATTTCTGATGTGTTCCTCATAATAGTCATCGTGAAGTCTATCAATATATCAGTGTATTATACATATTGCTGTTATTACTGAGGACTGACTAGACTTGACTATTTGAGTTTACCGTCGCTTCGACAGTATTTCAGTCATATAGCGAATTCAAGCTAATTACAGGTTGAGGATGACCCCGAATGCACGAAGGCATCCAGGTAGAACCACCGACCTACCGCAAGCCAGCTGGAAGGCTTCCTCACATGAAAATCCGAATGACCCTGTCAGGATTCGAACCCACGCGGTGATTGGCTGAGTGAGTGTTAAAGTCAGCGACTTTACCCTCTCGGCCACGGAGGCCCCCTATTGACCGAGGAAGAAGGAAGAGTAATGTCTATACCGATATCAGAGAAAGAGCGATTTTACTATCGGTATTTATCTCATCCAATTTACATAAAACACTCTGAGGTTATCATATATATAAGTACGATGGACACTTAGCGAGAGAGGTATTTAAAACAATCCCCAGTCTTTCAAATGGTTAACCATTAGGCCACATGAAAAGCTATGTTTAAATTTGAACAAGCGCTCAATAAACATTCAATTAAAAGCAACAATTATGTGAATTTCCTCACCAAACGACAAATGAACAGAAAAGCGTAACTATATAGGTAATAAAGATAATGTCACAGTAAATGGGAAGAACACAGTCGTAATGTGATTCTCTTGAAATTTGGCAAACCTTCAGTTCCATGTCAATGCTTTAAATTATAATAGGTTAGAAGTCTTACGTCAGCAAAGAAAAATAATGAAAACATCCTTGACTGACAGAAGTATTTTAGATAGTTTTATCAAGGATTTTTGGATTCATATGTTGTACACTGGTAGAGCTTTGCCCTATTAATCCAACAAGGAAAGAATGTTCAAAAGATAGAACGAATTTAGATACAGATTTCTGCCATGGCCTATACCCACTTTTCTCACAAAACTTAATACCTACCATTTCCATGTAAAAGGGTTAATAACGTAATTTAATATACGTTCCGAAAGACGTATCATACAAACAAACCCTGATGATTCTGATCTCAACAAAAAAGAAACAAATATAATAAGATAGCAAATGTGCTATGAGTTATAGAGTGTCGGCGTTTGCCACAATTTTTATAAGCTGCAAACCAACTTACACCTCGAAAATCGACATAGCCGATTAAAAGGCGTTTCCTATCTTTGGCAAATACTAGCGCTAGCTCATATTTGCTATTTTGTTGATCCTATGTATTAAAAACAAACGTTTGGGGTTATCAAATTTGTTTTTATTTTATTTCAAATTTCGATACATGACTAGTAACAGATGGCACTAGATCTCAAGTGAGATCGCTCTAAAAATATATGTTTATAATTTCAAAAAGTGCTACATATAGTCAACTTTAATATAAAATATTGGTATTCTTCAAAACACACATACAATTCTTAAAACGTCCGTCTACATGATATCCTTTGGTTGATGGTGGGGGAGGCGATGTGGATAAATCGTGAAACTTTGACACTGCATAATATAGTTCCATATTTCAAATATGTCTCAAAAGTCTACATAAAAGATATGCCGTTACTTGCAAGTTACTTGCACGTATAACAACTTATGATGCTTTATTACCAAATATAAAAAGAAAAAATGGGGTCACTGAGCTTATTCCTACCCACCCCTGGGGTACTTGCAAGTTACTTGCACGTATAACAACGATGTGCGGGGGGGGGGGGGGGGGGGGGGGGGGGGGGGGCTTGAAACCTAGTTTAAGCACCACACTCGGTCCTTTTGTCAATTCACCGTTCCAACGCGATGTTGTTATATCTTTATTTTATGTAATGTCTCTGTGTTTGTTGTTGTAGTTGATGTTTGATCAAGTAAGTCTCATCACTTTTTTATCGTTATGTAATCATATGGAGTTTGTGAAAAGCATTTTGTGAATGTTTTCCTTTTGTGACTTATTTTTTGGAGATTTATGGTAGGTTTCAATGGGAAAAGGGTGATCCTCACGTATATGCGTTTCTTACAAAGCACTATAACCGAGTCCATTTCAGTTTATATTTCAGTATAAAGGAAACATAAAACTGTTTCCGCTTCAGATTGCTACTTTCCTTGACGTTATGATCGATATATTTAGTAGATATATGAATTATAAAAAACACACACACACACGGTGCAACGTGCGAGTAACAAAGATGTATTTTTCAACTAACTTAAATGCATCACTCTGCGCTCATTAGCGTATCATGCATTGCTAACACAAGTTGAATATGTTACTTAGACGTTTTAGTCATAACAATAACCGCTTTTAATCTGTTTTAGATTGTTCAAAAAGATCTAGTCAACTAAAAGTTTTTAAACCTTTGAATAGGAAGGCAAAATTTACAAACATCACAAGTTGCATTAGAAATTTTAACGAAGTTTAAGAGTCGGATACACTTAGGTCCGTTATAAACATCAGGTGCGATAAGTAGAACTACTTCATTTCATAGCTGTAGCTCAGCTTATTCATGAAAAAAATCAAGACCACCCCGTCGCCACACTGCATTAGTATTAAGAAAGGTAAACGAAACAAATGGCATGGCTAATGAATGTCATGACCCTATGGTTCAAGATATTTTCATGTTGCTGGATGGTCCCACGTCATTACATGGTGGGCATACTTCCTGCTAATGGAGAAAGTGACCTTACGACACTCCTTGCTGGCTCCCGCCTTTGTTAGATCATATACTATTGAGCGGGCTAACATGTTTAAGGTGCTACTCTAGTCATGTCCGACTAGTTGAAGGACAACAATTGTTTCGCGCTGGGGACATGTATTTTAAGCGTGATTAAAGTATCGGTGTTATTTATGAAATAGAACCGCAACCCAATTTACATACATGAAGATCTACTCCCCCCGAAAAGTAGTTTTTTTTACCCAAAGTTGCATGATAACTAGTTTTGGCCCTCCAAAAGTTCTACCCACAGCATTTCTGAACTTTGAAATAGAAAGGAAAACAAACATATATTTTAAATAAGTTGTCATTTTTCTATACGTAAAAAAACAACTATAGAATGCACAAATAAAAAGTGAGTTTAGCTGACTTACTGATAACTAGAGTTGAAGGAAGACTTGTTAAATATTCGACGTCCGTTGCATCTATAGAGCCCAACCCTTCTAAAAAAAAAAAAACTCGGTTAAGAATTTTAGCTATTTCATGTAATTCCTGCCGACAGTCTTTCGGTACATTGAGCGCTATGGTTAAGCACCAACAAAATAGGTTGTCATTATCGACGGCCCAGGGTGGCGATATTATACTATTTAGCGAAAAAGAAATTTTTTACTCCCGCACCGCTGACGTAAAAGTCAAGCAGTTTCCTTCCCAGTCGGTCGCAGAAAGATGAATATATCAGGTTACCGGGATCAAGCTCTGGAAACTGCTTTGAACGCTGGGAAATCTGGACTACATTAATATGCTACTGTCATTATATGAGTAAAAGTACCATGCAATTCAACTATA
Organism: Solen grandis; assembly: GCA_021229015.1. Taxonomy (NCBI): domain Eukaryota; kingdom Metazoa; phylum Mollusca; class Bivalvia; order Adapedonta; family Solenidae; genus Solen; species Solen grandis. The sequence continues at coordinate 37,009,822 of CM037778.1, forward strand.
AGGAACTTGGTTTTTTATGTCATTATCTGTACATGTCTTCAGCACTATATCGATAATTTCCAGTGTGTGCGGTATGAAATGTACGGTATAGGACTATTATATCTTTTCTAGTACGGTATGAAACAAATACGTTGTAGATCCCAATACTGGGTTTTACACAACGGAAGAAGAGCTCCGCACTATTGGCGGTGGCTCTTTAAGGCATTTTTGAATGCCTCAACAGAGCCAGCATGCACTATATTATCAGGGAGATGATTCCAGTGAATCACAGTGTCCACAAAGAATGAATTTTCATATTGTTTAGAGTTTGATGATGGTATTTCCAGACCCTTTGAATTTTTGCAAATGCGTTTTTCTAATATATTTGATGTTTCGCAGCCATTAATTTTTTTTGTTTTTATTGTCCTTTTAGGTCTGGTGAATTTCACAAAATCTGATGTTGGCAGTGCTGAAACTAACCCCTCAACCACCTTGTAAATTAATATTAATCTGAGGCTTAGGCGTCTGTCTTGTAAACTTTCTAGTTCAAGTTCTTGTTTCATTTTTGATATTGTCCCTGGTGTTCTACTTGTATAGTCTCTTTTTATGAATCTTACTGCCCTGTTTTGGATTCTTTCTAGTTTGTCTATGTTGTCTTTCTGATAGGGGTTCCAGATGGTTAACAAATCAACGAGGCTTTGTTGTAGCCTATTTTCCCTTTCGTCGTTGATTGATGCTGAACCAAACATGATAACATTTCCCAGCGATTAACCTCTCCTTCAACTGCAAATACTTCGACATCATTTCCCTTTACATCACAGTGTAACTTTCTGTTCACTTGACTTACGGCGAATTTTAGCATTTTTGGAAATGCTAATACTTGCATAACGTACGGCTTGTTACTCCAATCGACCCATTTTGTCTAAATTAAACGATGAACGGTATGCATTTATTCCAGTCTTTAATAGTTATGCATAACCATATCTAGTTAAATCATAATGAGTATATTCATTATATATCGAATGGTGCGTTTACTGTTCTCCTCAATTTAATCAAAATGAAGAATATCGTAAGAAAAAATATTTCATTTCTGTGTTGATACAAAAACTTGTGTATGAGTACAATATCAAAGGAAATAGGTGGCAATGGGTAAGGTGAGGTATCATGATAAAGAAATCATTCAGGAATAAGAATAATGTATATGATTAATATCAGACATGCAGTTTATATTTTATCTGTGTTTTAAAGGGTTTACCTACCTTCTTCGATTGCCCTGTCTAGGAAGATCGTGTTTCCTTCCAGCGGCTGTTTGTTTATTGTTGGGGTTGACGTCCCACCAAAAGCATTTCAATCATTTAGAGACTATGTCTTCTTGAGGCAGATAAAGTGCTGCCAAACTACAGTATCAAACCTTCGACACGTGGCACGATACTCCACATAGTCATGTCATATCCTGACACCGGGCCAATCAGTCCAGAAATTACCATGTTAATATGCTGAGCTCCCAAACAGGGAGCTATATATTCCATCTTGACGACTTTAGTTTGTCGCTGTAAGGATCGAACCCCACTTGGCCTTGGAGACGGTCAGCAGCAACGGTCATGCTGAAAATAAAAAAGACATTTACATTCTAAAGAACTGAAATATAATTTTTAAGTTTGAGCCAGATACCATATTCATGTATATTTGAGAACTTGGGACCAGGTGTCGGGATAATGCGGCTTGTTGCGTGTCAGTGTACTCGTACTGGATCCATGTAGAAAGTCTGAAAACTGACAAAACAAAGAAAGCAAACAGTTAATAAAAACACGTGCATTGTTTATAAAATGTTTGATGTGAGAATGCTATAAATATTATTTTGACGGGCTGGTATTCAGGGATGCCTGGAAACAGATTATAAATCGTCATAGATTAATGTCACTGTCGTCAAGTTTCCTGGATGCACGTGACATGGAACATGCTGCCCGGCATACCAGAATGTGTCTTATATCCAAGCGAGGATCCAGAGGGTGGGCGGGGGCAGGTGGTCATGGCCCCTCCCTGATGGACCCCTCCCTGGCCAAAAGCGTAAATGCCACCTCCCTTCTACGTACGGTGAATTCAGATTTTTGTGTGTGTGTGTGTTGGCCTGGCATAGTAATTTCCACAGTTGGCCTGTCGGACCCCGCCCCCCTTTAGATGAATTCCTGGATCCGCGCATGATGTCAAAATATATAAGAACAGGCATGTGTCTACCTCTGATATTGATATAACTTGAACCACGATTATTTCTGCTATTATATATATGAACATATCTTTATGGCCCTTCATGTGACCAAAACATTAAATCTATGTTTTCACTTTCTTAGGCTGTTCTTGGAAATATAGCTGTATTTGATTTCCATTTATTTTGCATATCATTAAGCATGTTTTTGAAAAATGGAGAACAGTAATTCTCACAAAATGTCACAAATCCATACAGACGTCCATATCAATATTGTAACGAAATGGAGATAAAACATGGCAATCGTACATATAAAATTGTGATAAAATATACTATAATAAGTATTACTATTATTAATGTATAAATATTGCTGTTTAATACCCTGCTATTTATCATAAGCAAGAATATACAAATATACATAATTACACTGAGTGTCTCTTCTTATTGTTTTTAATATATGTTTGTTTATTTTTGTTGTTGTTGTTGTTGTTGTTGCTTTGTATTATTTTTTATTGGGCTGATCATTTTTATTTCTTTGTCTTGGTGGTCTATGAATATCATTTACCCCAGACTTCCCAATACGTAAACAAATAAGACAAACATCACTATAGTGTTTCAGTATGATAGCGGCATGGTATCCTGTTCTGACCTTCCGTACCGCTATCGTATTATTCTATCGGGATCAATCACATCTGATGCATGCCACCCCATCGGAGAGCAGATAATCGCTACAGATCAACTTCTCCTTCCAGTGTGGTATACCGCCCTTATCTTCCAAGCCATCGGTGGTATCTTGCTCTCGTGCACGCCTTACAACTAAGCGGACGTTCTAAGGTTTCGCTTTGGCATTGCACTAAGCAAGGATTTAGATAATCGTTTAAACATTCTCTAGGTACACTTTGTGAGATGACTGTTGTGGCATAGAAACGGAAATATACATGGATAGGATGTAAATATTATTTCTAGGGAAGGTGAGTTTTCTTTATAGTTACATTACTACTGAGTTTAAAATTAAATTTATTTGTAGAACCTTACCAAGCATTAATATTACAAGTTAGTACATATATATGTCTAAAATCATCCGTATAAGTGTTCTGAATCAATGAATGTATTGATAATGTGCTGTCAACAAGAATAAATTTATCATTTTCTTCCTTCTCGTATTGTTTCCTGACCAACACCTTTGGCTTTATTAAATTATTAAATCTTATTAAATCAACAGATGGGAACGATAGTGTATTATTTTGTTTTTCCTTCCACTCATTATCTCATTGATAATATCAGCGGAATTTGAATTCCTCAAGCTTTGAAGAAAAAACTAACGTAATTTTTAGTGGGGCGGCTAAGCATAAAATTGTGCAATTTTGGTTAAATCATGAAACTTGGTACACATATAGAACACCCAATTCTGACTATTTTAGATGTGGACTAAAGTCAGTAGCGTCTCCTGGTGACCGTGGCGGCCATTTTTCAAAATTGCCGCCAAAAATGGCCGATAATATCTTCAAATGCTTTTATCTTTGTAACTTTATGTAGTAGACTCAAAATCTAGATGTCTTATTATACATTATCCAGGCCAAGGAAAGCATCGGGCACACACAAATGTTGATATTTCAAATACTTCTGCTTTTAAAATAACTTTTATATCATATAAATGGCTGTTTTTTGCAAAATCAACACCGGCTATTAGACGATCTTGATCCTGGTATCTAGGAAATCTTAAACGTTACTGTCTAATATAATATAATATTTGGTATTTATTGCGTAAAAAATATGAGTTAACGAGGTTTAAAACTGCCCGGTAAATACGTACAAAGAGCAAAAAAAAAAAAAAAAAAAAAAAAATTCGTTCAAGAACGAGTACTTATACATTAAAAATGACTGCGAGAGATTAGCTCAGCTGGCCTTGTTCAAGACAAAGACAAGTTCCAGTAAAAAAAAAATACAACTCGAAACCACTTCCTGTTCCTGATATTGGATATATCTGTGAAACAATAATGGTTTATACACAAAAGACGAACATCATAACAACGGAATGGATCATTTGGAAGCATCACACAGTACACTGAGCACTAAGACAAAGACAGAAAGGTTAAGTGGTTATGAAACCGGCAGTTTAAAAAAATGACATCAACAGCGGGGTATAATGATCAATACAAGAAATCCAACCTAAACGACCTTGTTGATAACGAGAATGAGTCTGAGGAGGAATGAAAGTAACTTATAGTATTGAAAAAAGAGTGGAAAACAGACACAAGCCATTTAGTGTTGCAAATCAAGAACTTTTAGAGATTCACTCTCTTGAAACATTGAATAAATATTCAAATGAAGAACTAGTGTATCTGATAACTAATGACTAACTAATTGAACGATAACGAAGATGACCATGAAGAAATAATACATATATAGGAAGTAATAGAGAAACGAAAGGTTGATCCTCAGTTATAGAAAAATATCCGTGAGTTTGAGAAAGCTTGAACAATCTGAAAACGAGATTTAAGAAAGATAGATATTCAAAGAATTTTGCCAAAAGGTAATAATGAAAATAATAATATTAATACCATAATGATGATGATAATAAATTTTTAAAATATACGACAATCATAGTTAGATTTTATAAAACATTTAAAAGCATTCATACAATATATAGATCTGATGGAGAAAAAAAACATACATACAAAATAAATGACACCATCTTATTCTTGGGATAATCAAATTATAAATAACCAATTTACAACAAATGATTACAATGATTGTAGATCTGATCAGACCAGGATCTGCTTACCATGTCTGTACAGTGTACAAGGGGTCTATTTCAATGGAGGATACGAGGCACCATTATCTACAAACGATGAAACCAACCATTGAAAAGGATTTCCTTTTTGGGAAATTTTACTTCTGAATAAGACATGTACGATTTGTGGTGAAAATAGGTTATCCTCAATTAATTCAATCTTTATAACGTCATGATTAAAAAAATGGTTTAGTGGTTGGAGAATATGGACATACCCTCAAAGTTTTCTGTAATTTTAATATGAAATATAATGACAAAATTCGACCGGATATTTGTGGACGTTAATTTTAATTACGCGATGTCATATATTGACAATAAATATCTCAAAGACATACAGGATATAACACAAATTATGTTTTGCTCATAGAATCTAAAGTTAGATCCAGAGTTTGTTGTTTTCTTAAGTATACATATATGTTTAACGTTGGTTTTAAAATATGATAATCGAAGATTATCTTTGATTGAAATAAAAACAAATAATGGATGCTGTCATGACATTTATGTTTATCATAATGATTATTTTCTCCCTGAGATGACAGCAATGTTTTGTTAAAGATGTGTTAACTTAGATTGACTATATTCAGTGTTAAATTGTTATTGTTTTTTTTAACTATCTTTGCAATGAAAAATACGTTTGTTTGCTTTCTTTGGTTGTTCTTTTTTTATTGAACCATCTCAAATCGGAATTTTGTTTGATTATGTAGTAACATTAACAGTTACAAAGGTAATATTCTGCCTTTATAATTAAAAGATATGGGGATACCATAGCTGCACATAATTGAGATAATTACAACAATTGTTAAATGAGATTTAAAGCAGTTAAGCAAATAGAATACACAATAAAAAATGCACTTAAATATTAATAAGGTAATTTTCTTTTCATGTAAATTATCTTTTTGCTTCTTCTTCTTGAACACCGACACACCTAAATTATTTAAGGAAGTTTTATGAATTTATTATCCACGTTTACAAATGTACACATGTGCTCATTTTTCTGGTGCCCGTTAGAAACACACTCCTTTTATTGACCAAGCTCTACTAAATCATGCACCTATCTCGTACAGAGAATTGTTTCTTCTGATGTACAGAGATGCAAATTAGACATGGTATTTGTATATTGAATAACCTAATCGTTCTCTCTCTCTCTCTCTCCCCCCCTCCCTCCCCCCTCTCTCTCTGTTCTTAGTTTCTCCCCCCCCCCTTCTACCTCACTCCCCTTTCACATTGAATGATCAAACTACACAAAATCTTGCATTATTTTCTCTTTATTTTGATAGTTCATAAACATTTTATGATACTCTCTCATGTTGTTTATTGATGTAATATGTAAATCCACTCAAAAACCGCTTTTGTATGAACATTTTTTTTTTTTTTTTTTTTTTTTTTATGTGAGTGTGAAATGTTAAGTTGTGTGTGTGTGTGTGTGTGTGTGCTGAAACCAAATTGCTCCATTCATCCATCTGTTTTATGTACGCCTTATTACCTTACTTATCTTTTTTTTGCTATACCCTAAGACTCAACCAAAATATATATGTTTAAAAAAAAATCTTCTCACTTTTATTTATATTAATTACTAATTTAACATTTAACTTGCCCCCCCCCCCCCCCCATCATCTTCCTTTTGCTATCAATGTAAAGCTTAATCTAATAACTGCCATGAAATCCTGTATGTATATATGTATATTTGTATGTTAGCTGTTTTGTACCCCCTCTTCAATGATATTATCATTTTATATCTCATGTTGTACAACTATGTACCTGAGAATTGAAAATAAAAGTGTCTGTCTGTCTGTCTGTCTGAAAAGTTGTGAGTTTTAGTTTACAATATTTTGTCCCCGAAGCGACGATAGGGTATGAACCTCCTATCAATAGGGGTAATCACTATGAAAGGACCATTGTTATTAAGTCTTGCAAACTGAGGAGGGTTGCACTAAGGTGAATGTTCCTGGAATGCAAAATGGACCGCAACTGGTCAGACAAAATATTCATATTATAAACTGATACACTGTAACTACCGCAAGGCATGTAGAGGTTTGCAAACACAGCAAGGCTAATCTTCAGTGCACAGCCCTACGTCATTGTGAAAGAGGTAACCTGGTCCTAAGAGTGACTATAAACGTGTAATTTTGATAGTGATGTGTATTTCAATCCATGACACTTATGTGTGACGTACGATATACAACGAATGTCATATGTATGAAAACCCTTACTATACAATGTTTTCATGCAATAACTTGTAATGTGGCTCGTATTGGATGTTCATTATATATATATTAATTCATCACTGTTATTTGATGTGGTAAAAGTTCTTTTAGTAGTTTGTTTCTTTTATTTCGTAATATATCATGCATATATGGGTTGACTGGTTGATTTCATATTTCAAACAGCTATTACTATTGTTACGTACGTAACTGACAATGAATCATTGCTTAACATGATATAAACGTTATTTCTTAATAAAATTATTTCATATATCGACTTAATTGTAAGCCAATGGCTTCCTTTGCCTAAAACATGTACATATAATTATATAGACACCAAGATTATGTGGTTACCTCAAAGATAAAAACATTTGAAGAACTTTTCCAAAATGGCCGCCACGGTCAACAGGGGGCGCTGCTGACTTAGTTCAAACTCTAAAATTATCAGTAAGGGTGTGCCAGTTTCATGCTTTTAACCCAAAGTGCACGATTTCACCAAAATATGCCCCCACTATATCACATTAAAAAGATGTAAAACTCTTCAGCTGTTGTCAATCGAAATTTAACAAGTACAACACTTTATATGTAGACTCGGGGCTTACCTTTATTACAAAATCTATAAAACAAATAATTAAATGCAACAAAAATATTTAAAATGTACTAAACGTTTGGTTTTATGCTTATATAAGTATAATAAACTATAATCAAACGTCAGGAACTACAGTTCCATATTGAGAATCCTGAAACTATTGTAGTCCAATTTAATTAACCTTACGAACAGAAGAAAAACTCACTGCTTAATGGTTTTGAATATTGGTTAGCGTGATCTATAACACTTGCCTGAAGTTTGGTTTTGATTAAAGAAAAAGTGATTCACTATCTGAAGTAGCACTATTTATAAGTTTAATGCGCCATGTAACCCTCTGGAAGACTCGGGTTGGATTACATTAAATAATATATTAAATTGGTAAATACTATTTATACGATCATATTATTTTCCCCATATGATTTATAACATGCAAATAGATGTACTTATATGAATATAGAACTGGATAACTCTTATAAAATTGTTAAATCCCCCCCCCCTCCACACACACACACAACAGATTAATAACAACAGACCTTGGGTTTTCAAAAACCTTATGCTACTCAATGATACTCAATGTCGTTCACATGTAATACTTACTGTCTGTTTTGTTTTCATCCGTTAAGGCTGTCATTTTTACGACATCTGTGCGATGCAGTGCATTGCTTCATGATTTATGACGGAAAACATCTAACACGCAATTGCTAGATAATATACAACCGTGTGTATTTACTTATGTAAGTTTGTGGCTGTAAATACGTATAAAGAAAGTGTACATTTGTAAATAAATATTATTTTGTCCTCAGATTAACGAGACCCTGTCAGTGAAAACTCCATGTGAACGGGACACCTTTTCTATGAATCAACGAAAACAATCAAATATTACAAAGGAAGCTTTTGTTGGAATGAGAAGGAATACTGGACCACAATCCTTACACGTGACTGCTTGAAATTTGGGAAATATCGAAATTCGGCGAGTGAAAAAATATCAATCCTTGCACGCAGGGTGAAATTAATCAAGGAAAGCTGCAATCTTGTTCAGAGGAAGTGGATTAATCTCAAATGATTTAAATTTACTCTCGGAGACTTCATTTGTGTCTGTCTGTCTCTAGGGAAACATCTTGCAGACAAACGTGTCAGCGAGTTGAATCGTGGAAGTGTTAATGTTCGTTTTCTTTTAAATGGCGGAATTTCCAGAGATACGTGATAAAACAAAAGTTTCGCTCGATAGACGATGTTGCTACGTCTTGGTGGTTCTCGTAATAGTGCTGCCTGCAGTTGTTGGTGTCGTAGTTTGGTACCTTACAGACTCTGCATGTTCTGACAGATTTTCTTCCGGCGGCTTGGGGTCATCAATCGACGTAGACCAAACAACCAATCTACCGACACAGTCTCAAACCCCTGCCGGCGGGGACAATGATCATTCCGACGAACCATGGAAGAACCTCCGTCTCCCGAGTTATACCATTCCCGTCCATTATGATATCGTTCTTTATCCTGACTTTTATGAGGATCATGGCTGGTTCTACGGTAACGAGACGGTAAAGATTAGAACGACATCACCTACAAAATTCATCTTGATTCATGCAAATTTTCTGAATATCACATATACGCATCTTCAATATGAAAATGGTGAAGATATACCTATCAAACAAACATTTTGGTATGAGGAGAACCAGTTTTGGGTAGTTGAGACCAAGGACACTGTCCCTGCCTCTATAACGTTATTACATCTGACGTTCGATGGATCTTTAACCAGGGCCAATGTTGGGTTTTACAAAAGCTCCTATAACAATTCGGTCACCAAGCAAGAAAGGTTTGTATGCACATGTTATCTCCATTTCTTTCGATATTTTCTGAGATGGTTTGTCATTATACAGACACCTTTAATGTTTCATTTATAGAATTAAGGACAGACCTTAATCCATTTTCTTTGTTATCGAACATCGGCTTTCCTTATTCGTATAAACCGATACAGGTAACAAACCTCACGATTTCTGGTTAGAGGCTAACCCAACCCTCCTTGACCAGTTCATATCTTAATAAGATAGGCTGCCATTTGTATTCAGATCCAAAGGTGTTAGACTATATGATTGCGTTATGTGAAAAAGATGTTGAAATACTGTCGTTATGTGATCATAGATGTTGAAATACTGTCGTTATGTGACAAGATGTTGAAATACTGTCGTTATGTGAACAAACACGTTGAAATATTGTCGTTATGTGAACAAAGATGTTGAAATACTGTCGTTATGTGAACAAACACGTTGAAATATTGTCGTTATGTGAACAAAGATGTTGAAATATTGTCGTTATGTGAACATAGATGTTGAAATACTGTCGTTATGTGAACATAGATGTGGAAATACTGTTGTTATGTGAACAAAGAAGTTGCAATACTTGCGTTAGGTGATCAATTTTGTTGAAATACTGTCGTCATGTGAACAAAGGTGCTTAAAGACGTCGCTAAATCTCATATACAATCCATCATGCGAAATTAAATTCTAACACAGGATTTTCGATTTATTTAGTCGATAATGTGGAATTTAATTAGTCTAATATACATTCTCAGTAACATTTATAAACTGTTTTCTCTTTTCTCTCCGCTGTTTGATTATCCAAAATATATTGTTATACATGTTCCGCACGACTCGACTAAATAATATGGTGTTAATTTCGTTTCTAATATAAACGCAGCGTATTGCATTCGTATAGGTCTATATTCTACGATGCATTGATAAAAAGTACCAGACAAATTCAAGTCCGTAAAAATAGTATTTAACCATTTGCAGTGCTACTACAAGTCTAAGAAACTGTCTCACGACACTTCAGTAATTGTTATATTGTACTACATACCTAATTTATTTGACAGCTATAAGATTAAGATGGGAATTTCTGAAAATTTTACGAGATGTTGAAATTGGCTTCTAGAAACTAGGACAATCTCGAGATACGTAAGTTGTATCTTAAATTACGTCTGCCTAAGAAATATATATTGTGTAATCACAAGGGATCAGTTATGAGTTTTATGTAACCAATAGAAATAAATTATTATCTAGGCGACTACATTAGAACAACGAAACAGCGAGGACCAGACTGAAGAATCCTTAATTTGAAAATAATTGTTAGATTTAGTTCTTTGGGTGGCTCATTCCGTTTGCCAATTGTTTGGTTTTAGAGTAGACTAACCACTTTCCGAGCATTCGATTCTCTACTTTGAAAACCGAACAACCTCTGAATTTGTAAAATTATTGAACGTACAACACAGGTATGCTGAGATGAAGCAAAAGGTGTCGAAAAATATATAAATATATGACGAATATAGATTTTATGCAAGGTGGCTCGTAACTAATTTTGGATGCTAAATATAAAGGTTTCGCTCAGTTCATATATACTGTTACATTTCTGAGACCGAAAGCTTAAAGTCCGATACAAATTCGTGTATCATATAAATAATCACATCAAGCTATCGACCTCAGATACCTCCAGGATGTTATTGTAACACAATAAAATGACGGAACTATCCGAATAAAATTATGAGCCACTTAACCTGTTTAAACACTGACCTGTTGCATAATAACCGTAATGGAGCGCTGGACTTAATACAAATAAAAGCGCTGATAACGCTTAGAGATTATGGTTTTTAACCCTTTCCCTCATATAGACTCATTTTGACGCACTCAATAGGTACCACATAAAGCCTGATCTGCAAAAACCACAATTAAACTTACCAAATTTAATTATTAAGTCCTCATTTCCAGACCACTGAGGAGCAGCGAACAGCATAAAACTCGCAGGTGATCTGGCTTTATGCTGTTCGCATAGGTCTTTTCATGGTTTCCTCTATGAGGGAAAGGGTTAATGTGACGATATTGCATTTCTTTTTGTTTATCAAGGTGAATTTAATAAACAGGGATCAAATTTTCAAGCGATGCCAATAAACCCAATGTTATAAACCTGCTTCCCCTTTCTGTTAATGCGGTCGTTCCAAGAAAAGATGAAGGTACCATTTGTTTCAATGGACTGCTTACAATTAGCACTACGACACACCTATTCTCCCTATTTCTCTTGCCTAAGTTTATAAGATCTGCAGTTCGTCAAACAGTCTTTCATTTGAGACACACACACAACTTCAGCGCCTTCAGGTCTTTGATTTTAATTAGGAGACACTGGACTAGTTTTGAAGACTCTACAAGGAAACATAGCTGTCTCGCTGAAATTTTGAAAAGTTGATTTGATTTGAAATTAATTTTTGACAGTTTCATTGATTGATACACAAGGTTAGAGAAATTAATTGCAGATCTAAAGTAACAAATGTCAGAGATGTATGGAATTTCACTCCAGTACTGAATTATTGTCCTTCCGAATCATAATGTTAATCGGAACAATATCATACTTTTTGTTATACCACTGCTTCACTGAAATTGGGGCTACCAAGGGTTCACGTCTGTAACGTCACGACCTGTTACGTCCTGTACAGCATGAGGACTAGTTGTTCTATATGCAAGGGTTATAGCTCTAGTTGGTAAAACCCAGTGGACCTAAATGGCCCAGTAAGTCAAGTCGCTGATTAAATATCTTTGCTCTTCACAACTATGGATTCGAGTCCCGGATATGAGGAAGCCTTCCAGCTTGCTTGCGGTAAGTCGGTGGTTCTACCTGGATGACACCGTGCATTCGGGGTCTTCCTCCACCTGTAATTAGCTGGACGTCGCCATATGACTGAAATACTGTCGAAGCGACGGTTAAATCAGAATTTGCCTGTGAGAAGGCCTTTTAGTTGGATTATTAGCTGTCGCTGGCAGAATCTGGTGTCATGTTTACCTGAAATGATAGACATGGGTCAGTGGGTTCTCCTCCGACTTATTATAAGATGGAAGTTGCTATGTGACTCGAATACTGTTGCAACCACGGAAAATTAAAGAAAACGTAAAAAAAAAATGAAAGGAAATCAATTTCAAGTTGAGTGGTGTTTATAGTCAATGATCCTTTGACTGATCGCCAAATGATATATCTTTAGATTAAAGGCCCATTATTTTTTCAACGGCAGTGTATATTATTCGGACAGAAAAGCAAAGTGTGTACTCGTATTCCAGATTTGTTACGAGATGAAATCTGTACATACTCGTTGATTAACACGTTACTACAATGCATAATACTATAAAAATATTTTACGTAATATCATTCAACTGTTTACAAAAATAACTAATTTGCATACTCCGCGTATCTTCTTTAATTTTAGGACGTTTTCCATAGATCTTTCGGATGTCTCCGTGTACGAATCACGAATGCATAAATTGATGACATAGCAGATAAACAAATTGTAGTTCAATTTTCAATTCAAATTATTTCCGATTACAGACCGTCTTTGGGAATACTCGTCAATGCAAAATGTAAACAAAGAGTATTATGACATCTATTAAAATACTAAATTGCGTAGTGTGGTCAACATTTTCACTGCGTTTAACTGTTATTTTACAGCTGATATTTGCTCATGATTGTGTTAGTCTACAATATGTCAAAGTTAATTTATATTTTCTTTATCATATTGAACGGGAAAGGGGAATATAGTGTTTAAGAATACATTTGTATATACTTCGATTACCTTTCTTTGAAATTCATCTTTGTCTCTGTCCAAGTGTTTAACCCAGGTCAGGGCTCATTCCAGGAGCTGTTTAGTTAGCATTTCCGCTGTTTGTATGACAATATTGTAGAAAGATCCTGGTCAGTAAATTAAAATTCATAAAGACACAAATTTGTACAAGAATACTTATGAGGCATAGGCATTTATAAATTGTTCAACTGAAAACAACGATTGAGATTCATGTCCAGTACTAGTATACGATTTTTTTTTCACACACACAACACACACACACACACACACACAGAGCTATACAATGGTTTCCTCTCTCTCTCTCTCTCTCTCTCTCTCTCTCTCTCTCTCTGTTCAACCGCAACGCATTGGGAGCTGTCTACAATTATCCAAATTAGTCTCACTTTCACGGCCATTTTAGCAATATAATTTCAGCGGTGTTTACTTAGCTGGGGATGCCTCGGTCTCTTCAGAGCAATAGTCTAAGACACTTCGGCGATGTTTCTGATGGGCTCATTAAGGGTAACGTAATATCAAAGTTTCTCGCTCTTCACTCAATAACTCTTTCAAGACAACGCGTTTGTAATGCAATAACGGGGATATTTTGATTAATTGAAAAAAAGCAAAAAGAAAGGCAGACAATATTGAATTTGTCAGAGGGAAAATGAAATTACAAGTATCAGGGCGTCTTTTAAAAATCAGAAGTCTAGGACAGAATCTTGGTCTAATTTGATAAAAAGATCTTATTTGATAAAAAAAATCATTGATTTTCATAAGATGAGATATCGAATAAGCCACGGTATAATTGATGACATTGGTAATTTGCTACTAATTGAGGACAGTAATTCAAGTACTTTACATTATAAATAATCAGGTCGAGTCGGATTTTTTGTCTAAGTAAACTTAATCATCTTTAAGACGAAGCAATCCTATACTTCCAACAGTTGTACAGCTTTGTATTTTAAATGCCATATAGTTCCGGTTTCTGACCAGATATTTTGATAGATCGTGTTTGTTTGTTTGTTTGTTGCATGGGTTTAACGTCCCACCGACAGTATTTCAGTCATTTGGAGACGATGTCTACTTGAGGCAGATATAGTACTGCCACACTGCAGTATCACCCCGTAGACATGTGGCATGATACCACACCCAGTCACATTATCCTGACACCGGACCAATCAGTCCTGCAACTACCATTATATGCTGAGCGCCAAGCAAGGGAGCTATAACAGTACCATTTTTTTTACGACTTTGATATGTCGCGGCCGGGGATTGAACCCACGACCTCCCGTGTTAAGAAGGCGTTAGCATTATCTGAATACATGGATGATATGTTGCCATATTGTGAAGCAACATAATGTGATATATCACAAGTTACGAAAAATTGCTTTGTGTGGTCTAGAATTGCATTTAAAAAAAAAAATTAAAAAAATGCCCAAATTATTCCTTCACTATATATATATATGATGTAGATACGAAAATAAAACGTAAATAAAGGTTAAAATATTCTACAAAGAGAAAATGCTTGCCCTAAACCTTTTCCGTGCACATATTTACAAAATATTGAAACTGACTTGTGAATTTAGTCCTCCAACAATGCATTAAATTATTTGATAACAGTGAAAGGGGTTTTGCATAAGACGAAAAAATAAACCAAGGACATCCTGGCAAGATTTATATTCAATGTCAGTTACGCTATACATTAAAATCCTCTAATAGTTAGATATAAAGAAAACAGAGGTTAAGGCATGATCACATATGTTATAGAAGTAAAAGCAAGATGAATGCCTCAAGGTATAATTATCGACGATTAAATACGGATGGGATTTGCCAGTTGTTGGAGTTAATGAGGCTAATTTACAATCTCTATAGTCCTACTTACCCTTAAAATGACGTGGATGTTCCATGAAAAAAAGAGTTAAAACCCCGGAAGGTTTTATACTGTTAATGCCAGGAATTATGTTTTTATGAGCTTTTGCTGTGCGATTAGTATAAATATCTGGATTTTGATTACTTTACATGATTCTTGGCAGGAAATCGTATTGTTTTTTAATATAAAACAAAAATATTTTCATCATCATATTTCATTCATCTTATAATTTATTTTCTAAATGAACTTTTGCTTGTATGAGTTATTGTAGTTTCATTAAACGATTACACGTCTTGTTTTATAGTCATATAACAAATAACAAATTAAAGATGTTATCTGTAAATGTATCCAGCGACCATAAACAAGCAGCCTAGCAATGTGTTTACCTATTTAATCTATTCTTTCATATTTAAAATATAAAAGTAAGTCATAACAACGCGACGTTCTGTCATAGTTTTCTTTAACCTGATTTTAAAATTTGAATTTCTACGTTTAGTGACGTAAACGCTATAAATTCTAAGATTTTATGTATTTCTGGGAAGTTTATAGGTATATAAATGCAGTTGCCCTACAACGCTCATACAATACTGCAAGTACCGGCCCAAGGGAATTCATCTGAAACACAGATATGAAATTAATGCGTTTACAATCTTATAGATTCAGAAGTATATTGCTTTAATCCAATTTGATATAAAATGTATATTACAAATAAGAATAAACCAAGGATGTGTAAACAGCTTTATCATATTACTGCATTTTATAACAAGGTTGTTTGTCAGTGAGCCAACCATTTGACCAATCTACCTTGTAACAGATGTTTTTGTTTATTTTCCTCTATCATTGACTAACAACATATCTAGCGGATAACTCGTCTCGGCGTAATTCGAAACATTTGAATTTACTTATCATTATGGTTAGTGGAAGCAATGAACTACTTATTATGCCCCTTTCTTCTTCACAATTAAAAAAAATTTAGCTTGCTGGAAAAAGGTCATGTTCCCAAAGGACTGAAATATTGTTGGTGGCCTACAAACGCAAAACAAACAAACAAACATTAGAAACAGAAATGGTGTTTGTGGCTAGAGATGTACGAGTGATGCTCCAGAAATAATAATGATTTTGTTCATAGTTTTCATAATTGCTTCCAGATCCTTTAGACACTTTTATCAATATGAACTATATTGTATCTGCATTTTATTCGTATCGGGTAAAATGGTATTAATTTGCCTTGAGTTAAGGGTCAATGTCATTACTTGGTAGACAAATCCAATCAATCACTTTACTTAGAAACATCAGAGACCTGCTGAAACATGCATGATCATGTCCTAAGGTCATTTGAATAAGGACAAAACATACTGCATTAAATTCACGTAGCTGGGTCTAACTGGGCAACTCAAATGGATAAGTATAAATGAAATTGGCTTGTTTTTATGGTGTATATCCGTGTATCGAACCTCTTATCAATGATTCATTGCTTCTGAGGGGGAAAAAATATTTTGATCGGCAAAGGTGGAGAGAAAAATTGCAACCCTCTAGATAATGCGGTTAAATCAGATAAGTGTTGTGTCCTGGTTGTTTGAATGCACTGCGTTATTTAAAAGGTCATTGTTCTTGCAGAATACACAGTAGGTGATGGCCATATATAATATTTTTTTAAATATATGCATGAAAAAGTACGCAATTCATGCGAATGACTAGACGACATGTCTCTCTGGTGAATATATGAAAGTGTTGCGATCTGTTCACAATCATAGTCTTTCTTCCGGATATGCACAAAAACAAACTACGTGATAACAAACAAAATCAATCCTGCGTTCAGTTACTGCCAAAAGCCCAAACGTAAGCTTTTGCGTCCCTGTTGTATCGTAGCATATATAATGCAATCAGGGAATCAACTCCATAACACTGAACACAGCCCTGATACACTTTAAACGTCTTCTGAAATACGTATTTTCATGACATCCATTAGATACGTACATTATGAATGAAGTCTTGTTTATTTGAATCATAATTCCTACTCTCTTTTTCAGAGATCGTTTGGGAAATTTTACGTTTATTTTGCACAAAAGTAGATACATGCAAATCACTAAATGCTATTTTGTAAACGATATCTACGAAAGCAGTCCAGTACTCCTTGTCGGTTTACTTGTTTTATAATTCTATTCATAAATTTGGAATACAGAAATAGTTTTATCATAGATTTATATGAGTATTATGGACTTACGTGTCCATACGAACATTTTTAACTACTTCCACGTGACTCATAGCAAAAGTTCATTGGGCGGAATGGGGTGGTTTGTTTATCCAGTCCCCGCCCCCTACCATCGGGACCCTAAATATGTTTTCAAATCCCACTCTCCTGCAACATTAAAACAGTTTCAAATGCCCTCCCACGATTTAATTTTGGGAAAATTAAAACAAGTAATGGTGTTGTACGCAACCATGGTCCCCTACCGGTGAGGTGCATATTTTTCCGTTACCAGCAACCAAATTTTGGTCCGGGAAAAAAGAAGAAAGTGAATTTTGCAGAATCTCCATACTTCCATCTATTCATATAGCAAGTTTCATGATATCATCTTAAGCGGTTTTTAAGTTATCGCGGGATCCAGATTTCTGGACATCCGGATGGACAGACCACAGGTGTTCGGCGTGTTGACTGGTCACTACAACCCAACCCAACCCCCTCTACAACCCCCCCCCCCTACCCAAAAACAATGTAAACAACCCCCCCCCCCCTACCCAAAATCAATGTAAACTGAGTATTTTTCATCTAAAATTGTTTTAACTATTTGTTTTATGACTGTCATACAATTTCCGTCTCTTACACAAAAAAATTATATGATACATACATAGACAGTAAAGGTATACAACTCATTTCACCAAAAACTACAGTCAACAAAGTTAAACGATCAGTGTCACGTCAATTTTCCACCATTTTTTGACTTTTATGCACCAATCTGTACAGAAATGACTACTCTCTATGAAAATCAAAATGTCACCCCAAGTAGTTTTCTTTTTCAGATAAATACTTAACGGCAAACAGGCCGAAAACGTTACTCGTCAGAGATCTGACCGCTGGCTCTCTTTTATAAACACAAGAGTAAAACCATAGATAAACGTAAATCGTGCGGTATTTACTGAATTGTATCCATCTGTCTGATTAAACAATTCAACTTTACAATATACTGGACGATGGAACTGTCATAACTAAGCGAAGCTAACCTTATATCCGGTTATTTTTCCTTTCGGTTCATTCAAGAAGACATTTGCAAACCTCTGCGCATGCTCCGGTGTTTTTATAAGCCGTTTTCTCATTGGTCGCGCTCTGGTTCCCGGAATCCCGTGAAATGTATACCTGATAAACCGGAACACAAACGTTATACATGTTTCCCGCAAACTGTCAAAAGTCATAAAAGTGAGATGGCGTTAAACAACGAACAAAAAAATGCACTCGATAGTGCTTTAAGTGGCCACAATATGTTAATTTTGGGGGCTGCAGGTACAGGAAAAACCTTTGTGATCAAACATATAGTAAAAGAATTAACTCGCAATGGAAAATCTGTTGCTTTAACCGCAACAACAGGCATTGCATGTTCTATGTATGAAAATGCACAAACAATTCATCGTTGGACTGGGATTGGTGATGGTAGGTTTGCTGTGTCGGATATCAGGAAGGTTGTTGAGTTTAATGTGAAATATGCAGGTGTGAGGAAAAGGATACTAGAAACTGACACTTTGATTATTGATGAATGTTCCATGCTGAGCAAAAGGATGTTTGAATCCCTGAATGAAGTATGTAAGTTAAGGAACACGAATCTGCTATTTGGTGGAATTCAGATTATTCTTTGTGGTGACATGAGGCAGCTGCCACCTGTTCCAAACCAACTGTATGGAGATGAAGGTCAATTCTGTTTTCAAAGTGATCTATTTAAAATGAGTTTTCCTCATAGAGTGACACTATCAAACGTTATCAGACAAAATGAAATGGCCTTGGTAAAGGCCATAGATGAAATTTCAAGAGGCAATGTGTCTTCAGATACAGTTGCATTCATCAGTAGCTTAAAAAGACCTTTGCCTCCAGGCCCTGAACCTGTGAAACTGTTTGCTAGAAATGAACAAGTTGACCAATATAATAGAAATAAAATCCTATCCTTTCCAGGTCAGCTTTATGAATTCCAGTCAAAAGATGAAGGTGAACTAAAATATTTGAACAAAATGATGGCCCCAAAAATACTTTGGTTGAAAATAGATATGCCAGTTATTCTTCTGCGCAACTTATCAGATAAACTTGTTAATGGACTGCGGGGGAAATTAATTGGAATTACAGAAACTGGTCCAGTGGTTGACTTTTCTTCTGTCAATGTAACTATTCCTTTGCAGAGAGAGAATTTCACAGGTAATTGTTGAAATGTTTATACAAATAACATATCTTGTAAGTAACAGAATTAAGTTATAGTCTTCAATAAACAAGCATTAATTATATATTTATTCAAATGTATTTAATAACATCAGAAGTACAATAAGTTATGCACTTAAATAAAAAAAGATACCTAACATACTGTGAAATATATTTAAAAGAAACACACACACATTGTTAATATGAAAAGTAGATCTGAAAAATATATAAGACTTATAAAAAGAAATTAAATGTTTTTCAAATATGTTAAACAAATATATATAAAATGTGACTGTAAATTAATATTCTAAAAACAATAAATGTAAATGCATTTTTTTTCTTCAGTTTTCAGTCCATTGAAAAACACAGATATTGCAGTAAGGTTGCAGTATCCAATAAAACCATGTTTTGCAATGACTATTCATAAATCCCAAGGAATGACACTTGACAGGTAAAATACATTTACCTTTTTTTTTTAAATTCTTTAAGGTACTGTTTCATACCACTGAATTAATATATCTGCTTATATAATTATAGTTTTGACATATATTTTTAAGATATTTATTCTAGTATAAAATAATTTGCTTTCATGTATAAATAAATGTTATAGTTACTGTTAGTGATGGACAAAAAAAGTGAAGTTTTCACTACATTATTTCCTATTTGCAGGTTAGAGGTAGATTGCCATCATATATGCAGTCCAGGACAATTGGGTGTCGCCCTGGGAAGGGCACGTGAAACAAAGGGCTTGAGAGTAATCAACTTTGATTGCAAATCAAGTATAATATCACAGCCTTCAACTATACAAAATTTCCTAGAACAAACTTCTTCAGAGCTCAAAGAGGACATGAGTTGTTGCAAAAAACATGTAGAAAGGTATGTAAAAAAATTACTGATTGCAGTCATGCATTTGTCGGTGTCAGCTGTGGTTTAGTGTTTGCATATGAGATGTTATCCTCTTAACATCTGATGAAAATTGATTGGTCTTCCTGGATTATTTTGACTTGCTGTACAGTTTGGACTGTTCCACAATCTAGAATTGCTGCAGTATTA
>CM037778.1:37030596-37080596 GCA_021229015.1 Solen grandis
ACAGTGCCCTTGACATTATCAAAGAATTTATCATCTCAAAGAGAAATATGACAGAACAAGCCAGATATATTTTAAATACACACATTTGATTGCCATTTTTAATCAATTATTTAAAGACCCATGGTCAGTTGGGAAAACCAATTCTGCAACAGATTCCCATTACTAGGTAGCACTTAATATCCTGCTTCATTCAGGTGTGTTCAGTTAGTTGTATGGAACTCTGACTCAGTGAACATTATGTAAATCAGTATCAATATATCACAAACTCTGCCAGGATTTGTGTCTCGGCATCAAATCTTTTCCTGTCCTCCTGATTTATAAAAGAAGGGAAACAAATATGATCCAGATTTGGAAGGAGAGCTTAAGTTAATTCAGTAAATATGGAAATAAATGCTAAGAAATTTGAGAGAATCTACTTAAAATACCCAAGATCAGGTGTTTTGCAGAATTAAGAACCAAAACACTGTCCAATTTAATAAAGCGAATAGAACACTATGTGTGTGTTTTATTATTATTTGTTTGTTTGTTTGTATGTTTATATTGCTTTTGTATGTTTGTTTAACCTGCCGTGACCATATTCAATAGTTATGTGTTTGTGAATGGCCATAGGCATATTGTAATGCCGATTTGCCAATAAACTTGAAACTTGAATTAAATAGAATATCAGTTGCTAAAGTGGGCAAACAGACTCAATTTATATCATGATAAAATGTCTAGGAGAGTAACTTTTGTAACTAAATTCAGTTGATGTAGCAAAATTTGGATATGAATGTAAACTAATTTATAAGAATACACTTAAAGTAAGAAACAGAAAACACTGGAATGAATGTTCAATCTTTCAAAACAAAGTTACTGCATGTCCTATAGAAATACATGTATACATGTTTATCTAGAGAGAACAACAGTGCTGATGGTGAACAATGTAAAGAGAAATCAATTTGAAGTTGCAGCCTTGTACATGTATAAGTATTTATCCTTGGTCTAATGAAGTAATCATCTCATGTTCTAACAACTTGGCCTGATATATTATGTTGGCTGTAAAGCACTTGCTATTTGTTAGGTTTAATGTGCTAACAACAGTATTTCAGTCACTTGAAGACTATGTCTACTTGAGACAGATATTGCGCTGCTTCACTCCAGTATCACGCCATAGACATGTGGCATGATACAACCTGACACCAGGCCAACCAGTCCTGTGGGACTAACCTGTATATATGCTGTGCCCAATCAGGAAGCTACTTGCTCCCAATCTCTTGCTCCCAAGGTGGACCATCTAACCCCTTGGTTTATATAATGAGATAATGGCCAAGAGTCAATGCTAAAAGTTTCTATTATCGTTTAACATAAAATCCAATTCATTCTGATAAATATTTTTTATCTGGTTATTAACTGCTTGTATTTTGTTTTGGGCTTCTTTAATTGTATTTCATCACACATTTTATTGCAAACTCGATATCAATAAAAAACAAGAGCCCGAGGGCTCTAATCCGCTCACCTGAGAAAAGATAAAATGTCCCATCATAAAGTTACAAAAGATAGGTTAAAGATCAAGGTAAGAAGGTGGTTTTTTTAATGGTTGAAAAATTATCTAAATGTACAAAGCAATTCCTTTTTGTTGATATGTGATGTACATGTTTAGATGAGTAATTGTGCACAGTATTATTCAGATCTGATAAACAGTTGCTAATATTAGCCTATGTTGAAGAAAGTAACCCCCTGGGCGGGGCCAATTTTGAACCCAGGGCCATTATTTGAACAAACTTGGTAGAGATCATTAGACAATGCTACATGCCAAATATCAAAGCTCCCGGCCATAAGGTTCCAGAGAAGAAAATTTTCTAGTTATATTCCGATATTAGCCTATGTTAAAGAAAGTGACCCCCAGGGCGGGGCCAATTTTGACCCCAGGGCCATAATTTGAACAAACTTGGTAGAGATCCACTAGACAATGCTACATGCCAAATATCTAAGCTCTAGGCCATATGGTTTCAGAGAAGAAGATTTTTCTTGATTTGTTCCAATATTAGCCTATGTTAAAGAAAGTGACCCCCCAGGGCGGGGCCAATTTTGACCCCAGGGCACATGATTTGAACAAACTTGGTAGAGATCATTAGACAATGCTATATGCCAAATATCAAAGCTCCCGGCGAGAAGAAGATTTTTCTTGATTTGTTCCAATATTAGCCTATGTTAAAGAAAGTGACCCCCAGGGCGGGGCCAATTTTGACCCCAGGGCACATGATTTGAACAAACTTGGTAGACATCATAGACAATGCTAATGCAAATATCTAAGCTCTAGGCCATATGGTTTCAGAGAAGAAGATTTTTCTTGATTTGTTCCAATATAAGCCTATGTAAATAAAGTGACCCCAGGGCGGGGCCAATTTTGACCCCAGGGCCATGATTTGAACAATCTTGGTAGAGATCCACTAGACAATGCTACATGCCAAATATCTTAGCTCTAGGCCATACGGTTTTGGAGAAGAAGATTTTTCTAAGTTTTCCCTATATAAGCCTATGTAAATAAAGTGACCCCCGGGGCGGGGCCAATTTTGACCCCAGGGCCATGATTTGAACCATCTTGGTAGAGATCCACTAGATAATGCTTCATGCCAAATACCTTAGCTATGTGCCTTTTGGTTTCAGAGAAGAAGATTTTTAAAGATTGCAATTTTTTTGTCTATTTTTAGCTCCTGTGACCTAGTTATTCAACAGACTGGAACCATTTGAACAAACTTGAAAGAGGGTCACCCAAGGGTCATTTGTGTAAAGTTTTATTGAAATCTGCTGAGTAGTTTAGGAGGAGAAGTCGTTTGAATTAAAAAGTTGACGACACACGACGGACGCCGGACCATCACAAAAGCTCACCATGAGCACACACACATTTGCAAATGTCTTAACAAAAAAAGATTAACAATCATGACTGTGCACTTAGATTTTTAATGACTGAAAAAAAAGTATCTGTGGGATTTGCACCAGAGACTCGAATAGACAATCAAAATACAACACCAAAGTTGATTTGACTACTGAACAACTCTGGTTTTTTGCTATACGACCGGTAAATAACCTTTCCATACCTGTTAACCAACATGCTGTTTATAAATAGTACCGCCAAATGCTGAGGGTAACCAGAGAGTTCACCTTTGACATGTGAATATTATATGAGTGTCAGCTAGATATCTATGAACTATAACAAGTTATCAAAGTATGACTGTGACAGGTTGTGTGGTCAATAAAACACATGTAGGACCTGTAACAAGGTACTTCAACTTTGTAAAATTGATTCTATGCTCATTTTACAGCACTCCTGATAAAATTTGATTTAGAGGAAACATGCTTTATAGAAAATTTCAGTAGAAAATTTAGTGACTTCAATGTGTCAGACCAAATGAATTTAATGTGCTATCAACTCTGTTATTTTTAGAAATATCCACTGATCATAACTGACTTAAAATGTCAGACATCTGAGCAATCTCAAGAAGGAAATTTTCTACTTTCTCCTGTTAACTTCTGTGTGATTATTCCTAAATATGATGGGAAAATTTAACATTTCCGAACACCTAACACTGTGAAGACTTTTATGTGTAATACTGGTATATATACCCTTAAATGTGCCAAATTGTTCCTGAAAATCAATTTAGCAAGTTTTTTTCTTTTCTAATATCCTTTAAAAAAATTATCAGTTCCAACTACTTCTTCAAAAATACCATTTTACTCTGAAATGAGACATGGTTGTAAACCTACTAAATCAACAAGCACTTTCCGAACACCTAATCTACATGCTGGTGTATAATTCCACACATTGTTCAATGGGAAATAAACATACATTTTAGACTTTTCCCCAGTCACTGACCAGCAAATTTGCCATTTCTCTGGTGAAATGGTCTAAAAGATAGAGTTCTTGGCATGGAGATAAATAATAGTTTTTTTTACTGTGCCCTGGGTGAAAATGTATGGTTCTTCTACTGTTACTTTTTCTCTTTTTTTATTGCTGTTATTAGGTTTTTGCACCTCGCAGTGCGAAAACCTATTGTTCTTCTTTTTTATTTTTTTAGGTTTTCGCACCTCGCAGTGCGAAAACCTATTGTTCTTCTTCTGTTTTATTTTTTTAGGTTTTCACACCTCGCAGGGCGAAAACCTATTGTTCTTCTTCTGTTGATTTGTTGTTGTTTTTTTATTTTTATTATTTTTCCAATTCCACCCATTTTTGTGTCCAGCCTAGCGGCCAGATGAAAAAAGCTACAGCTATGAAATTTTGGGCATGGAGTCATCTTTATCTGAACATGTGCCTAAATGGTCAAACTTTTCACTTTTGTTTCTGATTTAGCCACTAGGGGGCGCAATGCATGTAATCACTTTTTTGCTAATAACTCAAAAATTTGAATCCTGATTTCGATGCGGTTTTTTACATAATGTTCCTTGTTGACAGCCCAATCAAATATGATGGAAATCTCATCATCGGGTACGGGAAAAAAATTGTTCTAGGAGAGGTTGAATGTTCGAACCTTGGAAAAAAGTGAAATAATGAGGGTAGGTCTACGAAAAACCTTCCCACTTTTGTTAGAGATCAGATAGAAGAATTCTGTTTGCTGCATACGATTTGCAAGACATATACGCACAAAATATATGGGGTGGCGAATTTAGGAAATCCGTGGTTTGTCCTCTAGAAAAGGTCAAACTTCACTAAATTTTAGGAAAAATTAAAATTTCAAAAACATGTTTTTGTCGCTCCTGACTTTATTTTCTGTTCATTCTTCATGATATTTTCACACAATATGTATTGTTATGTTTGAAAGGGCCTCACAATAAAAAATTTAAAAGAAATTTGAAAAGGTCAAGGTCATATTACGATTATTGTGTTTTTATTCGGCCACAAATAGCTCCAAAACTAAAAATATTTTATTTAGAGTATATGAACAAAAGTTTTAGTTCTTCAAGAGCTCTTTCCAGTGATGTTTAGTTTTTGAAGATCGGACCTGATTTGGTCATTATACGGCAGTCCAAAGTTTGATCCTTTTTTGGAATAATTGTAAAGCAGGTTTTATGCTTCAAATTCTGATACATAAGAATAAAAAGTTTGACTTGTGCGACTAGTATACTTGATTGAACTATTTGCTGCTTTGCTAGGTACCAAACAGTAAAATTTTAATCAATTTTCTATCTCATTTTGCCGCTAGGGGGCGCTTTTCTTGAAATTATTTTTTTGCTAATAACTCAAAAATTTGAATCCTGATTTTGATGTGGTTTTTTACATAATGTTCCTTGTTGACAGCCCAATCAAATATGATGGAAATCTCATCATTGGGTACGGGAAAAAAACTGTTCTAGGAGAGGTTGAATGTTCGAACCTTGGAAAAAAGTGAAATAATGAGGGTAGGTCTACGAAAAACCTTCCCACTTTTGTTAGAGATCAGATAGAAGAATTCTGTTTGCTGCAAATGATTTGCAAGACATATACGCACAAAATATTTGGGGTGGCGAATTCAAGAAATGCATGGTTTGTCCTCTAGAAAAAGGTCAAACTTCACTAAATTTTAGGAAAAATTAAAATTTCAAAAACATGTTTTTTTGTCGCTCCTGGCTTTATTTTCTGTTCATTCTTCATGAAATTTTCACAAGTTATGTATTGTTATGTTTGAAAGGGCCTCACAATTAAAAAGTTAAAAAACATTGAAAAGGTCAAGGTCATATTACGATAATTGTGTTTTTATTCGGCCCCAAAGTGCTCCAAATCTAAAAATATTTCATTGAGAGAATATGAATAAATGTTTTAGTTCTAAATAGTTCTTTCGTATAATGTTTAGTTTTTGAAGATCGGACTTGATCTTTTCATTTTACGGCAATCCAAAGTTTGATCCTTTTTTGGAATAATTGTTATTCAGTATTTATGCTTAAAATTGTGATATATAAGAAAAAGAATGTTCGATTAGTGTGACTTATATACTTGTTTGAACTATTTGCTGCATTTCTAGGTACCTAATTGTAAAATTTTTATCATTTTTTTTTCTCATTTTGCCGCTAGAGGGCGCTTTGCTTAAAATCACTCTTTTGCCTATAACACAAAACTTTAAAGTCTAATTGAAATGCGGTTTTCAGCATTTTGTTCCTTGTTGACAGCACCACAGAATGTGATGTGATGTGATGATAGGGTATGGGGAAATATTTGCGCTAGAGGAGTTTGAATGTTCTAACATTAAAAAAAAAAAAAAAAAAAAACTGTGCAAATGAGAGTAGGTCTTCAAAAAACCTTTGCGTTCTGTTTCATATTTAAAATTGTGGCTGAGTTGAAATAAAGTGTTCAAGCTGATTAGGTTAAAAGCGAAAACCAAGATACCGCTTGCGGTTCTAGTTTTTTATTATTTTTCTAACCCTTTTTTGTTAATGGCAAATCTCCGTGATCAGAAAAGCCACATTTATGAAATTTTAATCACTTTTTACCACGTATTTGAAGATGATCCTAACATTGAGAAAATTTTCATTTATGTCTTACATTTCCCGCTAGGGGGCATTTTGCATGAAATGTATAATTGGCTAAGAACTAAGTTATTTGAGGTCCGATTCAAATGCGTTTTTTTGCATTCTGTTCCTTGTTGATAGCCTAATAAAATATGATAGGTTTTGAGGGTATGTGCCGCTGAAAGTTTTTGAGCTACAGAAGGTTGAATGTTCGAACCTCGCAAAAAACTGCACAAATGAGGGTAGGTCTATGAAAAACCTATCCATTTTTGTTAGAGATCAGATAGAAGAATTCTGATTGCTGCAAATGATTTACAAGACACATAGGCACAAAATATATATGAGGTGGCCTAAACGGAAACTTCACTAAATTTTAGAAAAGTTAAAGTTTCAAAAACATGTTTTTTGTCGCTCCTGGCTTTATTTTTTGTTCTTTCTTCATGATATTTTCACAAGTTATGTATTGTTATGTCTGAAAGGGCCTCACAATTAAAAAGATTAAAAATAAAAGTTTTAGTTTTTGAGGAGCTCTTTCCAGTGATGTTTAGTTTTTGAAGATCGGACTTGATTTGGTCATATTACGGCAGTCCAAAGTTTGATCCTTTTTTTGGAATAATTGTAAATCAGATTTTATGCTTCAAATTGTGATATATAAGAAATAGAATGTTTGACTAGAGTGACTTGTATACTTTATTGAACTATATGCTGCATTGCTAGGTACCTAATAGTAAAATTTTAATCAATTGTGTTTCTCATTTTGCCACTAGGGGGCGCTTTGATTGAAATCACTCTTTTGCTTATAACTCAAAAAGTTGAAGCCTGATCGAAATGCGGTTTGTTGCATTATCTTCCTTGTTGATAGCCTAATAAAATATGATTGTTTCAAGGTATGAGTTATAGAAATTTTTTGAGTTAGTAATGGAAGGTTGAAAGTTCGAACCTCGCAAAAAAATGTGCAAATAAGAATAGGTCTATGAAAAACCTATCCATTTTTGTTAGAGATCTAATCGAAGAATTCTGTTTCCTGCATACGATTTGCAAGACATATACGCACAAAATATAAGGGGTAGCGAATTTAAGAAATGCATGGTTTGTCCTCTAGAAACAGTCAAACTTCACTAAAATATTGGAAAAAATAAAATTTCTAAAACATATTTTTTGTCACTCCTGACTTTATTTTTGGTTCATTCTTCATGAAATGTTTACAATTTATGTATTGTTACGTCTGAAAGGGCCTCACAATTAAGAAGTTGAAAAATATATAAAAAGTTTAAGGTCATATTACCATAATTGTGTTTTTATTCGGCCCAAAATAGCTCCAAAACTAAAAATATTTCATTAAGAGTATATGGACAAAAGTTCTTGAAGAGCTCTTTCCAGTGATGTTTGTTTTTGAAGATTGGACTTGATTTGGTCATATTACCACAGTCCAAAGTTTTATCCTTTTTTTTTTGGAATAACTATAAATCAGTTTTTATGCTTCAAATTGTGATATATAAGAAATAGAATGTTTGACTAGTGCGACTTGTATACTTGATTGAACTATTTGCTGCATTGCTAGGTACCTTATGGAAAAAATTTTAATCAATTTTGTTTCTCATTTTGCCACTATGGGGCGCTTGGCTTGAAATCACTCTTTAGAAAAAAAAATTAAAGTTTGATTTTTATGCATTTTTTTTGCATTCTATTCCTTGGTGACATCAATTTGAAACAACACTCAAAAATTCATGCAATATTTCATTAGGTTGTAATAACGTCACGTCTCATGTCGCATTATTGTATGTCATTCTATACTGTTGTGTGTCATTTGCAATTGTTGTTTATCGATTACAAATGTCGTTTGTCGCCATCATAAAGCAACACACACATCTAACGTGGCACTAACCGAATTCGATAAAAAAGTTATCAAGTTCGCAACTACATAACTTACAGTTAATACTCAAAAATATTCTACTGGGTAAAAAGTCTGCTTAATATTGCGACAAAAATGTTTGAAAGATTGCTGTTAACACTATTCGACAAGACAGTGAATGAAGAAATATAGTTTTCGAATTACGCGACTCGTGAACTGAATGGAATTGCTTTTGCGAAAACCGATGATATCGCGATAGCGATTCTAGTTTTTTTTCTAATTATGTCTTGTTCACATAAAATTGATTAAATTTCAGTTAAACTAAGAGTTTAGTCAAGATGCTGTCTGACCAGACAGTGATTGATAGTAAGGCAGACAATGTGAGCAGCAAACTCATCAGATTAACTAAGTCTACTTACACAGGGCACTGTGGTCCAGTGATAACATACCTGACTGCGGATCAAAAGGCTGTGGGTTAGAACCCTGTTGGGGAGCAAGGAGTTTTCATTGGCTTTCCAGATGCTAAGTACTGGTCCAACCCAAGAACCTTCCAGAGGGATTATCACTGAGACTAATAATATATTTCTACTATTATTATCCTTAAAAAAAAAGACAAAAAGAAATGATTCACATGTGTGTGTGTGTGTGTGTGTGTGTGTAAGAACACAAACATTTTGTAAGCTTAAAAAAATATCAAAATATAAATTAAATTAAGACAGTTCAATTTTCATGAATTATGTGAACAGTCATGTATACTGCCGTTTATGTTATTTTGTCATTTGTAAAGAAAAATCTAAAAGAAGATCAAATAATATTGCACTTACCCAACCCCCACCAGTGTAAAGCTATTTCACATGTTCACCCACTTTATTTACCTGTTTGTTTATTGGATTTACCGATAGAATTTCAGTCATTTAGAGAGACAAATAAAAAGCTGCCATACTACAGTATCATGCCGTAGATACCACACCCAGTCACATTATCCTGACATGGGACCAATTAGTCCAGGAACTGCCTTTATATGCTAAGTGCCAAGCAAAGGAGCTATACCAGTACAAATTCAAAGACTGATTTGTCGCAAACGAGAATCAAACCCACAACCGCCTAATTACAGGGGGGACGCTCTAACCACCACACCCAAGGGGACCAGGAATTTACTTCTGCAGACAGCATACAACTATTAGGTCCCAATGGTGACCTTTCAATCTGATAACAATAGAGCTGCTTGCCTTGCGGTCTATTTTATATCCTTGCCTGTGGTGAAAATATGAATGTAAACCTTTTTCTGATAATGCAAATTAACAAGAGCTGTCAGAGGACAGCACGCTCGACTATTCAAAATGCTTGTTGGTAAATCAAAAGAATCAACATTATCAATTCTTGCCCTTACATACCCTATACATAATAATAGTCAAAAATGATATACCTTGATAGTCTGATACCCCCTTAATATTTTTATGATGTCTAAAATCAATCCATGCCTAGTTACTGAACATAAACACAATAAAACTGTGCATGTCAAAACTTTAACCAAAAATCCAAGTTAGAAAAGGGCCAAATTTGTATAAAAATTCAGTCCAAAAGTTATCCTCCTTAGTTTTCTGATGCCCCTGAAGACACTCCTTAACTTTCTAGTCAATTCCACAAGCAATTTCTGATATAAGCATGAAAGTACCTTGCATGCAAAACTTTAACCAAAATTTCTAAGTTTAAAAAGGGCCATAACTTGTATATATTCCATCAAAAGTTATCTTCCTGAAAAGTATGAACTCCTAAACATATTAAAGATGTTTAAAATCAATCGCATGCCTGATACTGAGATATTAGAATGAAAGTAACTTGCATGCAAAACTTAAACCAAAATTTCCTAAGTTAAAAAGGGCAATAATTTGTCACATAATTCCATCAAGATGTTATTACCATGAAAGTATGATAACCCCTAAACAATTTATAGATGTTTAAATCATCAATCCACATACCTGAATACTGAGATATTAGCATGAAATACTTGCATGCAAAACTTAACCAAAATTTTTAAGTTAAAAAGGGGCATAATTTGTAACATATTCTATCAAGAGTTTATCTACCATGAAAGTATGATACCCCTAAACATATTTCACTGTTTCAAATCAATTGCATGCCTGGATACTAGAGATATTAGCATGAAAGTACCTTTCATGCAAAACTTTAAACAAAATTCTATGTTAAAAGGGCAATAATTTTAAATATATTCCATCAAGAGTTAACTACCATGAATATGATCCCCTTAACATATTTAAGATGTTAAAATTAATAGCATGCCTGGATACTGAGATATAAGCATGAGAGTATCTTGCATGCAAAACTTTAACCAAAATTTCTAAGTTAAAAAGGGGCCATAATTTGTAATATATTCCATCAAGAGTTATCTACCTTGGTTGTATGATGCCCCTAAACATATTCATAAACTTTCAAGTCAATACAATGAATGCTTATTGAGATACAAACTAGATAGTAGCTTTCACGCAAAACTTTAACCAAATTTTCTATTGCATGCAAAACTTTAACCAAAATTTCTAAGTTAAAAAGGGGCTTTAATTCATATTAAATTCAGTCAAGAGTTATCTACCTTGGTTGTCTGATGCCCCTGAACATATTTATAAAGTTTCAAGTCAATACCATAAACAGTTATTGAGATATAAGGTTGATAGTAACTTGCACGCAAAACTTTAACCAAAAGCTGCAACGCCAACGCCGACGCCAGGGTGACTACAATAGCTCTCATATTCTTCGAATAGTCGAGCTAAAAAGGTCATGATCTATTCATTAGGTGTACAATGTACTCTAGATTTCCTTCCGTATATAAAACAGGATGTTCTCCTTCTTGAATAAATATGGTAGATACACGCTTTATAAAACCCCACACCTATAGTATAATTGTTATCAGTCACTGTGCTGTGTAACAGGAGTACATGTGACCACCATGTTTACTATCACATGCTTTGGAGATTACTGGATACTGATTAGATAGCTGCTCATATTTACTTAGTCACAGCATCTCAGGAAAGCAACAATTGACATCATATATTGCTGTACAGTGTGTTGATTAAATCAATAAGTGTTTCTAAGTGAAATATTGCTACATGTAATACCTTTTTTTTTTTAACTCATACAGTATGCAAATATATTATTATGAATAAATGATAATATGTTCTTCCTAGCAGTATGAACCTGTTGTGCATAGAATGTTAATATTCTGCTTCCAATCTTTTCAAAATCATCATTGTGCCACTACCAGGATATAATGAACTGAATGAACATCAACTGTGTCTAAACAGACGATTGTGTTTCTGTCCTTTGATCACCCTTTAAAAGTATCATAGATCAAGATCAGGCCTTTTGTTCAGAAGTTAGGGAAGGGGCCTTAATATTGTATTTTGGGGAAAATATAACTCTTTTTTTTCATACAAAGTACAAATTTGGATGCATGAAATAAAGAATTTTTCAGAAGGAAAGGTGCCTATGAATGGCCCCTCATAAAGAAGGGAAAAAAAGCCCTGAAGAGCCACAACTACTTCATTGCTTTCATCCGAGAATTCTGGTAAAATAGAGAATACAATATCCCCGAAGCAGATGCTTGCTATTCCATGGAGCTCATTCTTCATCACCAATCCTGGGTAGCAAACTTGTCAAAAGAGATAAGCCATTTTCAAAAATCTACAACTAAGGTTGCACAAATGGACTCAGCTAAGAAAGTTCAGCAAAGTCAACAAGATTAACATATATGCAAACACTATCGTGCATTACTGAGAAACCTTCATACTGGTTTGGTGTTGAAAAGTAAATTCATTTCCTGACTTCTAAACAATTAACTTAAATTGAAATGGTTAGATATTGATGTACTGTAACTTATGGTCATTTGAGAATTACTGTGACTGAAATAACATGAAAAAACTGATGTGCAGTTATATCTAGATTTCATCCCAACTGTCTCTTTACTAGCCAAAGGTATTTTTTATTTTCTTACAAACAGTCACTACCCCATGTGATAATTACAAAAATACCCATTATTCCCATGTGTGAGTTCATATATGCTGATTAAGACTCTAATATAACTTTGACTGTACAGGCTCAAGTTCCACCAACTATGCTTTAAGTCCCAAAGGAAATTTAAATACTTAAGGATGAATTTAAATGTTTGTACTCCTCTGATAAAAATATCCAAATATTTCTTTTCTTAACAAATAGTTTTAGTTCTCAAAATCATTATTTATGTAAAGTAAGTCAAGTACTCGAATATTGTGTAAAACTAGCTGGTCGAACAAGTTTCTAATTAATCTAAGCACTCTATATTAGTGCTAAGTATAAAGTATTGTTGGTGAAATCCACTAGGCATTGTCCCCCAAACTTGAACATCAAACTTAGTATTTAAAATGTAGTTTGTCTACAGATTTATCTGCTTTACTCAACTGTACACAACAATGATGTGTTGTTTCTATGTTTTAAAATAATTTCTCTTCACTTAAACACTTTCAATAATTTTCATTATGTAACCATCATGCAATAGTCTACTTAATAAAGACATGCACCCACAAAAACTCCTTTGGTCAATTTGGTTATTGACAGATCTACTAAACAACATGATCATTGAGATAAGATAAAACAATTTTATATGCTAATAAAAGAATAGCATGTATGAAGATATCTGAATCTGAATTTGAAACAAATACGTTGTAGATCCCAATACTGGGTTTTACACAACAGAAGAGCTCCGCACTATTGGCGGTGGCTCTTTAAGGCATTTTTGAATGCCTCAACAGAGCCAGCATGCACTATATTATCAGGGAGATGATTCCAGTGAATCAGTGTCCACAAAGAATGAATTTTCATATTGTTTAGAGTTTGATGATGGTATTTCCAGACCCTTTGATTTTTTGCAAATGCGTTTTTCTAATATATTTGATGTTTCGCAGCCATTAAATTTTTTTGTTTTTATTGTCCTTTTAGGTCTGGTGAATTTCACAAAATCTGATATGGATATTTATTTTCCTTAAACAGCATATCTCTGCTTTTTATGGGAGTAAAGTGAAAGTAGCTGGTTTAATTAGAACAATGGTTTCACACCAACAGAAATTACACTGTAGGCTGAAGATCAATCTGGTTAATAATTTAAATCATCGATTCATTTCACTTGAAAACACAAGACACGTAATCAGTCAGTAATAATATAACACGGCAACTGCAGGGATATTACAATCAATTTTTTTCCTACCGGTCTGTATACTGGCCCACTTTCTTTCATACATACTGTTTGAAATAGCGATTATTTACCTTTCATCGAAACGTGCAAAACATTTTCTTAAACAATTTCCCATGTCTGTATAATGTCATCGTTTGCAACTTAACAAATTCCACATAAATTCAGCCAACATCACTTTCAAGCAGATGACACTTCCTGAATCGCAACAGGATGTTTTTGCGAGTTAAGGCCCCTTTCGTAGGTTCGACTCTACTAAGTTATGCTGCACTGAAGCTTTCTAGCACTGGAGTTGACGTGCGCCAATACACGTGGTCATTTTAAAATGACCGGTGCGTGATTTTTAAAAGAGTAAGCTCTCATTTATTGCTTTTTTTTTACTTTAATTTTTTTTTATGTAAAAACATAAATATATCTAAAGCACGAATGCATACATATGTTTAAATATCTTCATGTAGAGGTATATATACTGCTTAACTCCCTTTTCGGGCAGTCAGTGTAATAAAAAAGCACCGACAGTGAGACGTCAAAGTAAAAAAGTGAGACAGAAAAATAGATGAAAGTGTTAGATATAAGAGAAGAATTTAATTAAAATCAGAATAAAAACATATCCCGCTGCAGCTAGTTATAGGCAATTTGACATATACTGCCTGCTTGAGACAGGAACACAATTTCAGAAGGGAGGTTGTTTGTTCAATAGGATCAGTGTTCCTCACAATATCTTTGACGTGATTCCAAATATTTTGTGGTTATATATTTCTAAAAAAATTTAAAACTTTATTTTACGTCGAAGGTGACGAAACATCCGTGGTAAAATCCACGTGCCTGAATGGGCAACAACAAATAGACCATTTCACTCAGAAATGAGCGGTAAACCTACGTAAATCAACGAGCACTTTCTGAAATCCTAATCTACATGCTGGTGTAAATTTCTACACATTGCTCAATGGGAAATAAACATACACTTGAAATTATTCCCCAGTCACTGATCGGTCAGTTTAAATCAGAAAATTACAATTCAAAGAATTCAAAGAATGGAAGAAGGCTCAGGGTAAAGAGAAGAGAGACATGGTTCTTGGAGAAGTGAGACAAGGGGAGGAGCAGAGAAGAAGAAGCAAGGCAGCTGAGTTAGGTAAACAAGGGGCGTGGACGAGATGGAACTTACCAGAACGCCAGGTGTCCTGGTCACAGCTGTGGAAGCTAGAACCAGCGAGGATTTCCTTCTTGCTCCGGTCAGTGTACGACACACTACCATCGCCTGCAAACCTTCACACCTGGGGTCTGACAGAAGACCCACCATGTCACCTATGCGGAGGACGCGCAACAATGGCGCACATCCTGTCTGGGTGTAAGACAGCTCTACAGCAGGGCAGGTACAGCTGGTGACATGACCAGGTTCTAGCAGTCCTGGCAGACAGCCTTGAGAAATAGAGGAAGCAGAAGAGAGTAGTTGGAGGGAAGCAGCACTCCATACAGTTTGTGAAGGCCGGCCAAGTGAAGTCGAGTGCACAGGGAGAGCAGCTGTGAATTCTCCACCAAGCACCGTCATGGGAGATGAGAGCAGATCTGAGGAAGAAGCTTGTGTTCCCAGATGTTGTTCAAACCAGCCTTAGACCAGACATTGTGATATGGTCGGAACTCAGCAGGAAGATCATCATGATCGAACTGACCGTACCCTGGGAAGACGCGTGCGAGGAGGCCCACGAGAGAAAAAGTGCCAAATATGCACTGTTAGCTGACTCGTGTTGGCAGAAAGGTTGGAGTGCTTGGGTTCTTCCAGTGGAAGTTGGGGCCAGAGGTTTTCCAGCACAGTCTGTCCGGAGGATGTACCAGAAGATTGGTATGACAGGAACCAAGAGGAAGGCAGCTATCAAACACCTGGCTGATGCTGCAGAAAGAGCATCATGTTGGCTCTGGTTTAGAAGAGAAGAGCCATCCTGGAGACCTGACAATAGCGGGTAGTGAACAGTCACTGCCGACCCCGTCAACCTGAGGATGTAGTGGAAAAGGGGTCGAAACATCCTGTGATGGTTGAAGTCCACCTGATGACGCTTGTCATTTGCAGTCTCCAGGAGTTCATCATCATGATCGTCAGAGAACAGTCCATACTGAAGCAGCAGTGAGGACTCTACATCAGCAGTAACCTGTATGAAGAAGTCACTGATCGGTCAGTTTAAATCAGAAAATTACAACGGGTATTGCCGATCCTCTGGTGATGAATGGATCACTTCGGCGATGAAGGTTATGTGCAGTCATACTGTTCACGAGTGCGCCTCTTCATTTGTTCAATAAGAAATACTTTCTGAAGCGCATCTTCTGTCGGCTAACAGAATGTTGAATTTCACTAGATACCTTCGAGAGGTGATCATCATACCCGCGGATTTTCGATGGGGACGACCAGCGAATCCATTCACGTTCGTGACCGGGAATCAATCTCAGTGGTGAGAAGCGATGTTTGTATTCCACTATAAACCATCCAAAAAGTGTTGCTTGTTTAATCAGGCCCGGATCCAGAATTTTTCCACTGGGGGGGGGGGGGGGGAGGGGCAAAGTCTGAATGTGATGTAAGTGCTGGTTTGGGGGGGGGGGGGGGTCCGGGGACATCCTCCCCCGGACAAAATAAGTTTTTTAATGTGACGGAGATGCATTCTGAAGGGTATCTGGGGATAAAAGTGAGGCATCAGATGTTTAAGCCAAAAAGACGGAGCAGTCCCATGAGAAGTTTGGGATTGGTCCGTTGAAACGTTCACTGATGTTTCGGCTATGGTACAATGACCTTGTATAATCGGGGATGGCTCCCGATGCTCGTGAAATTTTCCCGATGATCGGGGAAGGTGTCCCGGAGCTTCATTGAAACTGGAGCATCATCGGGGAAATATCCCCATAGATTAGGGAATACATCGTTGTATCGAACCATCCTCGATGCCTCGGAGAAGATAATGGAGATTATGACAATTTGGTGATGGACAAAATCAAGGGTAGACTTTTGGAGGTTTATGAGGATGCTCCCAGCAATGTCCCATGGCCTTTTTGACCGTCTCAGTCTAAAGTTGACCAAAAAAGCAACAAATTCTAGAGTGCGTTTATCTTTTTTTTCCTCGAATATTCTGAGATTCTATCACAAGATCTGAAACGTATCACAGAAAGGTCGCCGAATCTTCGAGACATCACCGAAGCCTAGGGGATTCCTCGGAAAAATTTTTCGTGGAAGCTCCGTGAATGCTTCCAAGGAGCGTCCGGGAAGCTATGCGTATGTTTCCCCGGCCTGTTTTCCCCCGATAAAACTTCGAGAACATATAGGGAAAAATTTCAATACAAGCAATGAAGTTTTCCCGAGGCCTCCCGATGACTCCACATGGCTCGCAACGCTTTCGAAGCTTCCGCGGGAGTCAGGGGAACCTGTTCCCGACGCCTTCCGAGGCTCATAATTTCCATCGGGAGTACATCCCCTTGGCAAAAAATGTCAAGTGGGACTGAGCCTTGAGCGATATAATCTTATATTTTACATTCGCAAAGCCATGTTTTTGAATAACTATTGTGCAGTAGTATTTGACTTCAGTTGTATTAAAAAAATGACGGTAGTAAAAGGGGGGGGGGAGCAGACTGGCATTAAAAAAAATGCTTTTTGGACCCCCCACCCCCTCAAAAAAGTGACTTGTGTACACTATCAATTAGTGAATGCTTTTAACAGTCATCAGTTTTAGACTCAACATTGTAAAAGACAATTTTGTTTAAATCTGAGAAAATAATCACTTTAAACATAGTTTGTCAAATATGTGTTTTTTGAACCCCCCCCCCCCCACACACACACACAAAAGTGACTTGTGTACACTATCAATTAGTGAATGCTTTGAATAAGCATCCGTTTTAGACTCAACAGTGTAAAAGACAGTTTTATTTAAGTCTGAGGAAAAAAAATCACTTTAAACATATTTGTCAAATATGTGGAAGGGAATACCGGGTATATGCTGTATTAGGTTCGAACTTGGTAATCTTGACTGTTTAATTGTCGATCTGGAAGCAGCCTTCACACACAGACTTCCCAGATAAAAAAAATCAGGCGCACGTTTTAGGGTCGGGCGATTGCAGGGTTTGGGCCCCTTCTGCGTGTCGATTTTTTGGTACATTTTTTTCTAAATGTTAAATCAGTGACAAAACAAACAATATTCAGTAATTCAGATGTTGATATTTAATATAAAATCTTTAATATCCGTTTTATTTCGCACATAAATTGTGTTTTTTTTTGTGCATTGAAATTTTCAAAGTCTTTCATTTCCTATCATGTTTTTTCATAAATTTAAAATATGCCATGGTCTCTATATTTAAAGACCATGAATAAACATACTGCCCGCCTGGGTCAAAAACGGTGATGTAAAAAATTTGACCCCAAGCAATAGAACTACTTCGCACAATGCATAGATTTCAATATATAATTCCCCCCCCCCCCCCCCCTTCCTGTTTTAAGCATATAAATTACCCCAGTGGTCAATCTGACGTGATCTTTAATGCGATGTTGGTAGTAAAGGATCGCATGATTTTAATGATCTTGTGCATACCAGGGATTCTTTTCTCAGA
Organism: Solen grandis; assembly: GCA_021229015.1. Lineage (NCBI taxonomy): Eukaryota > Metazoa > Mollusca > Bivalvia > Adapedonta > Solenidae > Solen > Solen grandis. Next base: position 37,048,716 of record CM037778.1, read on the forward strand.
ACGAAGTTTAAATGGGTAAGGTGTCCACACCAGTACAACTCTGATAGTAATGGCGTCCGCTCGTGGAAGCACATCAAAAAGTAACTTGTTGAAATAGATTTCTCATTATCATTGCAGTGTTCCAGTTTGTAATTGTAATGGAAGATATGGTGCAGAAATAACCTCTCATCACATTTCCATCTGGCTGTCCAGAGACACTGAAATCTGAGTTTAAATCACTGTGTTCAAGAACAAGAGTATTGGCTGATTGTATAGAAATAAAAACAACTTTCTTCTCTTGTCTTATGTTCATAAATCTTAATTACAAAAGTGTATGTACATTTAAATCATTCAAATCATCAATAGACATTACTTCACATGCTTGGAGTTACATATATAAAGTTTATCTTTGCATACTGGGTGTATGTCAGATGTTGAAACTCATGCTTGGAGTTACATATATAAAGTTTATCTTTGCATACTGGGTATATGTCAGATGTTGAAATTACAAAAGTATCCGGTTCACACACTGAAAAATTACCAGAATTTTACGGTCAAATAAACTATGTTATAGTATACAAAAAAAAGTCATTCAAACTTGCATTTTACAAAATTACAACAAAAAAAATGTATTAAAGGAAAGTGTTTCCAAATGAGAATGAGTTTTAGCAACAGTGTTAAGACTTGATGCAATATTAATGAGTGTGTCTTTTCAATCTTAAAAGATGCCCCCAGGACACTTGAAAATTCGAGAAGACCAAAAAGCCGATTTCTTGAGGGGTTATTTACTTATGGTTATGGTTTTAAGCAATGTAGGGACACACGAACTGCCAACTATTCCATAAGGATACATATACAAAGAACTTCCTTTTAATTTTTATAGTAGCATAAGCATTAGGTTCAGAAACGAATCCCTGTTAATTGGCATCAGTTGTTACACGTCTTTTATTTTTTAGTTGCAGGTGAAGCCTAGTCTTTTCTGCTGTTTGCTTTTTTCTCTCAAATTTCTTTATCTCAGATATATTAAGACTGTTAATATGATCTAAATGAGTCCGAAATAAATTGACCTATATTTGTGAATCATGTAATTTCCTTCAGGCAGGTCAAGCGGAAAACATATACCTTCTGCTTACAATACTATTTTTATGCAACGTTTGTTGGAAACTTAAAATCGAGTCATTTAAAGATGGTCTAGACTTGAAGGTACCTAGAGAACCTTGTGCATGAAACATAATGGTATTTAGTGCCAATGTGACTATGCTTTATGGTATTGGGTCCGGTCTATGGGTTGGTATCTCTTTAGGTTACTAGTATAAAACGTGGATTGAATGGATTTGGGTTCTGTGGCTGGGTTACGGCTTGAATAAAGTAAGATATGGACAGGTCGGACAATTCGAAATTCACATCCAATCACTTTTACAAATCCGGTAACAAGGTAACTTCATTTTACTTATCTTGGTGAAATGACCAGATTAATCAGGGTCTCTTTAATACTTTGGAGACCCTGCATTAATTTAGGTCTTGTATAAAGTCTCCAAACTCCGCCCACCGGTTACGTCAAGCTATGCTACTTTAACCACTGCCACGTTAAGGTATGATCTGATGCATTCTGTGTGTTTGATTCTGACGCCACTGAACAGCATAATGATGGACCAAATCAACTCTTTACAAAAGCTTGGTGTAAATGCTTGCTATCTAGATTTCACTGGAGAATCTGCCCAGACAGTCAGACCAGAGGGCGAAGATCATGATTCTGACACCAGTGACGATGAGTGTGTGTCGGAGGTCGGAGTATTAAATGTGCCTCTGGAAGACGTTGTATCTGGGAAGTACCCATTAGTATATGCCCACCCAGAGGCCTTGCTTAGCAGCAAACATGGGACTAATATTCTCCGTCGAATGGAAACTCAACAACTGTTATCATGCATTGCAGTTGATGAGGCACATATGATATTGGAGTGGTAAGTGTAAATTTGGCAGATTTAGTTTCTTTACCTGGTATTGTACTTTTTTCAGATTCTGAATACTTCCAGATTTTTTTTTCAGAGTATGTATTTGAAAGGGCATGTTTCTCTCTCTCTCTTTCTTTCTATAGGACTGACTTAATAGTCATTTACTTGGTGGAGAAACTCATAACAGTATCAGTGATCTTAAAGACCTCGTGTGGGAATTTATAATTATTACTCCAATTTGGTCTTTATTACCTCCAGTTTTGAGGGAAATCAAACCTTTGTAAAACCACGAGGTATATTATTAATTAGTGTTTAGAAATACAGTTTTTCAGCAGTAACACAAAGTTTTTTTGATATAATTAAATATGAATTGTATGTAAGCAAAGTAATGTGACAGACTGATGTATGTTGTTGTGTTAACTGTTGCTGCAACACTATATCATTCCTGTAGGGACATCCAGTTATTCAATTACAGGTGGAGGAAGACCCTGAGTATACAGAGGCAACAGGTAGAACCGCCAACCTACTGCAAGGCTTCCTCACATGAAAAATTCAAAGTCCCTTCAAGGATTCGAACCCACAGCGATGTGGCGCTTGTAGTCCATGACTGTAACCGCTAGCCCACAGTGGCCCCAACAGATGTATGTTCTAGAGATGTAAACTGGGACAAACTTTATGGTGACTTGGAAGAGTGTCCGAGTTGAGTAAAGAAAGTCTAGTTTACCAAGTCAAGTGTTCAAAATGACCTCAACAAAAATAACCCAAGTATTTATTGTTCTGTCCATAGACGGACATGTAACTTATGATGTTTTAACTTGTTTGAAGATAACAATGTACCATTTGTACTTCCAATTATCTTCACAAAACAAGTGCAGTGCTGCTAAAGTGAATTTGATACTGTACCCATAGGAGCTTCAGTAGGGTAGAGGATGAGTTTTTTGAGTTTCTTGTAGCTGGGATAGTATTTCAGTCATATAGCGACATCCAGCCTATTACAGGTGGAGGAAGACCCGAAATGCTCATAGGCATCTGAGTAGAACCACTAACCAACCGCAAGCCAGTTGTTGGGCTTCCCAACATGTAAATCCAAATGACCTTGCATGGAATCGAACCGACACCATTGGGTGCTGAGTGAGTGTAAAGAAAACTATTAAACCCTCACCGCTACAGAGGCAAATCATTCCAGGACCTCTCACTCTTTGACCTTATTTTGGCTTTTATTTTTGAAAAGAGAGTGTTATGAATAAAAAAATAAAACAGCATTAATAAGTATAACAGTATTTATTCATATAATTCAATCTTATGAATAAGCAGTGCAAATAATCTTCCTAAACAATACCAAAAGCAATACTCAGTATAAGACTGGAAACAAAATATAAAAAATGCAAAAATTATATGATAAACTTTGTTAATGATTCTAGTTAACAACCATTCAAAATGTGAAGTAAAGAAGTATGCAGTAAAATCTGCTTCAAGAAATGATTCAAAAGAACAAGACTGCTTAATGGAGGTGGCAAAAAAAAAGGAATTAAAAATTTTAAAAAAGGTTTAACTTGACTGCTTAATACTGGTAAGCACTGATACAGGTTCAACTTAACTGTGTTATATGCTTCTGTTGCTTAATGTGAATTTTACTTGTGTAATCTTTTTGTTCAATGCTGAGCTTGTCAAATTATAGATATTGTCATTCTATAATCATTCTATAATTATTCCACCTAAAACCACGAATAATCATAGCTGATGGCATTTACCAAATTCATGTGTTATTCACTTCTAACTTGCATAAAAAAGTTCATATAAATATAATTTGAACAATTAAAAAATGTACAACTCATAGGAGGTCAAAATCAAGTCATCAAACATTAGGCTCATTAATTATGGTATTTTAAAAAAAATGTATTTCTCTTATCTTAAAATAATTTAACATAATTGTGTAAAAAATCTCTACAAGAAATCAACAATATTATCGGTTGAGATTAACAAATGTTGCTTTGATAAAATTTACACTTTTCTCATATCACAACATCAAGCAAAATATGGTGGCTGAGCACCAGAGACCCCCTTTTCTGAAACCCAATTTTTTTTTTCCGTTTCACCAGTGAATTTCAGCAGCAGTACAGTAACTCAGACACAATATTATATACCATGGAATTCATTTTTATAAGGAAAATTCATTTACAGGTAAAGTAAGTGACCCCCCCCAAAAAAAAATCAATAAATACATGTACAGCCATTATCGCATCTGTCAATAGCTTTTCCAACAAAGGTGAAATACAGACCAAATGGGTAGTAGGGTTGGTCTCAGGAAGGGGATATTAACACAATGCAAATGCCTAAGTGTGGTGATTTATGTTATATACAAAGAATATATCCACTAGGTCAGCCAAATGGTAAAAAAAATTCACAATTACAAATTCTATAAAAAATAAGAAATTTCAGCAGGTTGTTGTTTTCTACTACATATGAAACCAAAGGCGACTTATGGAACAGTATGCAATGACAATGAATTTTATAGTTTGTGTGCCCTTGTACTCAGCTCTAATATGAATATTAGAATTTGAAAAGAAATTCAAACTAAAAATGTGCTACACATGTACAACATCCATTCTTATGAGGTCCAAGACTTTTCAGTCAACGTCTTCTTCTTCAGCCACATATCTGTTGATTGCACGTCGACTGTGACGGACAATAAATTCTAATAATTTGAATTTATTTACAGTTGTAAGAACATTTGCATGCAGATCCTTTAATGATGCAAATTTTCTCCCCTCTTGCTTGAATGGATGAAGGACTCTCATTCTTGTAGCAAGCAAAGCCATGTCATCTGCTGATGATTTCTGTGAATGTTTGTCTTTTTTGCCATCCTTCTTATTCATAACTGCTACTAGTTCACTGACAACAGGGGCAGCTTTGGATGATCGCTCCATTGCTTTGTCACTTTTTCCTGCCCCAAGACCCCTGATGACATTTTTGACCAGTTTAATGTTGTTTTCTTGCTGCATGTCAGCTGGCTTGTTCTTACCAGCTTGCCCTTTCTTATTAACAAAGGCCCCAAGTTTCACTCGGACACTCTCATATTCCGATAGTACGCATTCAGTTTTTGTGAGAAAATTAATGCACTCAATAGCATACTTTGATCTATAGGACGTTAAGCCAATGAAGAGAGGAATAAACCTCTTCAATAATATTGTCATTGTGTCTATGTCACCTGATTTGATTGTATACTGAAACACTGTAAAATACATAGCATCCCTCAGTAGGCTGAGACTGTATGTATATAGATCGTCCCCACTTGGATCTACAGGACCTTCTCTTTGTTCTGGAACTTTGATAAGAATTGGCTCTCCTGAAATAAAAAAATAAAAGAATTATTACACATGTGCATAATCAAAGAATACAGTTTTTTATGTAAAGAACAAACTCTTATAAAAATATTAGACAGTGGAATCTATTTACAGCTAAAGTTTTATGATCTGATTGTTGTTCTCAAACAACAATATTCCAGTAATTTTGAGACTATATCTACATCAGATAGTCTTGCCAGACTGCAGTATCATAACTAAGACATGTGGCATGATACCACACCCAGTCACATTATACTCAAACCAGCTTAATGGTCCTGGAACTTATCTACTGAGTGAAAATCAAGAGAGGTATATCAGTATCATTCCTTGCCTGCTTTGTATGTCACTGCTGGGGACTGAACCAGCAACCTCCTGCTTCCCCAGGCTTACACTCTGATCACTTGGCCACTGGAGACAGATTGAAGTTCTGAATCTCCCAACACCCCACTTTACACATAGCTCTCATAATATTATTAACAGTTAAATTGCTTAAATACTCAACTTGGGATCAGACAAGTTGCAAGACTAAAAAATAATTTCAACAGATTACTTGTGTCTTTCAAAGGCTATGTAATCTCGCAGCATTCATAAATTTTGTTGATAATTACCGTCAATCTGAATTTGAACACTTTCTCCACGGTGTCTGGCAGGAACACTAACATCATAGGGAACATCCCTGTGGATCAAGCGCAGTCGAACGTCCTCATTACTTGGAACAGAGTATGGACAGAGTAATAGGTCCACAATGGGTTGAACTTTGTCATCTAGCCATTCCTGTCGCCGTTTTTTGCTCCATGTTTTAAAGTTTTGTGGTAGCTGATCTAGCAGTTCCATCTTGTTATTCAACCCAAAGGTTTCACAAGCCAGTTCAATGATAAGGCCCCTAAAGTTGAAAAGGATGTTGATTTACATATTTTCAAAGGTTATGGTTTCGGCAATCTGACATAAATTTAAAGACATTACTGACATAAATTTAAAGACATTACAGACATTGCATATATCGTTTTGGTAATGTTTATTTAAAATTATTTCACAAAAGCTAAAATACCAGCCCTGTGGTTAGAGTGTCCACCTCGGGTGCGGGAGGTTGGGGTTCGATTCCCTGCCATGACTTACCAAAGTCGTAAAAAATGGAAGTGTTATAGTTTCCTTGCTTGGCGCTCAGCAGATAAAGGAAGTTGCACAACTGGTTGGCCCGGTGTCAGAATAACATGACTGAGTGTGGTATCATGCCACATGTCTACGGCATGATACTACAGTGTGGCAGCACTATATCTGTCTTAAGTAGACATCATCTCCAAATGACTGAAATACTGTCAGTGGGACTTTTAAACCCAACAAAACAAACAAAAGCTAAAATTGAAAACTATTTACTATTGTATAGACTATAAGGCAGGATTATTCAGACGCTTTGTAATTGAAAATCAGGCCTATGATTTCCAAATTAGGTTACTGAACATTACACCATGCATTATTCTGCACACAAAATGAAACGCTAGTCCCAGAATACAACTTGAGTGCACTAGCCTGAACTGAAAAATATCTACCTGGTAACTGTTAACAAGAAATCTTTGTGGGACTCATAGCCATTTGACTTCACTTGGCCATTCACATTGGTTCTATGTAAGATGGCTCTGTAGTTTGCTAAAGTCCCATGAATCCTTGCACTTTCAGTCGTGTAATACTTCTTGATGATTTTCTGAAACATTTAATATTTTTATTTTACAGGGGCTCAGAATTTCGAAAGGACTTCAGCAAGATAGGAGAGCAATTGTTGGCTCACTTTCCAGACATCCCAGTGTTAGTGTTTACGGCCACAGCCTCACCAAAAGCTCAGGTTGAGATAATAGCAAGCCTGAAGATGAAGGATCCAAAAATTGTGTCAAGAAATCCAGACAGATTCAACATCAAATACAGTAAATGTATAAGACCACCTACAGGTACTCAGGAACATTTGGACGAAATTCTCCCGCCAATGTTAAATGAACTCCTAAACAAAAAACTCAGTTTTCCTATTACAATAATGTATACAGACACACATGTAATTAGCTATGCATATGCATTTTTTGAGAAAGAAATGGGACAAAACCAATACATTGGTGAACAAATACCAGAAAATAGATTATTTGCACAATATCATCAGAATTATACCGACAGAATGAAAAAGTTTATAGTTTCAGAGCTGTGCAAGGAAAAATCTAGGATAAGAATCGTTTTTGCAACTGTAGCTCTTGGAATGGGATTGAATGCCCCCAACATTCGTTGTGTTATTCATTACAAACCACCAACATCAATTGAAAAGTTTTTCCAAGAGACAGGTAGAGCAGGGCGTGATGGTTTACCAAGCAGATCCATTCTGTATTATAATGGTTCAGACATTCGAAGCAATCGACCTGGCATTGAGAAGAACATAATTCAGTACTGCAAGAATGACTCGAAGTGCATGAGAGAAGTTATGTTGGAGTACTTTGGATACAAACCAAGTGACAGATCTGATTCATCAGCATGTTGTGACGTTTGTGATAAGCAAAAAAAGCAAGTGTAATCAGGCAAGATTTTGACACTAGTCTAGGTAAAGGGGAGGAAGAACACCAATACCCTATAAAGGCATGTGTCACAATATTTAACATTAAGTCATTTATTACCTCTAGCAGGTCTTGTTGCACATGAAACATTTCCTCCACCACTGTTGTGAATTGGTCAAACCGTTCAGACCTTGAGTGAGTACCAGCTCTCAATTGACGAGCTGACTCGAATGTAGTTCTGGTCAACTGGTCACCACCTAGAGGAATGGTCACAGTATTTTCAAATTCCTCTCCTAAAAATAAATAGAAAATTTTACTGTCTAATTCCAGTATAAAAAACATGTACAGTCTGTGTTTTATAAATTCTTATTTTATGATATACAAAAGTCTTCATACTACTCAAAATAATTAAAATCAATTCATACAGACTGCTAAAAACATTTGCTCATACACCATGTCTTGGCTGCCTGAATTTCAGTGTGAAGAAGTTTTATATGCATATTCTATTGCCTTATATTTCAATATTTACTATGAATGTGGAATGCCTTTAATATAATTGTTATCTATTGGTAATGCACCAACTTGGAATAGTCTATAATAAAGCAGAAATAACGAGATTGATAACATAAACATGTACAGTCAAACCTGTTTTGGCTGCTGAATAACAGTCTACTATGAATAGATACATAGCACTGATGTAATAAGAGATTTTCAATATATGAATGAAAGCTACCTCAATTCAAATGCCTAATACAATTCCCCAGAACAGCTTTTGTTCACAAGTGCAACCATTACAATTATTTAAAATTAATAATATGATAGTTGATATCAGTTTGGCACAATAATTTTAGAAAATGTATTAATGCTGCAAACTTCATACCAGTAATCAATATTTACTCAACTGTGTACATACCACGACAGATAATAAACTGAGAAATTTATTTTGTGCATATTTATACTTTCTTAGTGTTTAATAAATATATACACATGTATATTCTATCAAAAATAGTTTGTTTTTTGTATACTGGGTTTCACATCTCACTGCCAGTAATTAATTTATTTACTGAGACAAATAAAGTGCTGACATGCTGCAAACATGTGGCATGATAAGACAAGTCACATTATCCTTACACAGGGGTAAAATGTTCTTAGAATACACACACCGTGGTCCAGAGGTAACTTATCCGAACACAGATCCATGGTTGTGGGTTCAAACCCTGTCCTGGGCAAGAATCTTTACTGACCTTCCTGGGCGCTTAGTACTGGTCCAATGCAGGAACCGTTGAGAGTGGTTATTTTAAGTTGTTAGAACTTGTTTCCAAATTGATGTAAAATAAATAAGTGTACACGAACTACCCGTAATTCCTTAGTTCTATGCAAAGGAACGGTACTATGTTTAATAACTGTAATGCCACAAATGGGAAACAAACCCATGACCTGAATCTATGGAAGATGCTACATCCATTTAACAGATAAATAAATATTAATAATAACATGTTGTACATTTCAAAAATTTGTAGGACACATGACATAGAATGAGTATTATTTTCACTATTGCTTACATCTCTCTACATCTACAGCTTTCAGCACTACAATGGTAAATAAATTTCTTTAAGAATGCATTAACATGACATACAAAAAAAGTAATTTCTGTCATTCAGGTATTTTATAATTACCATATTCAACTCCTCTGGCAATATTCAAAAATCCGCCTCAGTTTTAAGGGAAAAATTCCTTAACTTGAAAAATATCCTAAGGTGTGTTATATGTAAAACTATTGGAAATCTGTAAGGAAAATCTAGGTTTTATGGAGAATCCTATGGAGCTTTATGAATGCGGCCTAGGACCAAAATTGGCCTCTAATCCTTTATATCAATGGAGCATTTACATGTGTTGGTTAAATACAAACATACACACAGTCACACACACACACACAGTCAATAAAATTGAGCTGAAAGAACTCTGTATACCTCTTGCTTTAAAATTGTTACCAAAATTCAGGATTTCCAGTATGGTCTGCCCACAAACAATAGTGATCATGTGTTGATCCAGACAGGTTATCAGAGTTTTTGGTGAAAATAGAACAATATATCCCCGTCAAAATACCTCTCCCACCAAGAGAAACTGCTGGATCCTCATATGATAACTTAGATATAAAAAAAATTGCCTGACACAGTCCAGTCCAGCTAGATAAATGGAAAGGTGCTTATCAGTTACTTACTGATGATAGAGCAATAGATCAACTTAAAATGTGCAAAGGCATCAGTTACTTACTGATGCAGTGGCGAGAAAAGTATTAGAAGCAAACAAAAATAAGCTAAAAATATTAATTACGGCAATTTCCTGCATTATCCAATGCCAGAAAAGCCATTAAGCCAACATAAAATACCATTGAACAACATGCTAAACTAAATAAAATATAATGTAATATGCACTGTTTTCAATGTTTTTATTTTTTGGATAATCAAGTCTCAGTTGTTTTTTTTTCAAGTATCAATGCATGATTTGTTTGGAGAAAAAACACTAGAAGAAATGCATTTTCAATCTCATCAATACAGTGCATTTACATCTGAAACTTAAGATTTTTCTAAAAAATATTTTTTTAAACAGGTACCTCTCCCAGCAGATACATAAAAAGATCTTAAAGTCTCCAGCATTGTTTGCATAATCTGGACACAGTTTGGCAATGACTTTGGATCTTTCATGATCACCTGATGGTTATAATGTATTTACATAAAAATATACTGATAATTATTTCATATTCAAAGAAATTTGACTGTGGATAGCTTTTTGTGTTATTTAAGTTCAGAAAAAATCAGACATGGTTCAGTGGTAGCATGCGAGGTCCCATGAACTCCTAGTCTCCCAGGAGCTTTAAGGGATATATTTTTTTTTAAAGCTACTATCCAGTGTGTGTGAAAATATAAATAGAAATTTTAAAAATACAATTAAAAAAGTGAAGCTTAGGGTTATATTGGAAGCCATGAAAAATTGCCTTTCATACCAGATATACACATTATTTTCATTTAGTACATTATGGTTTGTCTTTCAAATTGAACTAAATATATATGAAATTTTAATTAATTTAATAGAATACAGGTAAATCTCTTTACAATAGCACTGATTATGACAGCATTTTCTTTATAACAGTAGAAGTCTTGAGAACTTAATTGCATAATCTTTCTATGCTCATATTCTGTACATCAGCCAAAATAACTGAAATAAATACAGTTGTTGTAAAGAGAGCTGACTGTAGAATGATGATAAAACATCTATTCATTCTTGCCATATCAGAATGATATTTGAAAATTGTTGAAATATTCAATCAGCAGACTCATTTGTCATCATTCCTCAGTGATTTAGTATATTGGAATACTTACAAACATTGGGAATACTTGGGATGGTCGGTCCACAATGTTTCTGTACCTATGTTCCATTATTGCAGGTATGTTGAACATGGTCATGGCTGGTATTTCCTCAACCAAGATTCTCTCAATTAACCAGGTATAACTTAGCCTGATAGAAAAAGAAATGATTCAGTGAATGATGCTATTGTAAACCACTTCTCTCTCAGTCATTTTTGTCTTTAGATTAAACACCTAAAGTGAACCATTGGAAGGGGGGGGGGGGGGAAACAAAAATATCACATGTGTTAGTCTTCCAATATAAAGTTACTGTATATCTGTGTCTAATCATTTATTGAAATAAAGGAATCTGGCCATTATGGATAAAAATAACATACCAACTGATAAAAGTGTCTCTTTTCACATTCAAGAAGATTAGGCACTGCAAACATATCTATAATTTGAATCAAAGGAAAAAGAAATCGCAACTTGATTTCTCTACAAAATGCTTTTATGTTTACCAGGTGCAAATGCTGTATGAACTAAAAATAGTCTCAATTTATTTACATTTGATTCCATTTTGCATACCTCAGGGATGCCTGTTCTTCCTTCGACACAAAGAAAATGCTTGGATCTGGTCCATCAGTGTTGACAATCCTGGGCTGTACATGGAGATGAGCCTGGTCTATTGGCATTACACGGTCAATTAAAACAGACCAATGTGTGTAGTGGAAATCCCTATTACCACTTCCAAGACGCACCTAAAATAGTAAAAAAAATAAATAAATAAATAAAAATAAACAGATTATCAAAATAAGATTTTTCTATTTTTATACAAAATAATTATATAAATGCATGACAGCTTTATTTTAGAAGGATAAAAAGTCCCACAGGCAGCATCTCAGTCATTCTAACAATTGGGATGTAGTTTAAGATGGAAGGCCAACATAGAAAGACAATGATTAAGAAATTGTCAAAGGGTCAGCCAGCAGGAAGGCCATTATTGATTTTCTTAAAAAAAATAACTGAGTATAGACAGAAAATAAGACTTAAATTCTTTTAAAATGTGTGGCAATGAAAATAAAACTCACTACATAAGTATGAGAGTTAAGCAAGCGATTACAAAATTAGATACAATGATGTCAATTTACTGTTTTAATTAATTTATTTATATATTTATTTTTAACCAATGCATGGTTTTTATAAGCTTAAAAAGAATACCTGATAAGCCTTGATTCTACCATCAATATTGTCCACAGTTATCTTCATGGTACAACCATTTCGCACTGCACTGGATACGCCAAATCCATTGATTTTACCCAATTCATCCAACATTGGTAGTTTTCCTTTCTCAGGTATACATATACCAAAGCTGTGAAGGAAGCCAAGTAACTGAAATAAATGAGTAAAAAAAATGCTTAGATATTTATTGTAGCTTGCATTCAATGTTTTGAAATTAATTTTTTTATTGTTGTCTTTGGGCATACATTGACTGTTGTAAACAAGCAATGAGTTAGACCTAAGAAAAATAAAGATGGCAAGGGTGATTGAAAGTGGATTAGATTTCATTTTGTATCCTCTGCTGAACACAGCTTGAACTGGTCATACTGCTACATGTATTACAAATGTCAAACAAGTGGTTTCAGTCATATTTCATATCTTAACTTTTAACTCTGAACTTTATATGGGCAATCCCAGTTCAAAAGAATACCTTTAGTTTATTTGAAGAGTAAAAAAAAAAGGATGGGGGGACATGCAATAAGGTTATGAAGATTACCTACCCCATTTCCTGAGTTGTATCTCACACAAGCTGTGCCAACCAATTTTTGAAATCCAATCAACTGTGGATTCCTCATGTACATTGCAATTGCATAAATTGTGGCAATAGCTTGACAGTCATCTGGTAGTTCCAGGTGTAATGGAGTACACATTGTGAGAAGAAAGTCAAGAACTCTTGGACAACGTCTGTGTATTTCTTGTAGAATTTCCCTTATAAAGGTTCCAGGATCCAGTTCAGTGACTTTGCTTCTCAAAACGCTTGGCTTGTTTTTTCTACACAATTCATCCAACTCAGATGATACTCTGAGAAGAAATAATTGCCAGAGTCTGTCATTAATTGCTTCAATCTCCATGATTTTCTTTAAAAAAATGTCCACAGGTAGTGACCCAGCATTAGTGATGACAGCCATATGTTCCTCTTCAATATCAATTTTCTGCATTATCTTATGGTGATGTGCATGGTAAATTTCTCTTACTGTTAAATTCTGTTTAGTTGATGAAATATACTGATGATCGGTATTTGGCTTACTTGCACTAACATCCACTTCCTGTGTTTTACTGCTAGGTACAAACAATTTCTTCCTAGAGGATTTACTGACTGGATTTACATTTGTAATGTCTTTCAGTTTTTTGGCCGCAGGAGAAACTGAATGTAAAATTAACCTTTTCTGGGTTTCCTGTTGCCCACTAAATTGCATGGTTTTCATTTTGATCACTTCTCGCATTTCGATCACTTTTCTCACTGTGTTGATACATGAATCGCATATGAGTAGTTTTTCGTTTGTTTGAGACTCATCGAAATCAAGCACCCGGAAAATGCCACCATATATTGATTTCATAGCAACGTTCCTCAGGTTGCGAATGTGACCAACAGAACTTTTGTTGCATGTCAAGCAGCATTTTGTCACTTTTACAGGTGTCACAATTGGTGGTTCAGTTGTAGCTGAACTTGAAGCCATGTTTAAATATCATAATCAAGACAAATTTCAAACTAACTTTAACCATAAGGGTATTTCGTGTACACTCTATCATTTCTTTCGCTATTTACACTTATCCATGTCCGGGCTAGGCATAAGCAGCAAAAATAAATCATCCTTTCATAGAAGTTCCGACATTTTGCGATGGGAGCGGCCATGTTGAAAGTAGTGCATTTCCCATGATTCTTTGAGCGAAAGTGCACAGATAAGATAGCGTAGCGGTTTATTTTGCGGGCACAATGGGACCCATATGGGTCCCAGATATACTATTTTACACATGCGCACTCTACATTTCCGGTTAACCGCAATATTCAAACCAACGGTCAACAACACAACGCGATGTTAACCTACTTAGCTTTTCTTCAGAGTGACGGCCAGACGAACATTATTAGACTATTCAAAACGTGAAATACGTATGTATAACATTGATTAAGATGCCTTTCTAATAATTAAGTCTTGCTTTTTTTGAAAATAATTCTAATTATGAATAAGGAATTGGTTTGTAACGTATTTTCGCGAGTTGAGTTCGACTTGTTAATCGTATATTGTATGTACCGGTAGTTCAAATTCAAGGTGTCTAAGTCTAGAATTTACTTTTATCTGCTATAAATTTTAGTTTGAGGACCAAAGGATCAATAATTTCGATCAAAAGTTAGATAAATTTTATTGTTACTTTTTGCATTATTTACTGTATTGTTGAATAATAATGATAACGTTACGTACTGTCATTGGCAATTTTCTGGTATACATTTCATATGGTATTCCTACAAGATAACAAATCCTGCAACAAACCTGTGTTTACTATTATCATGTATTTATTTATTTCTGTATCATAAAGCACTGTTATAAATCACTTGTATTCCGATCAAAGTATACCTTGCTATTTAAACTTGCTACAGATATACATGAAGCTACATTAAGGTATTCACATCTCTGACATATAGAACTAGATGATTCATAATGTATACGCTTTGTGTAATTGTAGATAGAATACCAGAATACCTGTCAACCTGTTTAATTCAAATCTCTGGGACGTTGTGAGGAGTTTTCTGAATGGAAATGAGCTGGATGTAAACTACAACTTCCATGGACTGAAGGGGATGCTGCCATTTACCAAACTGCATATCATGGATGAATTTTACAGTAAGATTTGCTGCAATAAACTCTAGCCAAGTCTTAAATGTAATGAAGTCATAGTCAATGCCTTGGAATTATTCAATTTTTATATCATTTACAAGAAAGCTATGTTAAGACTAAATAGAACCGGCTTGAGCTGATAACACACATCACCTACATTATGATTTATTTATAAAATGCATTATTCAGTGGAACACATTTGAAAAAAAATGATACTTTATTCTCATCAGTTATATTTTTTAGTTTCAATGCCAAGTTTAACAGTCCCAACATTGTTTGGTTTGCTTCCTTAAGACATATTTTATACCTTTTGAACTTTCAGAACCACACCACTGAGGACGCTGAGTAAGAGGTCTATAAATGACTGGCAGGTGGTACTGAACAGGGAAGGGGGAAGAAAACAGTGCAGCAAAAGTCAGACAAGTCTTCAATGTAGGAATTCCAACAGGAGACACTCTCAATAAGTAGAGGGAGAGATTCATAGTGAATAGTTTAGAATATAGTTTTGAATAGTTGAATATCAGTCCATTATTTTTCAGACACGTCAAACTTTAAATTAAGTATACTATACTATTTTTTTCTTTTATTAAGCTTTAAAAGAATCTGTTCTGTAACTAACAGTTTTGTGGAGATTGGACTACTAGTATGTGCATGAGAATTGTTGATAAGATTAATTCAGATTATTTTTTCACATTGTTAAACATGCTATGCCAACAATCTATTGTTTTATATAAATTATATTTTCCCATATCCATGTATCACTTGGCTGAACAAGATAGTTCTTAGTCTGTATAATTATATTTTCACCATCCAGTTTGATATGGTTGATTTAAGTATTTTAATAGTACTGCTGAAGTAATCCATCATTACAGTTAGCCTTTTTTTTTAATTTCATATTTCAAGTACTTTAAGGTTAAGAACTTAAGACGAAATAATAGTTGTTATGTGTTGAATGTGATGCATTTATTAGTCTAGTCTTGTTATGCTAGTTATTTTCTTTATTTTAGTGTTTGTTTTTGTTGCATAAGAAATTGTCTTATGGCTAGGAAATAAATTTTAAACTTTAAATAGCACATTGAAAATGAAAAATATCCATTTGTATTCAAATTGTATTTGAATGAATTATGACTTTTCGAATTGTATTTTCTCAGCATGTGATTAAATTGAAGTTTTAATTAAATTAAGAAGAAAAATAAAACTGTATGTTGTATTTGAGGGACCAATTTTCTGACTTTCAGTAATAATTTTTTGGAGCGACAGATTTTCAGAGGCTGTTGGTACCAGTTTTCCACATTTGACTGCACATTCAGACAGTGCAGTGGTATGGAGCCATATTACATGCAAATGGGGTGCAAATATGGGACCCTTGAGGGGCCCATATTGGATCTTGGTGGGCTGCCCATATGGGACCCAGGCCAAAACAGGTTTTTGGGCCCGGGAGCCCAATGGGGCCAGTGAACAGGGACCCATTTATAGTTTTATAAATTGATGTTATATGATTTTATTTTTTACTTTTCTCGAAATCATGAATGTTATTTTCGTAAAATATAACGAAACTGATATGATATATTCAAAAGCTAGTCATAAATGATAGAAGTAAATCCGGCCTATATCAGCCGAAATCTACTTCTGGTGGCAGTGGTTAGCGACAAATGTAAGGGGAGGTAACTACTGCGGCGGAGTTCGTAAAATCTCAAGAAAATCAACGAACACTCCCCAAACATCCATTCTACGTACTGGTGTATAATTTCACATATTGTTCTATTGGAATTAACATACAGTTGAGATTTGTTCCAGTATATGATTGATCAGTTTAAATCAGCGAATTATGCCGAGTATTGTCGATCCCTTAGTGAAATGCTATATTGGCAAGGTTGGCTGTCCAACGCCGGTAATTTTTTTTAATGTTTTGTTTTGCAAATCTTTATCGTTTTTTTGTGTGTTTTTTTCAGAATAAAAAAAATGCTATAAGAAGTCATAGTTACAAATGAAAACATTTCAGTAAGCATGTTCCCGGCCTTCCACCAAAGCCTTAAAATTATATACCTTATATAGCGCAGTGCGATTACCGTCAAATATTTATAACGTGGATGACTAGATCTACTTTGCATGCGTGTAGCTTGAACTGGTTCGGTTAAAACATAAACGTACAGTGTTTTAAAAAGCCAACATGTATATTACACTGTACATTCATCAACCAGATACTAAAATACTGTTGCCACTGGCATGCATCTGTTGAACCCAGGCTTCCAGACACCCTGTATATTGAGTCCCTGGTTCAGTATGCTGTACATGCACGAAAATAATGTTGAAATCGATGCGGTTAAAAAGTCACTCCCTTGAAGAAAATTATTATGTACAAAATTAGAATAAGTTCGTTAACCTTATAAGTTATAATTCGCATGGTATCACGCGTCGATACTTTATAATTAACTGTAGACGATATAAAAATTAGTGAAGCATTACCTTAAAGGGAGGTAATTTTTTGCCACGTCGGTTCGGTTTACGCATGCGCACCAATACGGGTACTTCCGTAATATCAAAACGAGAAATTCAGATTGCCGATTCTCTGTTAAATTTTCTCAATTAAGAATAATTTAATTGTCCAGGAAGTAAAAATAGAATAAAGGATTTGTTATCTAGGATTGGATAACGTTTAAAGTAAACAGATATCTGTTAATAGGGTATAATCTCCCCAGGTTTAGGTCGAGGTGATGGTCGGTGTCTGATCTGTCATGAAGTGAAAGTTTGAACCCCACGCATATGGCTGACTCTCAAAACCCAAGTGCCTACGGGCTAAATAGGCCACCAGGGCCCAATGTAGGAAATCCCATGATGCCAGGATATGTTCCAGGTGAGTTTTGTTTGATTTTTTCTGCGTACAGAGTTAAGTTGCCAAATCATCATATCCAGGTCATAGAAGGATGACGTTTACGTTTAAGGCACAACATTATTGACACACCAGTTTCTAATAATATTGGATAGACCGTCAATCTTGATTACTTATACAATAAAAAATTATGTTTAAACGGATAAGTTTCCTCAAACACATTTAATATTTGTGTTATAATCAAGCATCTTACAGGTAAAGCCGTAAAAAAATTGACAGCTGGGAGAAAGGTCTGTTTTATTCATTTCATTACAACTAGTTTTAGTTCTCTGGAATTATGCAGTTAAATTTTATTGAGCAATTATGTTATTAATCTGAATTGTGGTATGTTGTAAATCCCAATACTGGGTTTACACAATGGAATTTCATATTCTACTCAAATTTTCAATTTCGTATGGCAGACATACAGAATTTTGAATTAAACATATCATATGTGTAAGACTACTGCCTCATTATCAACTGTAAAAAATATATCTCTCATTCTCTGAGACATTAAGCAGAATGTCTATATTACAAGGACATTTTAACAAGAAAAAAAACAGAGACGATCCTTACTTTTGGTTTCTATATCAACTATGCTTTCATTGGACAGGAACATACTAATAAACACTGAATAAAAAAAAAGCAACAGAACCTACTTAATAAACCAACATATAAATATAATTTCAGGTGGATTTTCAAACCAACCTGGAAATAGACCACCAGGCCCAGGAAATATGCAAATGAAAAACCCAGTGAATAATGGACCTATACCAGCCGTTAGCTCAAGTAACCAGCCTCTATTTATGCCACAGAACCCTGGATCCAGTGTGAATGGATTTAATTCTTACCCAACTGCACAGGGACAAATGCAAAACATGGGACAGTTTTCTGGACCAAGGCCACCAATGCCTGGTCAGTATTCAGCCAATGGTCCAAATTCTGGATATCAAAATCAGACGCCTCAGTTTAACCAGCCACTGAGGCCTGGTATGCCACCAGCACCGCCACGGATGGGACAACCAAGACCAGGTGGTCCATCGGGTCAATTTCCTGGTCCCCCACAACCAATGTCTAGCCAGAATTCGAACTTTGGACCACCACTGATGTCATCAGCACAACCTTTGTCATCAAGAGGTATGCCTCCCCCTTCAATAGCAGTGTCTCAAAGTATGACAAGACCCCCTGCATTATCAACATCCACACCTATAGTGGGACCCCTGGGTCAAGAAACCAGTCTGACACCATCATCAGCACAAGGTAAGTTGTGAGACCTTTTGATTTAAATTAAAACTTTACTCTGTGGTCCATATATAACATCATAAAATCATAGTTTCATTATAGTTTTATTTTTCAGCTTTCTGAAATCTTTTACTGCTAGTTAATTTGCAGATGTTGCGTTGCTATTTCTGTGTGACCTGCCATGACTAAAAAAATAAAATTTGATTTGAAAATACAGTGCATTTTGATAAATGATACAAATGTTGGGAACAGGATCTTTTCAAGTATGTTTTCTGTCAATGGCATTTTGTTAGTACATTTGTAATACATTCATAGAGTTTGAACTTTGAAATATTTTTTGGCTTGACTCTTCCCAGTTGTGCATGATATTTGTGTCTGACTGCATAATGTAGACTTGGTTGCAATGCATGCCTTTAGTTTGCAAGGTTATCTTTGTCATTTTGACATGATTCTTTTTTACCAAGAATATTCACGTAAGGTTGCTTTTTTTTCAAATGTTGAAAATTGCTGCACGGTAAGGATATGGCTGTTAGTGTTAGTAATTTATAAAGAACATGTGATACATATTAATATCTTGTCCCTCTTTATCTTAGGGATGTGTAAAGCCCTCACACGGTATATAAACAGGTCTACTTCTGGTTTTCACAAGAAATGTACAAGTTAAAAGATATAGGCTCCCAAGAAAAGTACAATGATCAGAAGTAGTAAGTGCTTGTAATCGCAAGATGGGGTATACATTAAATTGTAAAGGCTTGCAAGACATGGTACAGTGATTTTGTTTATATACTGTGCCTCACATTGAAGTTAATTTTAGGCTGTATATATTTCAATATCTTTTTATTAAGTAGCCTTAATTTCTGAATGTTTATTAGACTATTATTTATGAAAGCATTTTCTAGATTTTCATTTAACAAGAAAAATATATACCAGACACAGGAGCTTGAAGTTATTTGTACTTAATAATATAATTACTTAAACAGAGAAAAAGGTGGACACTTACTTAAGGTTAATTTTTTGGAATTTTATCAGTTACATCAGTATCAGTTAAAATGCATTTCAATGCTGAAATACATATTTTTAACTTGTTCTCATACCGGTCCCGGTGGCTGAGTGGTTAGAGCACCTGCCCAGAAATCAGCAGGTCATGGGTTGGATCCCCAGCCGCGGCATACCAAAGTCATAAAAAATGGTACTGGTATAGCTCCCTTGCTTGGCGCTCAGCATATAAGGGTAGTTCCAGGACTGGTGTCCCAGTGTCAGAATAATGTGACACATGTCTATGGCCTGATACTGCAGTGTGGCAGCTATATATCTGTCTTAAGTAGACATCGTCTCCAAATGACTGAAATACTGTCGGTGGAACGTTAAATCTGATAAACAAACTTGTTCTCAAAGCAACTGTCTGTCATAATTGTAAAAATCATGTTTTTAATGTTAAGAGTTTGAATTGGTATTGACAACTGCCAGGAAAAGCTGCTATCAGTTTTATCCCCAGTTGATTAAATTATAGCTGTACTGAATCTGGTTGATATTTGTAGTTCCCTGATTTTGAAAATGGCCAAAATTTGGGGAGAATGACACTGTATTCCCCGATTTGGTAATTTTTCAAAAGCAGGAATTAGTATGTATAATGTAGTTACAGCAACATAGCTGAAATTCATACATTACCAAATTATAATCATGACTGTAGAAGACAGTTGATCTGTGATCTCCACTGTGTGGCACAGCCGACTTAACAAATTAGATTCACCTTGATTTTCTACCAGACCATACTATCCAGGGTGGCAATCAGATTAAACATTACTATGTAGGGCTGAAACTGTACAGATGTTACCTGTATATTGTTTTTCAATATGGTACCCACAACCCGGTACATTATTTCGTATTTTCAGTACATACCAAGTACAAATCAACAAAGGCCAAAACGTATTTGATTGGTCTAGATGCCTCTGCATAAACACTGAAATGCACTTTCTGTCTTGGTTCTGTCACAAACAAAACCCAGATGGACATGGTCATAGAATTACTGATGCTTTTTCGACGTAGCTGTATAATTTCGATTTCAACTCACATCTTAAACCAATCAAATGTACGCTAACAGCGGTAAATAATTCTAAGCTGAATAAAAGGACTCCTGTTATTGGTTAACGCATCGTTATGGACTATAAAATTACTGTAAATAAGGGGTGCAGCTTGTATATATCATTCAGCTTGGTGTTATTACTTTTCTTTTTGATGTAAACATGAAAGTGATTTCAGTAAGTTAAATACAATCCTTTTCCATCAATTGAGGAATGCTACTTTGTGAAAATGATTTAAAACAACAAAAAAGAATCCACCGTGTTATGACATGAAACCCCTTAATTACTATGTATATTGAATTCTTCCAGCCTGCCCAGATGCTCTCATTGAAAATTAATACGCCAAAACCAAAACAACTAATAACGCTTTTATATCATAATTGTCATATGCAATAATGATATGAACAAATATCAAACAAGCCTATTTACAGATATAATTTTTTGTATTACCGTCTATAAATAAGTATATTTCATAGAAAAAATACTGAACTATTTCTAGAGCGTACTAAATTTGTTGTGCGTCGGTCTTTCGCGCGCTTTTCCTCGGAATGTTCTAGAAGACTGGAAATCTCGTTTTTCTTTCATCCTACGTCGAATATCTTTTTTAAAGATATTTCTTGTTTATCCTACAGGTTGGAAAGTTTTGAATTATTTCGACTTCAGTGAAAGGTGTCACCAAGAGATACCATAATTTGCAAGCTTTGTCAGGTGGTTGGGCCATCTCTTATTACTTGCAAAACCACCTAGATTATAATAATCATTGGTATTGTACTGTACCATGTACCATGTACCTAGTACTGTGAGGGTCCTGTACCGTTTCAGTCCTATCACAATGTTAAAGTTCCAACCCATATTCTCTACAATATTACAAAACTATATAATTATACTCACCCAACTTGTGTGCTATTCAGTTCCAATCCAGTTTTTGAAGTTGAAAGAGATATATATATATATATTTCTGGCATTAAATCATTATTCAAGCTCTTCTGAAGTTCAACATAAAATGTTTTTTCCTAAAATAAAAAAAAAATGTATGGTTTGATGTCCACATAACTCATCTGCATACACATGTACCAGTATTTGCCATTTAGAATTTTTAAACTAATACTACAATAAAAATGCAATGTTCTGTCTAGTTTATTGATTAGGTACAAACACACTTCTAGCTATTTACCTGAAGTTGCCTGTCCCAGCAGTTGTTAACCCTTTCCCTCATAGAGGACACCATGAAAAGACCTACGCGAACATCATAAAACCAGATCAGCCTGCGAATAACTTGCAGGCTGATCAGGTTTTATGCTGTTCGCTGCTCCTCAGTGGCCTGGAAATGAGGATTTTGTAATTAAATTTGGTAAGGTTTAACTGTGGTTTTCTGCAGATCAGGCTTTATGTGATACCTATTGAGTGCGTCAAAATGAGTCTATAGATATGAGGGAAAGGGTTAAAACTGATTTCCAGAACTTAGAAATGAATTTTTTGATAATATTAGTTTCCTTATTTTCTAAATATTATATCATGGAAATCCTTGTAAATTTTTACTGTACTTATTGAAGTTGAACATTTTTATAAGTTTTCTTTTCACAGCTAAAATATTTCTTCCTCTGGAATCTCTCCATAGCTTTATATATTCTTCTCTTTTTCACATTATTCTGCAATCATAGAGGTGTTTTTACTTTAATAGATACACTATAAAATTTAGCCATGTAGAAATCTGATGAAATCTATTTTTATTGTAAGTTTTCTTCAGTGTAAGTGCATCAGAAGTTTGTTGCTGTTTTTTTATTGCTATATTTTGTTGATTGTTTTGAATGAGATTAGTATGTAAATGTGTTGCTGCTTGTTGACTGATGACTGACCTGTTTAGTACTCACTCCAGAGAGACCCAATGAATTGCCTGTCCCATTCCATGGTCAAGGGCAATATGCCCATCAGGTCGGCATGGCATTGACCCCCGGAATCACTCCAGCTAATTCAGGTCAGCTAACGCCTTTTGTCGCTAGATGTAGTCTAGACCTCATGTCTCTTGTGTAGCTTAATTTTTGTTTTCCTATTTTCTGCTTTTTTTTTCTTTAGTGTCTGTATTCTGTTTTCTTTTCCATCATTGATGCTTACTGACTTGCACTAACTGTACATTGCAGTGTCCTAACTGAGGAATGGCTTTCTCAAACTGAATAAGCGAACCACTGACTTCACATTAAATGAGGAAATATTGAAGACATTTATGTTGTGATTCCTCTTTGCTTCTCTTTCCCACTTTCTTACTTCCTTGATTTTTTTTCTTTAAGAGTAATATATACATATCTACATAATGGAACTGATAATTCACTGTTAAATATAGAGTATGAAATTATTTCTGTAATGTAATTCAATGTAATTCAATATTTGATGTCAGTTATTCTTTATTTAAATTATGTATTTATAGCAAGATTCTAACAATTCTTGTGTAGCAAAGCTTTTTGTTTTTATTATGCACTGGGTTTCAAACAACCAACACTTTTAATTTGATCTCTTAATTCACTAAAGTCTAATGTACAGTTACTATTGGAAAGGCATTAGGTCTTGTTGGGAAGTACTGAAATTATTACTGAATCAGGTCTCATAATTAATGCTGGATAAAGTATCACCTAGTACTGGGTTATATATCTATTGCAATTGATTCATTATCTGTCTTTGAATTTCAAAAATCAAATGCATTTTGAATGATTACTTGTATATTTTTTCTCAATCATCCTTTTTTACTCACATTTTTTTTTCTCCATATTTTGTAGTCTTTGATACAAAAGCATATCATAATTAGTTATTTAGTAATTCGTAGAAGTAACATCACTTTTTACATGCTGTTTTGCAAGCACACTGTCACATAGAATGAACTAAAAGAGATAGAAAAGTGGAGTCTAAAGTCCATATTTAGCTTCATTGAGACACAACATGCTGGACTGTAGGATGAATTGTGTAGTGTCACAAATAGGTTACAGCACACTACTGAAATAATGATTATGCATGAATCAGCTTTTATATTGTTTTGGTTGGGGTATATTGGTCATTGTTATTTTTAGACATTCTCACTCTTAGTTATCTGTCTGTTCACCAATCTGTGTTTACTTGTCATGCAGTCTAAAATTTCATAAAAAAGGCAAAGTATGTTAAAGGTTGTAGCTTAAAGGTCAAGATATAGATCATGAAGTATTACAACCTTTATTACTGTCCATGCTATTGAAAATAAATATGAGTATTCTCTAAACACTTGACACCTGCCACTAATGTTCACTCTGACATGGTATTGACCCTTTTGTGTGACATAAGGTTCCCTATATTTTATTTGTTGACCAAGTGGTTAATAAAGCGTCTGCTCCTGGTCATAACATGGCAAAATCATTAAAATGGAACTGAGTTATCTCCCATGCTAAGCAGCCTGGTGTCAGAATAATGTGATTGGGTGTGGTATCATGACACATGTCTGCAGTGTGATCTTAATGTGAGGCAGGTCTGTAACTGACTTATACAGACAGATATTCCTAAATTACTGAAAAACTGTCAATAAACACAAGTTAACAAACACCACGCTGATCATAAAGCTTCAAGACCAAGGTTACAAGGTTTATTTTATTGTTATAGCTGCAGAGTTTTTAGTTTTAGTTTAAGATTTAAAACAAAAAACAAAAAAAACATATTCATGGTGATTTTCAAAAGTGTTTGAGCATAAGTCCCCATGATCAAAACACTTGAAACTATGCCATTAATCTTGCTTTCAACTGTACATGTGCTTTTTCTTTGTTAATGTCTTTGTGAATAACTTGAAATTTGGAAGTGTTGCTTGTGCTTTACTTCAGCTTTTATGTATTATCACTTGGTTTTGTAATATATCTATATCTAGATTTTTTTTGTTGCTTAATGATGCTGACTTTTTTTCTTAGCTGTTATCATATCCCCACTTTACTGTGTTAAGTTGGAACTATATGTAGTATTAATGACCCCAATCATGTCTGTCATATCCTGCACTCACATAATGAAGTTTGGTACCTGTAGTTGATAATGTCTTCACACTGGGAATAATGGTTTAACAAGACAGCAGAAGACACATGCAGATAAGTGTGTCTAGGATTTTGTAAGAGTTTATAGCCCTTCTGTGTCAGAGGAGTTTGCGGGCCGGGGTTATTTATCACCTGTAGGGATAGTTCTTGTTTTTCTTTTTTTTTTTGTTCCCACTATTGTAGGATGGATATATATCTTTATTAAAATAATTATTTTATGATTTATGGTATGTTTAATACAACTGTAAATATCATGTTCAGCTTCTTTTAGTACGCATATACCTAACTCCTTACTCTCAAAGTCAAAGAGTCCATTCCAAATATAAAGGGCTATTTTGATTATATAAAACGTTTGCGCTTTTCTCACAGCAGTTGGTGGAAGAATGTGAGAATGTATACTTACAGTATACCCCCATATGTGGTAGATGAGGCATATTTAAAGCAATTTATGACTTGTAGATTCTTACTATAAGAGATTTAAAAAAATCAGTTGTTGTCTCAAGCTTTCAAGCTTCTAGAATTGCTACCTATATTCAATTATTTTAGTAGTAGATTGCTAGTGTCTGTCTATAAAAATAACAAATACAGACATGGATAAACATTGAAGTATTGAGGTTTTTGGAATTACTTTACTGTGGCTAGTTTGCATGTTAGTTTTAGATGTTAACATGATGAATTTCCCTCAATCTCTGTCCACAGGAAATAAGCTTGAATACATACACTTACTATATATCTTGTTTAAATGATACATAAGCAGTATATAGAAAATCAGTATGTATATATAATGTTTTTGGACAATGGTATGCTATACATAGGCTAACCTCTTTATTGATTTAATACAAACCACATGCATAGCAAGAATACAGACGCATTGATAACCCTTTCCCTCATAGAGGACACCATGAAAAGACCTATGTGAACAGCATAAAACCAGATCAGCCTGCGAGTAACTTGCAGGCTGATCAGGTTTTATGCTGTTCGCTGCTCCTCAGTGGTCTGGAAATGAGGATTTTGTAATTAAATTTGGTAAGGTTTAACTGTGGTTTTCTGCAGATCAGGCTTTATGTGATACCTATTGAGTGCGTCAAAATGAGTCTATATGAGGGAAAGGGATAAATCAACCCTCTACCACTTAGACCTCCCATTTTCACACCACTTTTATCATTTCAGAATGTGTCCATTTCTTAATTGTTAATTAATATTGCAACTTAAAAATATGTTTCCCAAACTAAGACCAGGGTTGTTATCTTAAAGTAGCTACAGGAATAGGTGTTAGGAACTTACAAAAGCTGACCTACCTGCAAGTGCCATTTGTTAAAGGCTTTCAGACATATATTCTAGGTTTTAAAAAAGTGGACAAATGTGTTGCATGCAACACCAGTTACGTGTTCTATGATGCTTCACCCACCAAGATATTGTCGCTCTCCTTCTGAAGTACTAGATCTGCCCCTTGTACATTGATTTATGTATCAGCAGAATTGTATGTATCAAGGTATCCTTTTCACTGATGAAATAATAATTAAATGTTTATACTCCAATCTTATGCCCTAAGGCTATTTCAACTGTTAACATTAAAATGTTAGTGAAAAAAATATGAATGATTTATCCAGAATTTGTTTCGTAGCTGAAAAAGCTTGTAACCAAATATTTGTTGATATGTTTTTGGATTTGAATTTTTATTGTCAGAATTCATAACCAGAAAAACCAGGCCTCAGTGAACTACAAGAATATATGATTTGACACATAGATTCATTGTTGATTGAAATAGTGATGCAACCTTGGCATTTGTGTTTTGCCATTTGTTTTTTTTATGTTCTTACCTGTAATTAAAGGTCAGCAAGAAAA
This sequence comes from Solen grandis, assembly GCA_021229015.1. Taxonomy (NCBI): domain Eukaryota; kingdom Metazoa; phylum Mollusca; class Bivalvia; order Adapedonta; family Solenidae; genus Solen; species Solen grandis. The sequence goes on from CM037778.1 coordinate 37,075,821, forward strand.
TCAATCATCTGATACCATGGCACATGCTATCTACACTAGCTTTAGTAATGGTGCTCCTCACAGTTAGAAAAGTGGGAAATCATAAAGATCTGGAGAAATTGAGGCTGTTCATTGTATGCAAGGGTTTATTTCCTTTAATCAGCTTGAAGTCATCGGTAGATAGCTTCCCTGGAATAATTGGAAACAACAAAATGCAACACCATTATGATGCTCTTTCTCTGTTACGATGTGAAAACCACTATAACATGATTCAATAGTGGAGTCACAATCTTCATGGTATTGTTTTACTGACTTTGTATGGGGAATCGATAGCTGGACACAATTGATGATGTGATCATCTTATAATTGAGTTGCACTTTATTTTTAAAACACCTCACATGCTTTAAAAGATAACCCCTCTCTATGGCCCCTAGTAACAGAGACTGGCAGCAGGCTTTTTGGGGAGCCATTTTTATAGCCATTATTGGGTTAATTATGTTCCAAATGCCCAAAAGTATATTTTTTCCCCAATTTCTGAATAGAATTCCAACTGAGTTTCTGAAGAAAAAAAAATGCATAAAAAAACAACACTTGGCTCTGTTGACTAAGTTATCAAGTTTGGTGTGTTTTTGTGTAATGTGCAGACAAATCAATGTCCAGTCTGTTAATTTGAGTATATACATATTGCATGATTAAAATGAATATATATTATTTTATCAAACATTTTATCAAACATGTAATGGAAATTCCTAGTTTCAGAGGAATAGGTCATATTCCAAAAATATTGAAAAAATCCTTTGGCAGATGTTAGAGTTTGTTTTGTTTCTATTTTTAGCTCCCCCATCTGAGAGGTCATCACGGAACAATTCTCCAGCCCTACCTACCCAGAATTTTGATGCCCTTGAGGGTCAGTTCAGCAACACACCTGGTATGTGTACACTGGTTGCCTAGCAACAAGATATATTACCTGAACCAACCAGTCACATGCCTGTTCTAGTATTATTTTCTCAGAGAAACATTGAAAAGACAGAAAGTTTACCAATAAAAAACATCTGTATTAGTATGTTAGTGTACAAGAGGTTGAACCTTGTATCAGGTTTGTCACTGGCAGTACCAAACTATTTAATATTGCTGTTGCATGCCAGAAAAGATAAATTCAGCTTTATTAAATCCAATATTTAATTGCCTCTAGGACTTTTAAATTACTTTAGCATGTTGCAACATGGTTTAGAGTTTACATTTCAATACAGTTACACGTCTCATAAAGTGCTTGGGTTCAGTATCATACATGACATTCTGCATTCTTTCGAAGTCAGACTTTTGTGGTACTTTGGCATATGCAGTTCTAGGGTTGTATTAAAATTCTTAAATACTGATAATTAACCGTTACAATGACATGGTGTAATTACAGACCAAGAGAGAGCCCCAGGCCTTCCAGCCACGAGCCATGCTACTGGGCCACAAACACCATGGAACGCCCAGGGGAGTCAGGCCCAGCCAGGTCTGACCCAACCCCCTAGGCCCCAGGGAGGGGTTGCCCCAGGAAATTTAAGCCAGCAGAGGTTTGCCCCTCCATCCTCCACTGGGCAAGCTTTCCTGCCCGGGCAGCAGCCAGGTTTTCCTGGCATGACCAATCAAAGACCTGGATTTCCCCCGGCCCCAGTCTCCTCTCAGGCTGGGTTTCCTCCAATGTCAACTCCTAGCCAAAGACCAGGGATGGCACCTAACCAGCCGCCCCCACCCTCTTCAACAGGCTGGATGCAGAATCCACAAAATAGTCAAACCAGTTTCACTTCCACAAACCAGCATTTAGGTTTTGCACCTCCTCCCACTTCAACAAGCCAGCAGTCAAGACTCCCCCCTCCCCCAACTTCTGCATCCCAGGTGCAAGGATTCCCCCCTCCCCCAACCTCTGCATCCCAGGTGCAAGGATTTCCCCCTCCTAATTCTTCAGCAGGACAGGTACCTGGATTCCCCCCTCCCCCTTCTTCTGCATCCCAGGTGCAAGGATTTCCCCCTCACTCTTCAGTAGGCCAAGTGCCAGGGTTTCCGCCCCCTCCTTCGTCTAATTTTGCTCCAACCACATCCTTGCCCAATCAAACCCAAGGTTTCCCTCCCAATTCTTCAGCAGGACAGGTACCTGGATTTCCCCCTCCCCCAACTTCATCCGGTCAGCAGCAACATCCAGGCTTTCCACCAAAGCCACCGATTACTGGACAGCAGGGTAGTTTTGGACAGCAGCCGGGGTTTCCCACTACTAGTAATGTAGGTCAACAAGGGCCATATCAAGGTCAGCCAGGTCATCCATCTCGACCTCCAACCAGTCAGAATACACCAGGGTCAGGAGGAAAGAGCATTCAGGAGTTTGTCAACTCCTATCCAAAGCCAAATGCAGGAGTTAATTCTATGACATCGAACTTCAACAGTATGTCTGTACAGGTAAATATGATTCAGTGTACATGATGTAATACTTTATTGACATTATTATGATTGTATAATAATAAATAACCCATTCTATACATGACACAAACAAGCAAAAACAACGGTTTAGAATGAAGAGCTCAATGAAGACCTCAAGACCATACAGTGATAAACATATTTTAGCTCACCTGAGCACAACGTGCTCAAGGTGAGCTATTAGGATCACCCTGTGTTTGTCGTCTATCGTGCGTCGTCAACAATTTGCTTTAAACAACATCTTCTCTGAAACTGCTGGACAGAATTTGATTAAACTTGGCAGGGATGATCCTTGGGTGAACCTTCACAAAAATTGCTAAAATAAACTTGATCCATGGTTGCCATGGCAATGGAAAAAAAAAAAATGAAAACTTTAAAAATTCTCCTTCAAAACTACTGGCCAGATTTCAAAATGTTTTAGTACAGATGTTCCTTCGGTGACCGTCTACCAAGATTGCTAAAATTATTCTGATCTGTAAAAGAAATGGCCACCAGGGGCGGGGCTAATTTGCCTTAAATGTATTTAGTGAATGCCTTAAATGTACATAGTGAAAACTTTAAATGACTTCTGTTTCAAAACTTCTGGCCAGATTTTGAAATGTTTTGGCACAGATGTTCTATGGGTAAATCTCTACCAAGATTGCTCCTTTAGAGCAGTGGTACTCAGTTGAGCAATATAGGGCCATCATGGCCCTCTTGTTATGAGGTCCCACCACTTGTATCTTAAAGGGTTTTTGGTTGCCTGTCGCTTTTAGACCAGAGCACCGCACTTTCTTCTCACATAAAGGATATATGAATGCCACCAGCATTACAAATAAAATACTCATAAGTTGCACCATTTTCTTTCCGATCATTGTAAATTGTCTTCACCAAACTTTCAACTGAGGTTAGGAGTGTGTGACATGTCTTTATTTATATTTTACAGGGTGGGAAGAGCCTGAACTTGTTACAACAGAAGTCTCTCATACCCCCGGAGGGGATCGAGACACCCAAACCTTCCATACCCAATGATTTCAAAAACGTTAACTGTAATCCAGAGTAAGTATATAAGCTTTTCTCAAATACTTGATATGAGTATCGTCTATATAGTTATATCCCCGAAACAAAGTTTGGGGGGGGTATATAGGAGTCACCCGGTGGTCGGTCGGTTGGTTGGTCGGTCGGTCGATCCAGCGGTCCGTTGCATTTTCCTTGTCCGGAGCATAACTTGAAAACCACAAGTTGGAATTCAATACAACTTCATGCAATGATCAAGCACATGGAGAGGAAGTGCAGTGCACAAGAACCATAACTCCATCTTCACTTATTACAGAGTTATTGCCCTTTGTTACTTTTCCTTGTCCGGAGCATAACTTGAAAAGTACAAGTTTGATTTTAAAACAATTTCATACAATGGTCAACCACAATATGAGGAAGTGCAGTGCACAAGAACCATAACTCTATCTAGAGTAATTACAGAGTTATTGCCCTTTGTATTTTTCCTTGTCCGGAGTATAACTTGTAACCTTGTCCGGAGTATAACTTGTAAAGTACTGATTGGATTTCAAAACAATTTCATACAATGGTCAAGCACAATGAGAGGAAGTGCAGTGCACAAGAACCATAACTCTATCTATAGGAATTACAGAGTTATTGCCCTTAGTTACTTTTCCTTGTCCAGAGTATAACTTGTAAACTACTGGTTGGATTTTAAAACAATTTCATACAATGGTCAACCACAATATGAGGAAGTGCAGTGCACAAGAACCATAACTCTATCTAGAGTAATTACAGAGTTATTTCCCTTTGTTACTTTTCCTTGTTTTTCTTGTCCTGAACATAACTCGAATATTATACATGGTATATACTTGAAACTTAAAATGTAAACAGATGGCGACTAGGAGAAGTGCAGTGTCCAAGAACTGTAACCTTATATTTTTAAACTACTGTGACAAACAACCATTATTGACTCTCTATCAACTTTAAATAAAAACTTTACTTACTTATTACTATCACAACCAATATACTATGTATACAGGTTCTTATCTATGCTCTGCCTGAAGTCTGGCTTCTCCTGCATTAAAGGATTTTGCGGGGGTATTAATCACCTTCAGTGATAGCTCTAGTTAACAGAATCCTATTAAGTAAAGTATATTTGGGAACCGTATAATTTTAACAAGACCTAGACTATAGTTAGTTAACCCTTTCCCTCATTTAGACTCATTTTGACGCACTCAATAGGTACCACATAAAGCCTGATCTGCAGAAAGCCAAACTCACAGACCACTGAGGAGCAGCGAACAGCATAAAACCTGATCAGCCTGCGAGTTACTCGCAGGCTGATCTGGTTTGATGCTGTTC
>CM037778.1:37080696-37130696 GCA_021229015.1 Solen grandis
TTACTATTGTAATGTGACATCAAAAAGGATCTAGATAGTTCAGTAGTAGGATGCAGGTGACAGGTTTGTGGTTCGAATTTTGTCGGGTCGCCACTTAATTGTTGTTCCCCTCCATCCAGGGTACATGCAAGGGTTATTCGCGTCATGCATGTCTCAGCTGATTTATGAATAAACACAATGATCAGGATGTAAACATGTTAAGTCAGCTGCATGACACTAACTTGAAAGTAGATAATAATTTCTACATTTTAATGGAGATTTCTTATGAATCATTTTATGACTTAAATCTTACAAATAGATTTTGGAGATATATAGATATTGATCTCTCTCTCATACCTCACTTGATTCGTTATAACAAATTATGGATAAAGGAATAGAAGTTCTGTTTTTCAAGGGTTTCTCTAAGTCTCAATGACTGGGTCTTACAATAGCAAAGTCCATTACAGGTGGATATCCTTACTTCACCTTGAAACCAACATTAGTGTAAACGTGACAAACTCAATATACATGTCTTTAATTTCTGTATTGGTACAGTTATGTACAACTCACAAACTTGTTACATTGAAGTTTAAGTGTGCCTGATGCTCTCATTTGATAATTTATATCCAGTTTACATGTAAAGAGGGTCAGTGATAGTTTTCTAACTTGTGGGATACCAATTTTGAAAAGGAAAAAGATCTATTTTAAAATAGGTTCTGGAGGAAGCAGGCCAGCGTGCTTTTTGTTCCCCTCACAAACTTAGTTTGTGGGGAGGGGGTATATAGGAGTCACTGTGTGGGTCTGTCTGTAGCTTTTTTATGCCCCCACTTGAAAAATGGGCAGCATATAGCATTGCTTCTGTCTTTACATCAGTCCGTACGTACGACCAAAACTTTTCCGACCATTAACCGAAGAACCACAGGGCCTGGGTTTGTGAAACCTGGAAGGGACATTAGCCATAACCAGCAGATGAACCCTATTGATTTTGAGGTCACTAGGTCAAAGGTCAGTGAGTACATTAGTGTGAAATCCTTGTCCCACATTAACAGGAGAACTGCAGGGCATGGGTTTGTGAAACCTGGTAGGGACACTGGCCATGACCAGTAGGTGAATCTTATTGGTTTTGAGGTCACTAGGTCAAGGTTATTGGGTTCATTAATGTGAAATCTTTGACCAATCATAAACTGGAGAACCACAGGGCCTGGATTTGTAATCCATGTATGGACATTGGCCATGACCAGAAGATGAACCCTATTGATTTTGAGGTCACTAGGTCAAAGGTCAAGGTCACTGTGTACATTAGTGTGAAATCCTTGCCGATTATTAACTTGAGAACTGTATGGCCTGGGTTTGTGAAACCTGGTAGGGACATTGCCATTACCGGCAGATGAAACGTATTGATTTTGAGGTCACTAGGTCAAAGGTCAAGGTCACTGTGTACATAAGTATACAATTGTATTAACTGGAGAACCGGAGGCTTTAGTTTGTGAAACCTTGTTGGGACATTGGCCATGAGCAGTAGATGTACCCTATTGATTTTGAGGTCACTAGGTCAAGATATTATAGATTAGTATGAAATCCTTGTCCAGTCATAACTGGAGAACTGCAGGGCCGGTTAAACCTGGTAGGGACATTGGCCATATCAGCAAATGAACCCTATTGATTTTGGTCATGGTCCCTGTAACCTTGTATTGTTATTATGAATCCTTGTCAGAATGGTCGATGGTTCTTGACATGCTATCATTCAACAAAAAAGCGGTTGTGTGGGCCTCTGTGTCCTATGGATACATTTCTGGTTTATCCAGGCTAGTTCTCATTAAATACTGGATTGATTTCGATCAAAATTTATAAATTTGCATATTGTACAGTTGTAATGGTTGAATAATTTTTCTCTAATGAATTTTCTTTGAATTTCTTTGTCTGCGCTATTTCTCAATTACTACAGGAAGGATTTCAATTCTGGAATTCTGTCACTTTGTGGAGAGCAATTTTGTGAAGCAGTGTGGAGGTATTTATCACCTTAAGTGTTAGCTCCAGTTGCTACTTTGTACTAAATCTCATTAGGGCCATTGCCATTGAAGGTGTTGATATAAAACGCGATATTCGATACTAAGATGTCGAAAACTCGATGGCATAATACTGGTCACGCGAGAGAACGATAATGAAAACGCAACAATACGATAGTGCGAAGATGATAATGCAACGTAGTATCTTGTTTCACCATAGTGCTGTCGCGTTTTCACGATCATAATACCATACTGTTGTACTTTACCGGTACCATTATTCTCATTATTGTCCTATCGCATTATCATGCTATGGTGTTATCGTTATCCCTCTATCGCTTTCCAGTGCGCATGTGAATGCTGAAAAAAGATCTTTAAGTACAGCAGTTCAAAAGGACGAGTTTGTCTCATATAAATGCAATGTTTTTGATAGTCATATGACGTCAATTGTGACATTGGAGTTGAATTCCGCTACCAAATTCTAGAGCGACATTCCTAAAATGTTCATTGGAAGTTTAAAATGAGATGTAGTTGCATGTGTATCTGCACTTTTATTTTATTGTATTCAAATATTTAATATTGTATGGCATTCAAATTTCGATCCATTTTTAAGATGTCTTCAAATACACATTAAGTTTTGGAGGTTAATATGTACTAGAAACATGAAATTACAAGTTTAATTATGACAGATATTTGAATAATAGGTGTAGAGTTATGGCCCTTGAAAATCGGAAAATTAAAAAAAAATCTATGTTTAAACTCAAACATACTCATTTGTTGGATTTTTTGGCTGATATCGGCCCAGCTGACAAGGAGTCCCTTGAATTTACTCTCTAGCATCTAACATTTATGAATTTTTTTTTAAACACGCACTGATCAAAAAGTTATAAGTGGTGGATCAATTATCCATAAACAGTTTTAATATGTATAAAGTACAGGTTTTATAATTCACCCCTAATATTTTTTGATCGCATGCAGTAATTCAGTGCGCTCAGCGCTTTGATTATTTTCGTCGGATAACTGAACTAAATTTGATGGTTTGGCTTATTTTTTTTTTCCCTAAACAATGCATTTGGTATAAAACACTATTTTAGAAATACGGTGAGATACATTGCTCCGTAGAGTATGTCTCCGTGACCGAGTGACTGTACATAGTAACTATCAATCACTTTATCTTTGAGGTGTGTTCAAATCCCGGAAGATTTCATGTGAGAAAATCTTCTAGCAGGCTTACCTTAAGTCGGTAGCTTGCCGTAGACTGTCCGGGTTCTTCTGTGCACTTGAGAACTTTCTCCACCTTAAATTAACTGGACGCCGCTTTGTGACTGAAATGATGTCGGGGTAAAGTTCACCTCCAACACAACACTAACGTATCTCTATTTAATAGTAACTAGAAACTGACATGGTCTAGATAGGGGTTAGCTGGTGATAATTATGTCGAAGCACACACGAGATTGTTTACGTGTGTAAATTCACTGATATATTATCACGGACCTTTGAAGTGCAGGCAAGTCTACATCTTTGTATTTATTATGGTTAGCATTACCCAGTGTCACCTGATTTTAAACTCCTTTATTTTTTTTCGTCGATTGTTACAAATTCTTACAATTTATACAATTTCCTTTCGAAAATACTTAAACTAAAATTGAACATGTCAACATGTCGACCTTAACTGCACCTGTTAAGGAGACAACAAATGGTGGCTATCCCATTTAGGACAACAACAACAACAACAACAACAACAACAACAACAACAAACCAAAATTGAACATAGGACACACGTTTAGATGTATTTTTATCTTATTTACTTTTAGCGATTGAAAGAGGCATTCATTGTTCATTGTTCTAGACGATAGTTTCACATATAGCGAATCCTTTACTGAAAATATTGAAAAGCTACAACTGAAAGACAATGTTTCAATAATACATGTACGAAACATTGTAATATTTTAAGAAAGTAATTTCTTTTAGATTCCAGGAATGTCAAAGATCACGATAGAAACACAGGTCAGGAAATCGTGCATTCTGAAGCAGGCTTTTGGCTTGTCTTTGCCGTAAGTTATTTTTTGTAAATCAAGATAACGATACTGGTTGGGAATGATACACGTGGGTAATCTTGTGGATCGTAATTTAAAGAGTATCAGGTTACCGTTGTTCTTTTCGAGACTGAAAATTATTACCCGAAAATTGTATAATGCTTGTTAAAACGCTTCTCTATTATTTCAATATACTTGTAGTTTTAGCGGCAACATCAACACACGTCATTGCATTTTTAAAATGGACATTTTGTTGTTGATGTTTAAACACAATAAGTAATTTGTTTATAGTTTCGAGTTCAAACTCCAAATCCTATGTAAAATGAGAAAGTCATTTTACCAATGAAAGCACCATTTTTTTTTCTAATAGAGCATTTTTTAAAAGTAATTATCGCAGGCATTTCGTGTATTTAAGGTCATTTCAATAATCGAGGATCAGATTTTCAAGCAATGTTAAGGTACTTCCGAAGAAAGTGATCGCACGGTTCTTTTGTAGCCGCTGATTTCGAAACAAAATCCAAAGTGCGTGCAATGATTAATTTCCTTGAACAAAATGTAAACGAACTCCCCTCTTCAAGGACCCTGAACAGCCACTGTCCTGTCAAATATATTCCAAACAGAATCGTAGAAAAGAAGTTCAAGATTGTCCCTGATCAGAGGAACCCTAAAGATGTCGTGTTCTCGTGCTTCAACCATTTGAAGTCGATAACATCTCAAGAGATAATTCATCACTTTTCTGATAAGTTGGAACTCTTTATTGGTGCACTTGGTGTTGGTTTGTATAGTTTTATTAAAATTTATAATATGGTTCAAAATATTAATGCAGAGGGAACCTAGGAATAAATTAAATGAATAAATTGGATAGGTTTGATTTGTACGCACTGTACAAATAATATATTTTATGCACCTTTATTTAACACTTTGTTCGCATTCAACCTTTTTTATACTCGTCGAAGTCTTTTTTAAAGTATGATCGCTATATCAGAAGTATAATAAAAATATATCACTTGTGAACTAAAATATGAAGAATTCAACTAAAATTGGTCAGTTAATTAACAATTAGGATGTGCAATTTCTTTTTCAACACCACAGGTCTATATGATAATGCAAAACCGATTTAGAAAGTCCCGTTCAAGGTATAAATAAAAAAAAATAGTATGCAAATTTTAATGTACCTTATACAATCTATATGTTAAAACTAATGTTTCAGAATTTTACTACCCGTGGTGCAAATATGTTGAGGAATGGGAGCAGTTCAGCACGGAAAACCCTGACCACGTTTAGAACCTGTACCACGAAGTCATTAAAGAGGTACTAACATGATATCCTCACCGATTCATAGTGTTTCAGCTATTAAGGCTACATTCATATATTTGCTGGAGCTCCCAAAAAGTATCACAAAAACAACATACAATATTTGTCATGATTAAAGCGTTTTAACTTCTATCTATGAAGTATTTTTAACGGAATATAATATTCTCTCATTAATAATGTATAATCCTTTAAATCTTAAGGAAATGCTTAGTATCAATAACATAAAACACTTATTTAAACCAGAAGCTGTTGTTTAACGGCTGCACTTGTTAACATTCCGTATCATATCCTTATGTAAAGACTTATTTATTTTTATTATTGATTACAGAATCCAATAAGAGAAATCAAGAAAATCAACACATTTCTTAGTTGCAAAAAAGTGATGATCCCATCAAAATAATTGCCGAGGCCTGTTCATTGGAAAAGCTAAAGACAGCAGATGGAATTGTAAAAGAAAAGATCGATGTATCTTTTCAAACCAAAGAATTAGAAATATTCAGAAAGGTATGTTGCGATTTATTTTTATGCTGGTCATTTAAATCCATCACATGATGAAATAAAATGTTAATGGTAGATTACATGGTCGGAAAGATCGTTCAAAACATTCTTATCTCGTTTTATAGTGAACAAAGTCTTATTTTTTCTTTCTTTGAAAAACTTTAAACATTAATTAAATCTAAATATTCATTAGTCAAAGCACTGTCATTGAACGGTTTTGAATCTGAAATCAAATTATATGCGTAGTTATATTGATTTTCCTTCTTATACAATTCGCATTATAGCAAGTAATAACGGATTTTCAAAACATGAACCAAATCTGTAAGGTTCATGTCCGTTATGTTGTATGACAGATGAAGCTGGGGATTGGAAAAACTGGATGACTGTGGCCGAAAACGAGGTGATGGACAATTTGGTCAAGGACAACCTGAGGGACATACATCTGTCATTCAGATATTAATGAAACAGATGAAGATACTGAAGGTGTAAATATATATGTATCAACACAAGATTTATTTAATACAAGAGTTAGCACTTCCATGATGGATGGATGTGTATGTTGATACAATTCGCCGGTTACGATGTGAATTCTATATATGATACCAAAAATAAGCAAGATGTAAGGTGAAAAACATCGATAACACATAAAAATATAAAACTTGATTTGTTCATTTGAAAGAAGAATAAACGCAAATTGTTTATACTTGAATATGACAAAAAAGAAAAAAAAAACAAACAAGAAAGTCAGTAGAACTGACAGATGCTCCCCGAAGAACGTCATTGTTACAAATAAGGCCTTGGTCAATGGGTGGGAGGATATGTTGAAATCCCCATTCCTAAATCATATCTATTCTCCTCATCAGATGAGATGTTTTACCAACTCTAATTTGGAGACTTAGTAACAGTTTACTTTTTAATATGATAATACGTGTTACTCATCAGATCTTTCATTGATTTTTTTAAAGTTTTTATACTACTAAAAATTAAGTCATACATTTCAATGTGTGCTCATATCAAAGAGGTTAACCGACACTCTTAACATATGACTGGATATTTGAAATAGTGTATAATGGCCTAAACAACAATTAGCTGACATGATTATGATTGACATTACTAGCATATTAAATTTTGTGGAGTTTTGTTTAAATGATATCTCCTGTTAAATTAGGCAAATGACATGAATATTAATTAACAACATGGTAGTAGGGGCCATAACTCTGTGAAAAATTGAGGAACCAGGTCACGTCGACGATATGCGTATCTACTCTTGGTAATAAAGCTTCCCATAAAGTTTCATTGGAAATAGCCCGACAAAAAAAAAGGGGCCATAACTCTGTGAAAAATTGAGGAACCAGGTCACGCGACGATATGCGTATCTACTCTTGGTAATAAAGCTTCCCATAAAGTTTTTGAATTCAAGCCATTAGTTCTGAGAAATAGCCCGGACAAGAATCATGCAAATGACTATAGGCCAAAAAGTCAATGGGCCTTAACTCGTTGAAAAATTTAGGAATCGGGTCATGCTGACGATATGCGCATCTCCTCTTGGTAATAAAGCTTCCCATATAGTTTCATTGAATTCAAGCCATTAGTTCCTGAGAAATAGCCGGGACAAGAATCATGCAATATGTACTATAGGCCAAAAAGTCAATGGGCCTAACTCGTGAAAAATTAGGAATCGGTCAGCGACGATATGCGATCTCTCTTGTATAAAGCTTCCCATAAAGTTTTGTTGAATTCAAGCCATTAGTTCCTGAGAAATAGCCCGGACAAGAATCATGCAATATGTACTATAGGCCAAAAAGTCAAGGGGCCTTAACTCTTTGAAAAATTTAGGAATCGGGTCATGCTGACGATATGCGCATCTCCTCTTGGTAATAAAGCTTCCCATAAAGTTTTGTTGAATTCAAGCCATTAGTTCCTGAGAAATAGCCCGGACAAGAATCAGGCAATATGTACTATAGGCCAAAAAGTCAGGGCCTAACTCTTTGAAAAATTTAGGAATCGGGTCATGCTGACGATATGCGCATCTCCTCTTGGTAATAAAGCTTCCCATAAAGTTTCGTTGAATTCAAGCTGTTAGTTCCTGAGAAATAGTCCGGACAAGGAAAGTGTGACGGACGGACGGACGGACGAAGCGGCGACTATATGCGTCACCTTCGGTGAGCAAAAAAAAAAAAAAAATATTGTAAAGCTATAAAATTTGTCATACTGATTATGAAATTCTAAATTTTTAAAACAAAGTATAGAAATTGTTTTCCAAATTTTACAAACTTTTTGAATTCAAAATTAAATATAGAAAATAAAATTGCTCTTAAAAATGACAAAATTGGCCAGTTTTATAGGAAATATATATCATTGTAAGTTTAGAAAGCATCTATTGAAAATCCTATTTTTCTTTTTTATTATCATGTTTTCTTTTTCTAAAGACAACTATGTATATTTCTCACAGATGAACTATAAAAGGTATTTTACACCAATGTTTTCTAGGTATTAAGATGTTAAAAACCTTTCAAAATAATGAGATGAAAGAATATAGAAAAAAGAAATGATGCATTTTAACATTTAGTACGTTATCGTAATGTATTTTTGTATGGTTCATTATTGTGTGAATGTTACATTTAATAAAAAATATGATTAAACATGCATCATTAAATATTTGGGAGACTATGTTAGGGTTGTAAAGATGCGTTTGAAGTGGGTGTGGCAGTGGATACCACTAAGTAACACAATATGTGATCATGAATACAAATATTATCACGAAGATGAATATCAAGTTGTATCAGATCAGTACGAGGAATCGCCCAATATGTCTGATTCTTTAATGACCTCACAAAAACATACAAAATACGAAAGTAAGAATAAATTTTAACTCTGTCTTGCAAATAAGTAAACTTTGAAAAAATGAAAACCCTGCCACTTTATTGTAGGACAAAAATGAATATCATATGCTAAAATTATATTAAAGTTTGATAAAATCTAGAAATGCTACACATATGATATGCTTCACAGAATTTTATTGAAATGAAATGATTAGGTTACACCGTAAGATCGGTTCAGAGTAACACTATTTTTAAATTCTATTTTGGCTTTTATATAATACACACATAAAAAGCCACGTAAATATACGAAGAAACTTTTAACCTTTTTTGTAATCCGTATTACATTGCCCTTTTGGAAGCTGGCACATTATGTCACATGGAAACGTATGAAACCCCCATTTCATTTCAATAAAATTCTGTTTCACAATAGTATTTTTCATTATGCATGTTTTATTCAAATTGCTCTGCAGATGAAAGTTCGTATCAACTTTGGCTAATCAATGTTTTATCAATTTTTTTCGGCATGGCTGTATAAAATTGATTTTGATATACTTCTTCAACCAATCAAATGTTGGTATGCAAATGAAGCCAGAGTAAATGCAATGCAGTCATTTCCTTGTATAATTATTCTTATGATATTTAGGATGATTCGATTTAAAATGGAAATTCAGGTTGTATATATCTTTCTACTTGATATAGCAGGTTTCTTTTTCAGTTTAAACATGAAAGGTAACACAGTAATGAAAATTTAACATTCCATATCATTTTAGGAATGCTGCGTTGGCAATATTATTTGAAACAACTAAATAAGAAGCAGGTGTATGTCTATGGTGTCACACCACTACTTTTTGTCCCTATATAATCTATAGTAACTTGGCCGACTTTCGAGGCCTGTTCCTACTTTCCAAATGTTCGTTGGAATATTTCTGGTCTAGTTTCATGTAGACCATTCTTAAATCAACAGATTTAGGCACAAAAAAATACATCATTAAGGAATTGGCGTTTCACAAATTTCACATTTCCCGGCTACCTGTCAAAATTTCCAAAACAAACATGACCTCTGAGCCGCATTACCTCTGCAGCTCTCCCAACATCCTGTAGGAAAGTAATCCCTTAATACAACTATTAAATGCAAGTTGTTGGTCAAAAATACATGTATTTCACCACACAGGCTAAATGTGTTGCAGTTATTCAGTGTTTTCTGGGGAAAATATGACTTTGATGTCCACCCTTTCATTTTTCATTAGGTACTACTTCAGCACCCTACGACCCGGAAGTACTTTGATAGTGGTGTGACACCCTATTTTAGACCAGAATTTCCCCTAATTTGTAAAAGTGGACTCGGCCTTAAGGGGAGGTAACTACTGCGGAAAAGTTGTTCAGTTTATTGTGCAGATCTGGAAACAATAAGTTGATTCACCAACCCTTTCAGGAACACCAACTGACCACTTTATTCGTATACTCAAAACTGAAAATCGGACATTAACTTTAATTTATATAGACAATTTGTTGTTCGGATCGGACGGTTCGGGATTATTCCCGGCATTTTTAAAGAAATGGTCTAACCCAGGAACTTTGTATAAGCTGTAATACATGTTTCCCATTTGGCATGAACTAAATAAGATAAGTTCTTTCGATGAATGGATGAAATGCATTGTAACACTGAACTTATTCAAGTGGGGGTGGATGACGGAATTATAGGCAGTATTTCGCTTTTCATATCTTAAGAAAATCATGAGCTTTTAAAAGTCATTTTTTGAAAAATGTTCATCTTACCAGTTCGGCGATCTTTGCTGACATTGGCCGTTATTTGCCTAGTCCATTAGGTTTCCTCTGCTTAATTACTGAGTAATGAAAATTAATTTTGCCGAGAAGGGAGTTTCTCTGTAAAAGCGGGGTATATTGACCAATATTGACACTTTCTTCCGACTCATCGAGACAGCTCAAAAAGTAGCCGGTAAACCGACAGCATATATGAAACCTAACAGATGTGGAGATGAGCACCGCTCAAAGCAGGCATGTTCATTATATAGACCATATAGTAAAACCAACCGTGGTATTTGGCCTGATATTCCCTGGTAGATTGACTTTCTTTATGCGTGAGATGTAAATACTGGCGATGTACCAGTGACGCCATAATAATTTTAGTGCTCACCATGAAAAGCAATCGAACTTAATGTTCATTGTACAATTTGCCATTTAAGGTACAGTTCATGTTTTTCTTCATCTTGGTCCAGTAATTTCAACACACTGATAATCGTTACGCAATCATCATATTTTGGCGCTAACTTACAGACTTGTGATACGACAAAATTCGATAACACGAAAACTATTTTAAAACATTCCTTCAAATATCATTATACATGTGCATACATATCGTAAACTCTTAGAGTATGCGTATAGTTAAATATCTACGTATAGTTAAATATCTATAAGATATTCAGAGTTTGTTAAATTTGTTACATCAAAATCACAAATTATTGTCAGTGGGACGTTAAATCCAAGATATAAAATATTGAAATGTTTCTGATGCAGTGTAAACATATTTATATAGCTTTGAAAATAAATATTTCAATTGTACCGTAAATTTATATAAATCTGATCACATAAAACCCATAATTTGAAATAATCAGCTCGCTAATTTTGGCTTAAATCGCCCATTTCGACTTAATCTATATCTTTATTATTAGAAGAAATTGATTGCATAGAAAATTCTGGTAAATGATTAATACCTTCCTGAACACACACACACACACACACACACACACACACACACACACATTTCAAGATATCTCCCATCTGAATCAAACCTTAAATGAAAAAGCTAATATTTTATTTAGATGACTTATCATGTACGTTTATGGTTTGCTAGCTAAATGTTTTCAACGTGTGCTTTGAATAATAAGATATTTAATTACATTACTCTGACGCTATGTATTTAAGCTAATGAAGGAACTATTAATTTTGGCGGTAATTCCTTTTTTCTAGAAAGTTAAAACTGGGAAAATATTTTGCACATTTAAGCTGGTCCATTATTATGTGAACAGTAATGGAATATAATCATTTAATAACTATTTTCCTATTTACGGTATATTTGAATTACATCTCGATGTAATGCATTCTGCTGATCCAGTGTTTTAACGAATCTCCGCTTATGAAAATCTCCCCAAGGCAATATTTAAGAAATTTAAACGTGTGCAAAACCTTTACCGAATCGGTGAAATTCCGATCTAAGATCAAATTCTTTACTTGGCGTTTAAGAAAAAACATAAGAACAACATCGACAACGCTAAAACAACAATAACACCAGCACCAAAAACAACAACAGGAGTATTAGCATCAAACTAAAAATCTATCATAAACTGTAAAATTAATTTTTAAATGAGCTCATATTAGCACACCGATTTCTGTTACCGAGTCATTAGAGCATCTGTCTCAAACCGGGGTGTAGATTTGATCCTTTGTCATGACATACAAACGTCTTTAGAATCTCCCGTCGGTTTGGCTCTCAGCACATAAGAGTAGTTCCAGGACTTGTTGGCCCGGTGTAAGCAAAACTTGACTGGGTGTGTTCATGCATGTGAGACAGCACTATATCTTCCTTATGTAGACAAAAAGTCAATCCCCGTGCCAACACATACCAGACGTAAAATGTACCGGCTAAGACGATTAAAAAAACTAGGCTAGAACTTGCATGACTAATAGTAATTCTTGACCTTGAGAGACAGGATCGTGAAGAAGCAATCATAAAGGGAATTTCATCAGTTGTTTTTATAGCTGTAATAAAACGTAATTACGATGTTCTCATTGTTGACTTGAATTTCTAGAACTCCACTGTGTATAAACCACAGCCTTCAAGCGGTATTGTACTAATTAGAAAGACTGTAAACCTCGAGTACTGTTTGGCAAAATTTACACGAGACTGCCTTATCTCCGTGATGTTCTTCGTTAGTTTCCGTAAATTATAACGACCCAAACATTTATTTTTAATGGTAGTGTGGTTTGAGATGATTATATTTCAAATAAGTCCTGGTGGCTCAGTGGTAAGTTCAGTGGTCTTGTAATTACAAAGTGGCTGGTTCGAAATCTTGGTGCAGACAAACATTCTGTTTGAATTCAAAATCATTCTCACATTTTTAGAAAAAAAATGGTGTGTGAGTGAATGGATGAATAATTTGTTGATTTTTTTGCTTTTAATTGTTTTGATGATATTTTATACGACATGTTTAATCTTATATGCGGTCGAGCATTGAAAACTAGCTTTAGTTATAAACAAAAAGTTCGTTAAAATCGTGATGTGTGTGATTTGCATATCGTACATTATAAAAACACAGTGGTCAAAATTCATTTTATAAAAAAGAAGAGAATACATATGGTCTAAGCTATATTCCCACCTACAACCTTAAGTTGCAAACTCTAGCACATTATCATTTAGGCTTGCAGGGCGTATGATACACATATGCTTCTAAGTAATACATTTACGTGTTGTACCATACTTTTAAGTCCATATTTTACCTCGGAAACCGACATAATGCCGTACAAAGGTCACTGAATATTCAGATGTCTCAGGTTAATATTGGAATACAATACTTAATTTAATGCATAAGAATGTGTTTATATAAATACAGCGTAAATCATTGAAATGGCCCATTATAAACTTCACGACTCCTATTTGTATTGTGGTATCTTATGTCGACTGAAAAGCTTTTTAACTTATTCATCTTGACGGTTCCGTACGTTGCGCATGGGTAGATCAAAATTGGGACACGCAGCAGAGATCGATCTCTGTTAATAGGTATCACAACCACAGGGCCACGGCGTCCCTTATATTCTACATAAATGCGTACGTAACCATTTAAAACATGAAACCTGCAGTAAAACTATAAAACCGTTTGTAGCGTTGGCGAGTTGACTTAAATAAAGCTTAAACGCAGGCAATCATATACGCTCGTTTTTTTTTGTTTAAAAGTTTTTAAAAGTTGGTACCAACTACATATCTAATCCAAAAGAAGCATACTTCCTTTTCTATTTTTTTTTCTCTACACGAATAGCCCATGTCGGTTTCCAAATTATCCAGAGACTTTTACGTGTAATTATCAAGCATCATAAAAAATGTAATATGTCATAATTAAAATATGTAAAAAAATCAATGGTTAAGTTTTAAAGAATTTTACCAGCTGTAATTTAAGTAATGATATTATTTTGGACTGCTTTGTCCAGCTTGGCGCCGGAAAACATAAAGGACAAAAACAGTAGAAAAACGCATTTATTTATGATCAAATGTGTTCAGTTTTAATTTTATTTCGTTTACATCGATCTCATAACTTATATTAATCACTCTCGATGGCTCTGGTGGTGGCGTATGTGGTCATTATTGTTGGAGGAAACCTGAGAGCCTGGAGAAAACCCACGTGTCAGTTCGGGCGACCACTGTACCCTCTTTCATGCTTGATCAAGAATCGAACCTGTGACGCATTGGTGAGAAGGAGGCGCGTTGCCAATACGCTATCCAGCCACTCAAAATGTGCAAATCATTTACCAAAAAAACTTTACTATTAATTCTATATATAATACAGACACAGTGCTTAGAATGAGAAACACTTTTGTTAATGTATTTCAAAGTATTCTTTTCTTACTTTTAGTTAAAATGTGTTTATTTTAACAATTTTTACATACTTTTAATCGCATACTGATTGTAACATATTTTAGGTACAATTATTGGATTTGCTTTAAAATTGAATGTATTTTATTGTTGAAAAATATGTAAAAATAACGAACCTTTACCATGGCGTTTAGAAAGTGTAATATGTACCTAAAAATTACTTGGTACATATTTCTAGAATACTTGAATAACCAAACAACACATAAACATGAAAAATGACACTTTTCCCTCTTAATCTGATTTTCAGCAATTTTAGCCTACTTGTGTTGTCTTTGAAGGAAGGGTTTATGTTTTGTTGAGATATAGGATGGTCCTCGAAATCAGTAAGCACGGCATAAACTAATCTAGTTCAGATGGTATACGATTTCAGGTCAGAGCGACATCCAGTGTATGCACATTTGGTTTATGTACTGTGATTTTACAAGAGCCAAATTCTGGACAACTCGTTTGATCTTAAATCCATGGCTTTATTCAGCAAAGAATCACGACCAGGTGAATCTCTATTATTTCTCTTTGTCATCCTATTTTAAAATCAATATAAGTTTGATCATTTGTTATTTAATGTTTTGATCACTACTTTAGTATTGTTATGTGTTTAGACAAACCATGCAGCTTAAATGCTGATTTTTAGCTCACATGAGCACAACGTGCTCAAGGTGAGCTTTTCTGATCGCCTTTTGTCCGGCGTCCGTCGTCCGTCGTCCGTGCGTGCGTCCGTGCGTGCGTGCGTCCGTGCGTGCGTCCGTGCGTGCGTCCGGCGTCAACAATTGCTTCAAACAACATCTCCTCCTAAACCGCTTGGCCAATTTGAAAAATATTTTGCAGGAATGTTCCTTGGATGAAGCTCTACTAAAGTTGTATAAATGGTTCTGGTCCATTGCATAATTAGGTCACAGGAGCTAAAAATAGATTTTGAAAATGCAAACTTTGAAAATCTTCTTCTGCAAAACTGCAAGGCCTAGAGCTTAGATATTTGGTATGTAGCATCATCTTATGGGCCACTACCAAGATTGTATAAATCATAGCCCTATGGTGATAAATGCCCCGCACCAGGGGTCAAAAATCTTAAAAAATCTTCTTCTATGAATCCATAAGGCCTAGAGCTTAGATATTTGGTATGTAGCATCATCTTATGGGCCACTACCAAGATTGTACAAATCATAGCCCTATGGTGATAAATGACCCCGCACCAGGGGTCACTTGTTTTACATAGAGTTATATAGAAAAATCTTAAAAAATCTTCTTCTATGAATCCATGAGGCCTAGAGCTTAGATATTTGGTATGTAGCATCATCTTATGGGCCACTACCAAGATTGTACAAATCATAGCCCTATGGTGATAAATGACCCCACACAAGAGGTCACTTGTTTTACATAGAGTTATATAGGAAAATCTTAAAAAATCTTCTTCCATTAATGCATAAGGCCTAGAGCTTAGATATTTGGTATGAAGCATCATCTTATGGGCCACTACCAAGATTGTACAAATCATAGCCCTATGGTGATAAATGACCCCGCACCAGTGGTCACTTGTTTTACATAGAGTTATATAGGAAAATCTTAAAAAATCTTCTTCCATGAATGCATAAGGCCTAGAGCTTAGATATTTGGTATGAAGCATCATCTTATGGGCCACTACCAAGATTGTACAAATCATAGCCCTATGGTGATAAATGACCCCGCACCAGGGGTCACTTGTTTTACACAGAGTTATATAGGAAAATCTTAAAAAATCTTCTTCTATGAATCCATAAGGCCTAGAGCTTAGATATTTGGTATGTAGCATCATCTTATGGGCCACTACCAAGATTGTACAAATTAGCCCAATGGTGTTAAAAAATCTTCTTCTATGAATCAATAAGGCCTAGAGCTAAGATTTTTGGTATGTAGTAGCATCTAATGGTTCATTACAAAGATTTTCAAAGTCTTGGCCCTACGGTGATAAATGACCCTGCACCCAAGTCTTCTCTGAAACCATATGGCCCATTGCTTAGATATTTGGTGTGTAGTATTGTCAGGGGTAAAATGTTTTAGATTAAGTTATATCAGAATCCTTGTCTGTTTAAAAACCTTGACATCAGTTGAAGCAATGGTACTCAGGTGAGCGATTCAGGGCCATCATGGCCCTCTTGTTTTTGTAAATGCTTAGAAATGACCATGTGCATTTCAGTTTCAAGATGTTTTTATTATCGAAATTTTATTTCTCAATATATCGTTCAATACACCGAGACTGAGCTCTGACGTTACATGTACTCAGTTTGACTTTAACAAATATTATGACTCTCCATCGAGTGGATATGTTAATTACATGATCTGAGTGCTAATTTTAAGAGATCACTTGCCCAAATATTCTTTATAATTATGTTTTTTTTCTACATTCTTTCTACGTTTTTTTACTATTTAAATGGTACGAGAAGTTCACTTTGTATTGTTGAATTTACTTTACTTACGACTGAAATTCAATCGCACATATTCCACATTTGATTTTAAACAGGGATACTTACAAGTCTGTTCTGTGGAAGCACACATTTCTGCAACAGTTTAGTATGCGTCACTATTTCTACGAACAACATTTCCTTCTTTTTACTATTCACGGAATTACAATGTAGTTTTTTTCCATGGTATCGCTCAGTTTGGTTAAATCAATTGTTTATTTAAATTCAGTTGCAAACTGAATTGAAATGTGTTTATAATCGAAGCTTGAGATAACATAATCAATCATTAAATAAATTGTTATGAACAGTCTGCAGTCTATGCAAGGTTAGGGTGCGGCTTCGAAAACAGCTCTTGGACATCTTTGTTTTAAATATTTAATTATAATTTCCTTATTAAAGATATAAAAGAAACTGATAAGAGGGTTTACAACATTAGGTTTATTGGCACAGATTTGAAATTTGATCCTCGTTTATATAAAACTTTAAATTAATATACAAAATAAATGCGACGTAATTACAGTTCTCTCAGCGCTATCAATGACGATGTCTCATTTGTGTACAATTTGTTCCTGTCCAAACAATCTTAATTATTTAAAGGTAGTTTGGGCACTTTCTACTACAAATAGTAGACACCTCATCTGAGTTTGTTAAAATGGTAGAGGTACTCCGAAGTATGGCGTTTTAGAATGAGCCTGCGGTGGATTAAATAACCTGCATACCGAACTCCCTCATTTGTATGTCAACAGGCTTTTACCTACCGGTAATCACGTTAGTTTACACAAACATTTTCTTAAAGACAAGGAAAATGTTGATTGATAAGTTTGATAGTTAAGCATTAAACATTGGTGTTGTTATAAATGGTAGCAATTGCTAACTTTATTATCGATTAAGTTATCATATCAAAAGCAATTACACATTTGATGTGTAAATACATAACTTAATTCTACATTCCAAAAACTATCAATCGAGTTTGAATAAAAATGAAATATCGACGATTGGACTAATCAAAGAGTGCACTTTTTTGCGTAGTTGCGCGGAAGTACGAAACTAGCAGTACCAGTGTGAGTGTATCCATGGGCAATGTACGCTTCTTCAGTTCACGAAGGGGCCTTGGGCCAGTGGTGGTTTACATAACCGCGGATTGTGGCTTGGAAGCCCTTCAGGGTCAAATTTTACCTAACCAAGAATCGTCGAGAGAGATAAATATAAGTTTTAAATAGGGTTTAAGTAATGTTACTGTTTCAAATTTTGAAAAAATAAGGTGAAGTCGTCAATTAATAACGCGTCTTATCAAACAGTTTTTTCATAGTTGATCGGTAGGAATATAAACTATCGCTCTTTTATGTTGGTAAAGTCTTTATTTCCCGATAAATAAACTCGGATAATATATGTATATTTTACGTAAACATACTCCGGAGAATTTCGGTTAAATACTCGAAACAAGTGCTTACTGTACAACGTGACACGGTCCGCAAAATGGCATCTTCATCAGTCGTGTTTTTTTTTCCATTTTAATATAAGTTTTCAGTTCACAAGCATTCACCCTTTTTTAGATTATACAATTATGCGCAATTTTTAGCTTATCTGAAGGGAGTAATCATATACGTAAAAAACCGACAAATTTTCAAAAAAAAAAGAAAAAAAGAAAAAAAGAAAGGCAGAAACCTAATTGAACACTCCAGACTTTCGTTATATATTGTTTCCGGTTACATATTGACACAAACATAATCGAACGTTACCTTTAGACTGCAAACTTAGAAATGATATAAATGTCTGCAGTTGACAGAAACACTTACAATTTCTAAAGACCCGAAAGCCAGCCAGAGACGTTAATTTCCCAGTTTGTCTCGTGGCAGAATAAAAATTATACTTGTGTGAAAACTGTGGTCAAATATAGATTACGTACCGAACTGCTTTTACTGAAAATCACAATTTTAGATTTTTCTCGTCTTAAAATTAAATATATATGACTGCTTTATTCATTGACCTACATTACAGAAATGATGCATATATGCTACTATAAGCATGCTCTAATAAAAAACGATTTTATGTTCTTGAAAATGACATTTTTTGTACTGATATAAAATGTGAATTTTTTGAGTTGATGAAAATCTCATTTTACATGTTTCGTGAACAGTCAAATAATCTTTCAACGTTTTCACAGTACACTGTCGAGCCCATAAAATAGCTTAATGAAAGAAACTCATTTATAATGCCCCGCAGAGTTTACTTACCATTAATTCATGTTCGATTTTAGTAATCGTGTCAGATTTCACCTTTACCTGACGGTGTCACTGGGTTCACTAATATCTGATTAAAGGAGAACTGTGTGAAAGCAAACATTGAGGAATTCAAATTAAATATTTGTTTTCCTTATTTCAGTTTCTCATCAGACGACAATGGCCGAAATCACTGTTGAGACAGAGCATGGGAAGTCCACTAAGTTTATTCACGCTTTCGGCGTGACGGAACCGTAATTTTAAATTTCTTGAAATATTTATTTATAAGTTGTTTTTATTTAGACGGATTTCACTCCGCTATGACTATTATAAGCATAATAAAATGATGATACTTCAGAACTGCCAGTGTATAATAACGTATTGTGTGTTGTAACATAGAGTCCATGCATCGATTAAAACAGAGAGGGACGTGTTATTTTTATGGATTTAAAATAGC
Organism: Solen grandis; assembly: GCA_021229015.1. Taxonomy (NCBI): domain Eukaryota; kingdom Metazoa; phylum Mollusca; class Bivalvia; order Adapedonta; family Solenidae; genus Solen; species Solen grandis. The sequence continues at coordinate 37,100,122 of CM037778.1, forward strand.
CGAATCAGTTGAACACAGACTGAATGTTAATAATGAAAAGTAGGTGCATCTGTAATCCTTTAATTCCAACATTGTTTGCATATTATATTTTCGATGTCTCTCTGCGATTTCACGCCGCAGGTATGTGGAAAGATACCACACCCTCTCAAATTATTTTGACAGTTGTGCTGAATGCCAATCATAATTTAAGGGAGCTATATCAATACAATTTTATCGAACTTGGCATATCCCAGCCGAGGATCGGACCCTCCGACCGCAAACTTTGAAATATAACTTTGTTTCTCTATCGCAAGTTGAAGGGACTACAAGTACTTTTAAATCAAACGTTTTCGAGGGGACTAATTTTCGTTGAATTCATGGTTGGCTTCATTCATTAATATTAATCCCACTAGAATATTTTTAGCACATATGAATAAATCACAGAATTGCTTTTAAGATGACTCCAACGAAATTTATTGTTTGAGGAGATGGTAATTTTATTGTAGTACATGTACGAGTTTATAAAAAACCACTTAGATATAAGCGAAAACTATTTTAGATAATTTCAGATATTTTCATTCTCTATTGATTCTAATAACTACAATATGGACCAAATATTTTCAAAGTCAATCTTCATCACACTTTTTAACAGTACAGAATTCAAGCAGTTATTGCCAGAGGGTGAAAGCCTTTCAGAGCATATCAAGACTGTGAGGTACATGGACATCAGAGACAACGATGTTTATTTAGCCACTTTCCCTAAATCAGGTGATATGAAGTTATTATGCTCATTGATCAAAGGGATGTTTTACTGCATTCAAAGGTCGTATATTAGTGCAAATTATCAAATGAATTATTTTTTATAAAGCCATTTTATTGGTCGCTTCATGGTTTGATAAAGATTTGGAACCAATCAGCATTATCAATTTTGTAAATGACAATATACATGGCATTCAACTGATTCATGTAAAAAATATATTAAATAAATGTGCCCGACTTTTGCTTGTCCTCGATATTTGCTATTTTATACTATTTTTCAGTAAATAGGATTTTTCTTTCATAGTCCTCATATGTAAAAACATGAACTATGTTTAGGATATGATTAAGATAAAAACAACTGGCTTTTCGTTGTGTCAGGAACCAACTGGGCATGGGAAATCATAAAGATGTTGCAGAATGGGTCTAAAGAACATGAGACGTCAACAATGACAAGGACCTTACTGGACATCAAATCTTTGGAATCAGTCAATGAAGTACAGTCCCCGAGAGTCCTTACCTCCCATTATCCAATGCAGCTGATCCCTGTAAGGGTTCTGGAGAAAAAAAATAAAATCATTCACGTCCAGAGAAACCCGAAAGATGTCGCAGTTTCTTTTTTCAACCACCTGAAGCAGGTTTGTTCCCAAGAATTAGTGACACAGTTTCCAGAAATGCTCAGAATGTTCATAGGACAATATGGTGTTGGTAAGTGAAAAAGAATCATTATTTTTGCATAATGGTCTTACCGGTAAAACGTTTTAAATCAAGAGCAACATACTCTGTTTCAATTGATCTTGTTTTTGTTTTTCTGTTGGGGTTTCCCGTTGCTGCGATATGTTTTCAATCATATGGTGCCGTCCAACTAGTTACATGTCGAGGAAAACCCCATGCGTACAGAGTCACCAGTATGGAACGTCGAAACTGTCTTTTATTGAGATCGACCAAAATGCTGGGCCAATTACACTGTTTAGTCTGAGATGCAATGTGCTGGGCGGTAAATCCAATGTATCTAGTTATTGAAGCGTTGTGTTAATTGCTGGTAACAATTTCCTCCGTCAAGGCAATGTGTTGTTAGGTGCTATTATAGTTATGTTTAGTCCTTAAACTAAACAGGCAAGTAGAAATTAAAAAAAATGTTAAGTCAAAACAATATAATATGATTGTGATTCCATCATTATGTTCAGCTGAGGTAGTATATTAGTTAGTATTTTCATTGTATTCAATTTGATTAATATGGTGTTTGGTGCTATAATCATTATGCTTAATTTTTTAATTAAAAATAATGTTGTATTTAGTGTATTTATGTTAGATTAAGAATATGTTGATGTCTACCGAAGTCATTATGTTCAGTCCTGAACACGTACTGTGGTCTGGTACTGTCATTATGTTCAGTTGAATGATTTGCTGCTCGATGCAGAGGCCGTTATGCTGTCTTCTGATAATATGCTGTTCAGTACTTAGACCATTATCCTCAGTTAAGGTGACATTCTACTAGGTGTAATGTCATTATTTTCAGCTGATACAATAAAGTATTCAGTGTAGATGTCATGTTGTACAGTAAGGAAAAGAGCGGTTGGGTTAAGCTGTCATTATGTTTTGTTAAAATAATACTCTATTCAGTAATGATATTCTTATGCTTTGTCATTAGTGTTTTGTTTATTTTGATACTATGTCCGGTTGGTCACCCCTTTTTGCGTTCATAAGTATGATTCACATTAAAATATTCTTTTTGATCGTTTCAAGGGTATCGATATTTTGTATGTTAAAATGGATGAAATATAGACATGTTGCTGTCTAACGTAACTGAACAAATGATATCACACTAAACAATTCGTTTTTTTTTTTCTGAGCAAAATTATAGTGATAGTACCACTGAATCAGACATTATCGCAATAGAATGTAATAACAGTTCTACTCAATTTATTGTCATGGCTGAACAGAATGTCTGTAGCACCCGACAGCGTAGCACTGTAACTGAAAAATAATATAGTATCATTCAGTAATATACTGTCACAACAAAACATTTTAATGGGGCATCAAAAAGCATAATATACAACTGAACATAATAACTACAACACCTTATAGCATCGACTGAACTTTGCATAATTTGTAACCACTTGCCGGCTCAGTGTAAGGACTGACATAAAAATTAGTGCACCTAACAACACATTGCTTTGGCAAAAGAAAATACTTCAAGCACTTAACATTACCCGTCATAAAACTGGACACATTGGAATTACCACCAAATACATTGTATCTCGGACTTAACAGAACACTAACTGACCATCAATATCAGTCGTTCTCAAAGTTTCCGACGTTCCATACACCAGGGTAGGACTATCGAGTTTCTCCAAAACAGCTCACTCTTATTATTAGAAAACGTAACCAAATATTTCTGTATACTTTTATTTTTAATCAGTTCGTTTTTATGCTAGTTATGTCTGTGTTATTAACTGCCAACCTGTAAACAAGGGCTTTTGACTTGATTCTCAGCATTATGTTTAAAGAGCATCAGACCTCTTAATAACAGCTACCTCCAGGTAAATAGCAGTTTTTTTTATTTTTCTTGAACAGCCATTGTTCACAGAATTTACTATGTATTCACATGAACTTTACCTGTGTGTGTTTTAAATCTAACGTACATATTTTTCTAAAATTTGCACATAAGAACTTTAGACTATATATAAATGATATTTGAATTAAAAATATGGGGTTTTAGTGATTTAGCTTATGGTAAAACAGTTATGTTTATTATCAACGTTTTTTGCGTTTAAAATAAAACAACAACAACAAAGCTTTGTCGGGTGTTTTGATTTGCGCTTTCTCACTGCTCAGATAAATTTGAATTTTCATGTAAAAAGACCACTGACGTTCGATTTATTTTTTGTCGTCGTCAACCACCATCAAAGCCCAAAATTAATTTATTGTCAACGATAAGTCGGATTGTGATTTGATATTTCGTAACATATCCTATTAAATCTGGACCAGCCATTTTATTGTATAGTTTATCGTATATAATTAACATATTATTTAAATCAAATCATTAATTACAATCCTAAAAGGCCTTTCAGATTTGTACAGCGCTTTAATTATCATTGCTATTTGCACTTACATTTCAGAACTCTATTCCAACTGGGCCTACTACGTGAAGGGATGGGAGAAATTCTCGGCACAAAACCCAGATCAGATTCTCAATCTTTACTATGAGGACATGAAAGAGGTATGTTATTCTTACTTGATTGTGTTAAAAATCCTACCGACAGTATTGAATATTTTTTGTTTACATGTGTCAGATAAACATATTTGTGATACATCACACTGTAGACAAATGGCATGACACAATCAATCTTTGAACTATCCTTATCAATTGTGCTTTCTAGTTAAAGTCGACACAATTTGATTCAGCTCCTAACTGACATGTAAAGAAATAAGAGGAAATATTTTTATTTCATTCTACTCCTTAAATGATGTAAGGCGGATCATCATTTTATTTCATAGCATTTCTTCGTGTCTTCATACATTGTCTGGTTGCATCGGTTGAGTTAATGATATACCGTGAACACAATTCACAGTCTACGCTTTTCACATATTATTTTTCGGGCGAGGGATTTACAGCGAATTACAACAATGATTTATGTATTTGCTTTTAAAGTTCTATGTACTTCTTGTTTCTGACGATGGATTAATATTGGCTTTATTGGTGGATTTAGTCTGATGCGTCAAAATAATTCAACCGTCATAAAACAACAGGGCATGGTTGGCTTTTCTACTCGAGATATAAACTTGGCATATCAATTAGAATGAATCAAATATGATAATCGCCGAAATATCCATACTACGAAGCCGCCGCCAAAAAAAGATCACGTCAGTAAATAGACGAATACAGTAAATTTTACTATAAAATCGGTTTACTGAGCCTTAAAGTTAATTTCATGGAAATCTTGTTTATTGTCTTTCTTTGTAAGAAAGGTTACGACAGTTTCTTAGTGTTAATTTTGCTTACAGAATCTTGTGCGAGAAATCAGGAAAATTAACGCATTTCTTGGTTGTGACAGAAGCGACGATCTCATCAAAGGAATTGCGGAGGCGTGCTCATTTGAGAAGTTAAAGGTTGCTGACGTGGAGGTAAAAGAGAAAACCCCGCGACCAAAGCTGTTCAGGAAAGGTTAGTTTTTTTGTTGTTCTGATGCATCCACTTTGAAAAAGTGTAGTCATATAGATCTGCCCTAGCCTACCCGACCTTTGTACTTCTCGTTTCTAAATAATGTGTCGCTTAAATCTCTTAATGAACCCGTCATAGACCTTTGCAGGAATGTAAACAAACTTAGGTAGTATATTTCGAAATGCATTTAGTTATATCATAGTACTTAAAGGCCTCTGATTAAATGAAAATGACGTAAATTGGGGGCACCTCAACTTAGTTGACACATTTCTAGTTTATTTCGAAATTAAATTGCATTCCTTGATATTTTCATTTCTGTTACTAGTAGTATAAATACAAAGCTGATTCGGTTGTTATGCTTATTTTGAGTTATACATTTGTTGTCGTAATCTCTGCAAATAAGAAAAAAAAATGTTAAAAAAAACATTATATAGGGATATTTGAATCATATTTGAATTATAATGATAATGATGTAATAACATATAACTAACAGGTGAAGTTGGTGACTGGAAAAACTGGTTCACAGTTGCTCAGAATGAAATGTTCGATGCGTGGTTGAATGAAAAGCTCTGCGACACACAGCTAAGGTTTAGATACACTTTATAGTGGAGATGAAGACGTGCACTCCATTGTGACAGGAAGACTTCGTATTGGCGTTTATGTATACTCTGTGATGACATTTATGTATTGTCTGTAATGGCATTTATGTATACTTTGAAGTGGCATTTAGGTATACCCTATTTCGAGTGTAGGAAATGGAAGTGTTATTTCACAACTAGGTCTTTTGAGCCTCGGACAATAAGCATAACGAAAATAAGTTCCGTCTTTCTACTTACATTTTCAGAATTAAGAAAGATTTTAATTTACCTTTCACTTGTATAAAAGACAAATTCTTTATATTCCAAAGAAAAATATAGAAGTTCATTTTACGCATATTTTACGGATGTTTGTATATGGTGATATAAATAGAATTAAGTGATTACATGTGCTAGTCTTTTTTTTAATGTCCCGGTGTAGTGGTTATCGCATTTTCGACTGTATACCAGTCAAATATATCTGATAAATATGATATATAAACATCCTTTGGACACATATCTTTGCCTGGTTAAGCTACGTTGCGTTTTATACGCCATAATATCCAGGTGTTAACTTGGATTATCCTGGTTCATGAATATTAAGTAAGGTAGTCGAAAGGAACATGTGGAGTCAGGGACCGAACCCACAATCCATTACCCTAGAAAAGGTCGCTAAATTATAACACAGTCTTAGGTCTAATTATGAACTTGAATTATCCTGGTTCATGAATATTAAGCAAGGTAGGCGAAATGAATATGTCGTAGTTAGGGAACAATCTATTACCCTAGAGACTGTCCTCTAATTACACAGTCTCAGGGGGCTATTAAAGTTATGCCGATCAGAACACCTGTTTTAAGAGACTGCTATTGTTGTGATCGACTTTACGGCAGCGACAATATTTCAGCCATACAGTAACGTCCAGCTAATTACATGTCGAGAAAAATCCCGGGAGGATTGAACCACTCACTAATCTACCACTTCTTCGTAGAATCTTTAGAGCGACAGGACCGGGTCTCAAACACACAAGCGGCAAAAAATCAGCATTAGCAGCATCGTTATATACTACTACACGTATCTTATAGTAATACACTTATCACTTATTTTAACACAATAAAATAATCAAAACTTAGGATAAGAAACACATCAAATTTAATTGTTCATTGCAACCGTCTTATCAAAGCAACAGATGAAAGATTGTTAAATTAATCTTCTGGTATATGTAACTACATGTATTACTACTGGCCATTAAATTCGAAACGAAGGCATTATTTGATGGAAGCTATGACATTATCCATTCTTGTCTCTACCGTTAACAATGTAATCATTCTTCTAATGCAAACTCGTTTGAGATCATTCCGAAAAACTTGAAGTATATTTTTAAATTGTAGTTATCAGGAAGTAGCTCTAAGTGGCTCTAACCTGGAGTTTCGTTGATACAACTAATTTTCTCTATCCATAGGTAAATGTATTAAATACGTCAGTTAGCACAAATCTTTGACTCGAAAATAGAAATGGATGAAATATTGTCCAATTATATACCGAATAATTGTCTAAAATATAATAATCTTCTCCTGACTAAATGTACTATATTACATGCAGAAGACATTATATCATTCCTTTTTTTTCATAATCTCTTGCAATATCAATAAAGAAAGAACCCATTAAACGTATATAGACACAGAAACGCAATATTGAACTGTGCGTGGTCAGAATTCTATTATGTCTTGGTCACACAGTTATTAAATTTATCACATTATATCACGTTACGTTCTTCATCATATTCTTAATGATTTTTACATTAACGTAGTTCATTGATGTTATTGTTAACTACGGATTCGGAGGTTGGAAATTCGATCCCCCTACTCTCCCTTGGGAATAATACTTTTTTCAAGGCATCCATTAAGTTTTAAGTACTGGTCCCGTATTCTCGTAAATATAATTGAGTACAATCGCAGGCTTAAATATCTTCCTTGGGTTTGAGCTTCTGTTTAGTATTTGAGCGGTTTTCTTGAAAAAATAATCTAATAAAAATTCATGCTCACATTTAAAGCAGCTCATTCACATATTGCCATTTGAATTTGATTTAAAAACTATCTCTGTGTATTACTTCTGTCATACCCATCTAAAAATAGAGACATGGTCACCCAAATGCAACATTCGCTGATTGTAACAAATGTGGTTTAGTTAGAATTGCCCTTTTTCCTCCGTGTGCCGTCACATGACTGATCACATTCACTCTTCGCGCATGCGCTCACTTTACAGAAGGCAACAGTTTGATAACACTTACAAATTCGCTACCCGGGAGTAGTAAAGGCACCATTCTGCATTATATGTCACGTGGTACAGCAAACACCTGTATCTAGGATACTGTATTCAATAATTAACCGGAATTCCCTAAGGTGCGTTTACGATTAATCGCTTTTTTCCATTAAATGTGAGCTACGTTTGCCGATTTATTTATCAGGAAACTGACTTCACCAACATTAGCGAGGGGAATAAAAAAGAACATTTATTTTTCTACCGATCGACTGTGAACGAGCTTATTTAATCTTTATTTGTGGGATTTAAAGACATTGATCATTTTTATTAAGTAAAAAACAATTTTTATGTTTGAGTTTGAGTATTGGTACGATTTTCAATATCTTCAAGAACTAGGTCCCTGGTTGAACACAGGAACTTTCGAAAGATTTGCAACGAACGTGGCGAATGATCTTAGAAAAAGGGATCGATGAGACAATGACCTTAATGTCCCAGTTTCTTGTTATTGTTTGAGCTTAACCCGAATGCACCTTCCCCATGAAAGCCTCTATGTGAATTGCATCATCAAACTGAACTTAACTCATAAAATTGTTATACAAGGGATGTTTCAGAAATAAGTGTGTTTTCTTTATATCTTTTCTGCATTGTATTTAAAAAATGTTAAAGTCCGTGATTTTATCAGAACACGCTCAGCCTACTTTTCTCACCATATTAGCATATAGTGCCCTCTCTGATCAAATAAGTTTCCGGTGGATTTCCTGTATTCTTTCATTATACATTTCAATGAGTCGATTTTAGAGGTTATTAAACTTAATTTGTGGCTGTGAAATTTGTGAAAAAATATTTTACTTTTGTAAAACTTAAGAGTTTTAACAACTCAGTCACAGAGAACCCCACATAGAAGCTTTAAATGAATATGTAAATGCTAATTAAAAGATTGTCTGCTTAATTCCCGTTGTTGTAGCGGTAAATTATTCAGCCGAATAATTTGCGCTATATATAGGGTCTGATATGTATTGTTATTTCATATCAAATTTTACTAACGATTTCATCAAATTGTTATTAAGACAGCCTCTGGCGAGCTTAACGTTTTCCTGAACGAGTTAAGTAAAATTTGATATGAGATGATAATTCATGTCAGATATTTTTATCATTTGACCTATACTGACAGTAAATCGCGATTATAACAACTAACAAATAAAAACATGGATGAACGGACTGTGAACGATTTACTACTTGTAATCAAACACCAAGAAAATAGTTTCAAATAATAACTGAAAATAACGATTGTATTTCTCATTTTCAACATCATATGAATAATGCATCTTTTTATCACTTTAGTTGAATCAATCACATTTAATTTAGCTGTTCAAGTTCAGCACATATGCATATAATTATATAAATCATGCGCGTGACGCGGAGTTATGAAATTCGGCCTTACTGTTATATGTAACGAAATAAATATAAGGAAATATATGATGTTTATACGAAACCGGAAACAGCTTTTATAGCATAATGTCAGATGATGAAATTCTATATTATATTTTTTTTCCATCTCCTTCTCTTTCTGTTTCGTTTCGTCCTGTAGTGACATTTAGGTATACTCTGTAGTGACGTTTAGGTTTACTCTGTAATTATCAAGATTTGTGTGTTTTGATTTGAGTCTTAGCGGCGAATATTATAAGCGAGTTGCTTGTGGGCTAATCTAGTATTGACATTGCTATACATTGTATATGCCATTTTCGTAGGATTAATACTGTGTTCTGCATTTGACTCAAGATTGGTGAAGTCGTAATAGGTATTAACCTTATATTTGTTAAGAAAGCTCTAAATTTATCTTTCACATATATAATAGACAATTCTTTAGATTCCTAAACGAAATATAGAAATTCATTTTACGTATATTTATTCATGTGTTTGTCTTTTTTTAATGTTCCAATGCCGTGGTTATAGTATTTTTGACATTTATCGCATTTTAGCTCACCTGAGCACAACGTGTTCAAGGTGAGCTTTTGTGATGGCCCTTCGTCCGGCGTCCGTCGTCAACAATTTGGCTTGTTAACACTCTAGAGGCCATATTATTAGGCCAATCTTCACGAAACGTGGTTCAGAATGTTTGTCTCTATAAAATCTTGGACAAGTTTGAAATTGGGTTATGTGGGGTCAAAAGTAGGTCACGAGGTCAAATTTTATGAAAACCTTGTTAACACTTTAGAGGCCACATTTTTGGCCCAATTTTCATGAAACATGGTCAGAATGTTTTTCTCCATGAAATCTTGGACAAGTTCGAATTGGGTCATGTGGGGTCAAAAAGTAGGTCACAAGGTCAAATCTTAGAAAAACCTTGTTAACACTCTAGAGGCTACATTGTTGGCCAGATCTTCATGAAAATTGGTTGGAATGTCTGTTTCCATAATAACTTGGACAAGTTCAAATTTGGGTCATGTGGTGTCAAAAAGTTGTTCAATATGAAAAATCCAACATATGTTGCTCATTTATAATCAGGTGAGCGATTTAGGGCCATCATGGCCCTCTTGTTCTTTGTTTGTTTGATTCTCGTTGTTGTAGCGGTAAATTATTCTCGTTATATTTTCCTTTCATCTACTTCTCTTTCTGTTTCTTTAATTGTCTTACATAACATTCAATGAGAGTTATTGAAATTGTTATGCAGAACCGTGTCATTTCCATATTTATACGTAGCAGCCGACAGTGTCACGGGTGTTCTACTTTTAAAGATATATGCACTATCTTTAATGCATCATTTAACCTTACACACATGCGTTATCTAAAAAAACACTGGCTTGTGTATTTGCTGTAACGTTATTACGAAGTTTGTGTAAGAGACGAATTAACATCAGATTTGGGGGTATCTATTTAAATGTGATTGGTGTTAAATAACTGTACTACGATTTAAGTGTTTTTCGTTTTTGATTTTCCCCCAAGACTACATATATTTGTTATCTCATAGGTTTCATCTAAGCACTGACTGGGGATCCGTTTTTCAACCAATTCTTATCGAAAGTTTATGCTTTGGATAAGTACTTTGTGTCCAGGAACGCCGTAAAGATATACCCGACTTCCATCCTATGGATCCGTCCGTCTGGCAAATGTGATGGAGCAAACACCATCATTCAAATCTTGCATTTTATTCCAATATATTCACCGGTATTATAATGCATATGATATCTTATTTGTTGATCAGTTACGTATAATACCGGGATTATTCCACAATATGAACACTTTTTGAATGATAGTGTTGGCTCCATCACATTTGCGAGGGTTCCTTCACATTGCCGATGGCACCAGCACCTTGTCGATGGTTCGATCGCATTTGAATAAAAATATGAGTATTTTGTTTTTAACCTAGCTAAGTGAACTATTTTTTTTGTGTGTTGAGCCAAAGGTGAGTTTGGGACAATGGACAGTTCCTAAATTGCCAATCAAGTATTTTACATTAACCAATTTATCCAACCAGTACGAGTGTAAAGCACATGGTGAACGGTTGACCTACTTTACTCAAAAGAACATGTGCTATTTGTTTGTGATACTGTTTGTGAGATCTTGGCCTAGGTATGAATAGAAACTGTCAAAATATCAAAAGTGGGATGATTTTCACACAAATTGCGAAGCCGTCCATGATACATGCACAGTTAATGGGGAAAACATCTATTTCACGGTAGAAAAATCACTTAAGATGTTTCTCCTCGAAAAAGAAAACACACGAGTTGATATTTGATAAAAGTTCTTGCAACGTCATTTTGGGGTGTTTTTTAATATTCTATCCAAAGTGATGAGATAAATGTTCTACGTGGTATGACAGTCTTCGATTTTTGAAAAAAAGCAAAAACAAAACAACAACAAGCATGTTCAAGAACGGATTTTTTTTTTTTTTATAAAATGTGCTTACCCTTTTCAGCCTTGTTTAGGTCGAGGACTTTACAGTGGTGGTGTCAAGGGCTCTCATTTAAACAGATAACCAAATGTGAAAGAGTTAAATAATCCGTCGAAATAAAACAACTTTTTAATAAAAAATTCAAAAAATATAAAATTTACGGGTACGTCACGCTGAAAGCGTGAATAAACTTGGTGTACTTCCCATGCTCTGTCTCAACAGTGATATCGGCCATTGTCGTCTAATGAGAAGCTGAAATATGGAAAACAAGCATTTAATTCGAATTCCTAAAATTTTGCTCCGCAAAATTTTCCTATGGTCAGAAATTGAACCAATCTTGCTTTCAGTTTTAATTGAGAGCAAGGAATACATTATCATTATATCATGGTGTTACCTACATGAGACTGATTAAGTGCTACATTACTGCGAAAATATGCTGTAGACAAATAAAAGTATTCAAAACCTAGATACATTATCCTGACACTGTACCAGCCAGTCCTGGAACTACGCTTATATGCTAAGCGTCAATTACACGATATGTATACATGCTTTTTACCAGTATCATTCTTTATGGTATTGCCATATGCACCCATGACCTCATGTAACGGGACGGACGCTCCAATTACTCGACCAGGGAATCCAGTCAAGTGGGCCTAAAGGTGAAATGTGACATGACTAGTAAAATCCAACATGAATTAATGGTTAGTAAACTTTGCGAGCACTATAAACGGTTTTCTTTCATTAAGATATTTTATGGGCTCAACGTTGAAAGATCCTTCGACTGTTCACGAAGCATGTCAAATTGAGATTTTCCTCAGCTCAAAATCTTAAATTTCGTATCAGTGCAACTATGATATTTTAAAGAACATAAAAATCGTTTTCTATTAAAACATGCTAATACTAGCATGTATGCACATTTCTACCATGTAGGGCAATGAATAAAGCAATTATATATATATATCAAATATTTAGATGAGGAAAATCTAAAATAGTGATATTCCGTTAGCGCCGTCTGGTACGTAATCCATATCTGAGCACAGTTTTCATGCCAGTATAATTTTTATACTGCCACGAGACAAACTGCGAAATTAGCGTCTCTGGTTGGCCTTCGGGTCTTTACAAATTGTAAGTGTTTCTGTCAACTGCAGACATTAATATCATGTCTAAATTTCAAATCTAAAGGATACGTTGGATTATTTTTGTAAGCGGAAAAATTATATAACAAACGATTAGATTTCTGTCTTTTTTTTTTTTCTGAAATTTTGTCGGTTTTTTTAGTATATAACTACTCCTTTCAGATAAGCTAAAAATTGTGCATATTCGTATAATCTAAGAAAGGGTGAATGTTTGTGATCTTAAAACTGATATTAAAGTGTTTAAAAAATGATAACATACGTAACGTTCTTTAAAGCAATTTGTTCACTGATGGTCATTGACTAAGAATTTAATTTGATTTAAAAGATATATGTGTATATTACACTATCAATATCCATCTACAGAAGCATGTTCACCATTGCAACTTTTCGTGATTGTAAAAATCATTTGTTGTTTCTCCACCACAGGCAACATCGTTACAAACGGTATTGAACCAAAATTTAGAATTATAACACCTATATTCGTCTCATTTCGTTTCCTCTTTGTGAATGTGCTTACTTCACCGGCTGAAAAAAGGGAACACTTACGGCTGGTGAAGACGTCATTTTGCGGAACGTATCACGTTGTTCAGCAAGCACTTGTTTTGTTTATTTAAACGGAATTATCCGAAGTATGTTTAAAATAAAAATATAAATACACTTTGAGTTTATTTATCAGGAAATAAAGACTTCACCAACATAAAAGAGGGGTGGTTTTATTCCTACCGATCAACTATGAATGAGCTGCTTGAGAAGACGCGTTATAAATTGACGACGTCACCTTATTTTAACAGTGCTTTCAAGTGTTCAAAATTTGAAACAGCAACATTACTTTAACCCTATTTACAACTTATATTTACCTCTCTCGACGATTCTTGGATTTGACGGGTGCTTTGTGAAGTAAAATTTGTCCCTGAAGGGCTGCCAAGCCAAAATCTTCGGTTATGTACATTACCACTGGACCTTGGCGTCCTGGTTGACAGAAGAAGCGTACATCGCCCATAGATACACTTACACTGTTACCGCTCGTTTCGTACTTCCGCGCAACTACGCAAAATAGTGCCTCTTTAATAAGTCCAATTGTCGATATTTCATTTTTACTTTTACTCGGCTGATATTGCTTTAGAATGTAGAATTTAGTTATGTATTTACACGTCCATTTTGTAATTTATTTTGATATGATATCTTATTCGATAATGAAGTCAGCAGTAGCTACCAATAATGACAACAGCAATGTTTAATGCTTAACTTTCAAACTTATCAATCCATATTTTCCTTGTATTGATGCATCTTATGTCATTAGGAAAATGTTTGTGTAACCCGCATAAAATCTAACGTGATTACCGGTAGGTAAAAACCTGTTGACATACAAATGAGGTTTTTCGGTATGCGGGTTATTTAATCCACCGCAGTCAACATTCTTAAACGCCATACTTCTGATTACCTCTGTCATTTTAACAGACGCTAATGAGGTCTCTACTATTTGTAGTAGAAAGTGGTCGATCCCATACTACATTTCAAGTAATCAAGATTGTTTGGACAGGAACAAAATGTACACAAACGAGACATCGACAGTGATAGCACTGTTAGAACTGTAATTACGTCGCATTTATTTGTATATTATTTTGAATTTGATAAACGAGGATCGTAATTCCTAGCTGTGCCAATAAATCTTTTGTTATAAACCTTCTTATAAAATACTTTTATATCTTTAATATTGAAAGTATTATTAAATATTTAAAAAAATGTCCCAGAGCTGGTATCGAGGCCGCACCTTAACCTTGCATAGGCTGAAGAGAAACGAGCATTAAGTTTTTCATAATTTATTTAATGATTAAGTTATCTCCAGCTTCGATTTTAAACACATTTCAATTCAGTTTGCGTTGAATAAACAGTTGATACTGCAGAGTACTGAGGTCTTCGGCTGGGTACCAGGGTTACGATCCATTGAGCCCAGAACCCTTCCTTCTTGAATAGCGGATCGACAGTGTTCATGACTCACTGCCCCTCGGTACCTGGCTTCCACTTCTGTTGCTCGCGTTTGCTCCAGTGCAAGCTGGATGCCCTTTTCGCGGACATTACAATTGTCTGCCATGCAGCTTTTCTCTCTCTACCAACTATTCCTAGATAGCCCATTGTTTTCCAAACTGACTGTTCAGGGAATCCTTTGCAGCCAACCTCCAGTGGGAACAGCCACGTGTTCCATGCCTATTTTGGCATAACTGCTTGAGTGCTGTGTACTTCAGTTGTTTGGTTTCATGAGCTATCTGACAGCGCTCTTTCCATGGTACAGTCAACTAAACCATATACCTGCATTTACTTTCGGAAAGACCACAGGACAATATCTGGGTGTAATGTTGTTTGGACAACTAGCTGAACGGCCTTTGCTTTCCTCTGCTCCTCCTATGTTATTCTAATCTCATTCTGTAGCATCTCCCTTCTTTCTCCTTTGTTAGCTGATGACCACTGAGTGTGTCTTGCTGTACATAAGCAATGACGCCCTAGACAAGCTTTTCCAACGATGTCTATGTGACTCAGAATGTCCTTGGTTTGTTGCACTGCTTGACTTGCTGACTACTTCCTGCCAGTTCGGGTCTCTCTTTCTGCCTGACTGTCTTTTTAATCAATTGATTCCTGCAACGTGGTCACCAAACTCACCTTTGCCAGATATGGTTGTCAAAGGTAACTGAAGCTTGTTACTTCGTCCATACAAGCAAATGGTGGTGAAACAGTGTGATACACCCAACCAACGACGGTTTTCTTATTAATGAACTTCTCGAGAACTTCCGCTGTGGTTGATATCATCTTATATACTGTCATTGGCCAAATCAGACATTGTAGTAGACCGTGTTGGTACAGCCATAGTTTAGGGTGGACGTCCTTCAATTATTTGCATCTTTTAGGCTATCGTCAAACCATCTGCCCAAACATTTGATAGGGCTTTCTGTGAAGGAATCTCTTCATTCTGGATCTTAAATCGGATATTGGTAGCAACTTTGCCCTTCCTTATAATCAGAGTTCCTAACTTATTTGGCTTGAATATCGTCCGAGCCTAGGTAACTGTCTCGTCAGGAGCTGTGACTATGTATGGATATGGTCATTACCATCACAAAAGGTATCACAGAGATGGTACATCCCGTGACAATCCCCTTCTGATGATGTTGCGCACTTATTGAAACTTCACTTGCTGTAAAATACAGACGGATGTCATCATAGTAACTACTGATAAATTGTTTTGCCAGTCTTGGGACATGGTAGTGTTCAAGTGCTTTCATGATGAGTTGGTGTGGGATTGACCAAAAGGCATTGCTTAGGTCGAGCCATACAATGGTCAAGTTCTCCTTGTTGATATTTGCTTCCTGAATCAGTTGAGATATGGCACTGGTATACTCAATAAAGCCAGAGAACCCTGGGGTCCCTCCTTTCTGTACCGAAGTGTCCACATAGTTGTTTTCTATCATGCTGTGAGACGTCTGGCAAGTACAGAGAAGGAGAGCTTTCCTTCTACGCTCAATAGGGAAATTGTCCTAAACTGTGTGATGTCCTTAGCGTCTCTTTCCTTGGGTAAAAAGGTCCCGTCCGCTATCTACCAACTGGATGGTACTTTGCCTTTTTGCCAGTGCCAGACAACTTTCATGAGGTTCCACAAGCGATGTAGGCAGTTTGGGCAGTTTCATAATTTTGAAAGGGATTCCACTCGGTCCAGGAGATGATCCAGCTCGAGCCTTTCTCACTACATCTATCACCTCCTTTCACGTCGGTTCTGAAATGTCTAGCTCCAATGTTGGTGGATTTTCAGTGTTTCCTCACGGCTGGGGTCAGAATGTGGAACTGTTCTATTTCCTCCTTACTGCACTCCAACTTTCATGACTTCTCCCCGGCAAAAGGGATTGTGTGAACTAGAAGAGGTTTGATGAAAATGCACCATTGTTTCTAGTTCTAGCTTTTTTTCTCCGAAACTCACTTTCTGCTTTCTTAAGGTTAGTCAGATGTTTTCTTTCTATCCCTCGCAAATGCTGGAGCCCATTTTTTCTCCTTTTCAGATGTTGTACTGTTTTGTATTGAACTTTCTGCTTTCTCAAGCCCTTCCAAACCTCCTCTATCTGCCTTTGTCTCCTGTTAGGTTGAGGCTTGGGTCTGCTTTTGTTCTTCTGTTCTACAACACCAAACCTTTCCTTTCCAACAGAAAAACAACAACATAATTATGAATATTATTTGACATGTGATCACTTTATTGAATAAGCATTGATTTAAATCATGTAATGAACATATCCACTCTCATGGGAGAGTCATAATATTTGTTTTTCTATCACTACTCAGTGATAACGTAAGTCAAACTGACTACATGTAACGTCAGAGATTAGTGAGGGTGTATTGAACTATATATTGTAAAAATAAAAGTTCGATTATAAAAACATCTTGAAATTGAAATGCATATGGTCATTTCTGTGCGTTTACAAAAAGCAGCATATAAGCTGCATGATTTATCTAAAAACATACAATACTAAAGTAGTGATCAAAACATTAAATAACAAATGATCAAATCTATATATTAAGATAGGATAAGAAAGAGAAATTTTATAGATTTACCTTGTCGTGATCCTTCGCTTAATATAGCAATTGATTTAAAATCAAACGAGGTGTCCAGAAAATGGCTCATGTAAAATCACAGTGCATAAACAAACTGTGCATGCACCGGATGTCGCTCTGCCCTGAACTCGTATACCATCTTAACTAGATTAGTTTATGCCGTGCTTACTGAATTCGAAGACCATCTTATATCTCAACAAAATATATACCCTTCCTTCAAAGAAACCACAAAAAGGCTAAAATTGCTGAAACTGCTTTAAAACAGAGGGTGGTGGGTCGACTTTTTCTTTTTGTTTTTCTCTTTTAACATTATTTTCTGTATCGCTCATATCAGATTTAGATTTAGATTCATTTTTTTTATTTTTATGTGTTATTTAATTAATAAAAAATTCTAGGTTTATGTACCAAGTAAATTTTAGGTACTTATGAAATTTTCTAAACGCCGTGGTAATGGTTCTTTATTTTTACATATTTTTCAACATAAAAATTATTTAAATCTTTAACCAAATCTCAAAATTGTACCTACAATATGTAACAATCAGTATCACACACAGCACGATATTATCGAACTTATTGTTTATTATTCAAGCTAGTTTCTCATTGCTCGACCGCATATAGGATTAAACATGTCGTATAAGAAATCTTCGAAAAAATTAAAAGCAAAACAAAATTCAACAAAATATTTATTAATCCACTCACACTGCAAAAAAAATAAAAAAATGTGAGAATAGTTTTGAATTATAAAAAAGAATGTTTGCACCAAGAATTCGAACCATCCAATTCGAAATTATAAGACCACTGAACTTACTTAACACTAAGGCACCCGGATTTATTTGTAATATAAACATTGCTAACCATACTACCATTAAAAACAAATGTTTTGATCGTAAAAATTTGCGGAAACTAACGAAGAACATCACGGAGATAAGGCAGCTTCGAGGAAACTCGAGGTTTACAGTCTTTCTAATTAGTAAATTACCGCGTGTGGCCGCTCAAAAGCTAAGGTTACTACACGGTGCAGTTCTAAATTAGTCTGCATCACGATCTTGTCTCTCAGGTCACGAGTTACGATTAGTCATGCATGTTCTAGGCTATGTGCTGAGCGCCAAACCGACGGGAGATTTTAAATACATTTGTATGTCATTGCAAAGGAATTGACCTACGACATCCTGGTTTGAGATAGACGCTCTAATTACTCGGCCACAGAATTCGATGTGCTTATATGAGCTCTTATTAAATTAATGTTAAAGATTATGATATATTTTTAATTTGATGTACAGACCGTAATCCGTTCAAGTACACCAAATCTGCGTTCCGTTTGCGTTTGAACATCGTTTCATTTGCGTTTGCAAATCGTTTCATTTGCGTTTATCGTTTACGTTTCTAAACGATAAACGCTGGATATAAACGCTGAATGCATCTATAAACGATTACAAACGCATTTGCATTTCAACTTCGTTTATTTTCGAACCGTTCTCCGTTTGCGTTCACCGTTCACCGTTTGCGTTCACCGTTTGCATCGTTTTTCGTTTACCGTTTACACAAACGCATCATCTCTGACACTGCTTTCTGCACGTATCGGACCCAAACCATTTCGGAACCTAGACTAATGGGACCCTAGTGAAATCGTACCCCTGGACCTATCTGTCTATACATTCTAAACGCTGGAAGTAACTTAAACAATTAAGTCACAAAAAAAGTATTAGTGGCTATAATTTGAATTATTAAAATCAAATTTATTTTTCTAATTTGTTAGAGGGAAATCGGTGAAGTGTAAGAAAAACATTTTAAATTGTCCAATGTATGCAGATACATGGTACACGTAGACACTTTATTTCAAGGTATTATGGTAAATGTATAGCTTTACTGCAAACAGATAACAAACCACTGGGATTTTGTTTAAAAAACATTAAATCAAGAGGAATTGTATTCTTTAATTTAGAAAGTTATTCTGATAGGCAGTTCATTAGTTAAATTTTTCTTCTTCGTTTTGTAGGCATGTACGTTTATCAATGTAATCAACTACCAAGACATTGTAAAACAATTTAGGTCTACTATATATCAATAGTCATCTTCACATGAGCATTTCTTTTTTATATAACAGGTGTTTATCCCGGTGTTTATAACTGAAATTTGTCCGACTCGTATAAATAATGGGGTGGCAGATATTCACGTCATAAACATATTGCATTGTGTCACTTGTGTGTAACAATATATTTAGACTTAAATGATACAATTTTCCGTTGTTGAAATTTATCGAGAACGTATTTAGAGAAAAAAAAAAAAACAACATGATTAATGGATAAAAAAAAAAATAATAAAATATTACAACAACCACGTGTAACAAACAAGCTCTCTTAATTTATCGGCTAATATTGTACATGTAGTCAATTTGGGGAATCTTCGGCAATTTCATACATACAAGCTGCCGGATGTTGTCATAATGACTAATCAGCCTATCACACTAACTTAGACAATTATCTTCTCAAAGTGTCACAATACCCGTTCGCCAATACACTGACTGGTCTAGTCGCCGTTAATAAACGCTTATACAAACACGTGAATAGAGAACCAATTCTAGGCCGCTTTTATGTTTATTACATAAACAAAAATAAATCTTATGACGGGGGAAAGAAAAAATCCCTTTTTACTTTATTGTAAACATTTAAAACATTTTTTTACAATTGTATCACTCATTTATTTAACAAAAAAAATGCTTTTGGCATAAATGAATGCACTATTGATGTGGTTTTTTTTTCGTTAAAATATAATTGCACTGTCAACATAACCACGATAAAGTTAGAGAATATCCGAATCCCATACCTCAGCGTTTAATGCAAACGTTTTGATACCGTTTATCGTTTGCGTTTATCGTTTGCGTTTATCGTTTTGTATAGTTCGTTTGCGTTTGTGAATCGTTCGGCCGTGAAACGTTCGATCGTTTACGTTTTCGTTTAACGTTTCGTTTGCGTTCCGTTCGTGTTTCGTTTGCGTTTGAATAGCGTTTCGTTTACGTTCGTTTGGTGTACTTGAACGGATTACGGTCTGTAAATACTCCTGCTGTTGTTGATTTAGTGTTATTGTTGTTTGTCTAATACGTCAAAGAAACAATTTTTATCGAAGATCGGAGTTTCACTGATTCGGTAAAGGTTTTGTACTCTTTTATATTCCCTAAATATTATCAACACACTATCAAACTCTCTCTCTCTCTCTGTTTATGTATTTAATCCCTTTGTTTTGTTTCAATATTTTTCCTTATAATAATTTGCGGAAACTAACGAAGAACATCACGGAGATAAGGCAGCTTCGAGGAAACTCGAGGTTTACAGTCTTTCTAATTAGTAAATTACCGCGTGTGGCCGCTCAAAAGCTAAGGTTTCTACACGGTGCAGTTCTAAATTAGTCTGCATCACGATCTTGTCTCTCAGGTCACGAGTTACGATTAGTCATGCATGTTCTAGGCTATGTGCTGAGCGCCAAACCGACGGGAGATTTTAAATTCATTTGTATGTCATTGCAAAGGAATTGACCTACGACATCCTGGTTTGAGATAGACGCTCTAATTACTCGGCCACAGAATGCGATGTGCTTATATGAGCTCTTATTAAATTAATGTTAAAGATTATGATATATTTTTAATTTGATGTAAATACTCCTGCTGTTGTTGATTTAGTGTTATTGTTGTTTGTCTAATACGTCAAAGAAACAATTTTTATCGAAGATCGGAGTTTCACTGATTCGGTAAAGGTTTTGTACTCGTTTATATTCCCTAAATATTATCAACACACCATCAAACTCTCTCTCTCTCTCTCTGTTTATGTATTTAATCCCTTTGTTTTGTTTCAATATTTTTCCTTTGCTTACTTTCCTTTTATCTTTTATCATTTATACGTGTTTCATTGCTAATCAATATCAAGTTACTAAGTATACTATATATTCGCAGAAATTTCCCAATTGTGTCATCCTTGCAAAGGAGAAAATTTGATAAGCGTTCAGCATTCGATTTTATCCCATTTCGTATATGAGTAATATGGCTAGGTTTGGTCAGGGAGTTTACTGAACAAATTGGCGATCTTGGCGTCAAAGGCCCCTCCTAATCGTCATATTCAAATATTTCAAGATAGTTTATGTATAGTGTCAAAATTCTAAACGTTTTACCAATAATGACCAACTACGGGTGGGGGAGGGGAATACGCCACTTATACACGGAACTGGAAATATCAGATCTGTAAGGTTGTCAACCTTTAATGGCATTTAGAAATTAAAGGCATATGTGCACAATTCAGTTATTTTCTATAAAGACAATGAAGGAAAATTAAAACTAGCCGTAAGAATTTTCTACAACTTTGGTAGATTATAGAGAATTACATTAAAAACTAATTTATGGGAAAAAATTGGGGTCACCGCTCTATCTTTTTAGTGATTTTCTTGTGCTTTTATGTCATTTTCAAGGGCAGATATTATTTTATTATGGCATCACTGGTACAGCGCCAGTATTCACATTCCACGCAGAAAGAAAGTAAATCTACCAGGGAATATTAGGCCAAAGACCAGGGTTGATATTACTATATGGTATATATAATTAACATGTCTGCTTTGACAGATACTCCTATCCACATCTGTTTGGTGTAATATATGCTTTCGGTTTACCGGCTACATTTTGAGCAATCTCGATGGGTCTATAGAAAGTGTAAAGATTGGTCATTATACCCCGCTTTTACACAGAAACTCCCCTCTCGGCAAAATTAATTTTCATAACTCAGCAATTAGGCAGGCTCGGCAAATTATGACCAATGTCGGCATAGATCGCCGAACTGGTAAGATGGACATTTTACTTGTTTATACCTCTTTATTCAAACACATTACTGGTAGCGAAATACATAAATAATTTTAACCTTGTATTACAAGTACAACGATATACTTAATTTAACGACAGATTTCTTGTAAATATCGCGCTTCATGTTAACCTATCCATATTTCTAGCAATAAAAAATAGTATAAAAAACACCCGCATTGCTGTCAGATAAACAAATATATATAATTTACATCCATGTACAACGTCAATTTAGGTCCTAAAAATGACTTTTAAAAAGGCATGCTTTTCTTAAAATATGAAAAGCGCAATATTGCCTATAATTCCGCCAACCACTCCCTCTTGAATTGCATTTAATCGATTCATTGAAAGAGTTTACAGTTATCTTATTTAGTTTTTGCCAAATAGAAAGCATGTTTTACAGCTATTCACAGTATCCTGGGTTAGACCAATACTTTGCGAATGCCGTGAGTAATTCTGAACCATACGTTCCGAAGAACAAGTTAATTATACAAATTAAAGTTGTGTCCGATTTTCAGTTTTGATATACGAAAAAGTGGTAAGTTGGTGTTCCTGAAAGGGTTGGTGAATCAATTTTTACTACAAACGTGTTAGTGTACGCAGAACTACGTGTAGCTGTGGTACTGTAATAGATAGGAGGCAGTCAGGAGAAGGATCCAAATTACAGATTACTTCAAGCGATCGCTGATGGCGAAAATAATTTCTGCCTCATGGTTTTTTGTTAGATAAAATCATCTCCAAGGCAGGCGATATTTTCCTTTCTATTATTCAATTCTTTATTTTTTATGTTAAGTACCTGCTTCAAATTAGATATTTTCAGATCTTATTTTCTACTTTTCTTTATGACATTATCTTATCAATCCTATTTCTTGTCCTTTATTGAGTTTGTACATTTCTGATATCGATATGTTTAATTGCACGGCGGATCACCGCCGGGCATACTGTTTTTGATTCAATGGAACCGGATCTGGAGGCATAAAATCCTTTCGGTTGCAGTTTCGGCATTTTTTCGTACTAAAACATGAACTTTTTGCTTAGTTTTGAGGGAGCATGAAATAAAAAAAGGGATAATAGGCAAAAAAAATTTCCAAAAATGATATACTCAATGCTGAAATGAAGGCAAAATATGTAGCAATTCGGAATTTATCCTTTCGTATCCCATTCTGTTTTTAACATGATTAGAGATTATTTTTATTAATATCATCAAAATGTCCATTTCAACATAAAAACATACTCCATCAATTTTAATTATAAACTGAAATATACAATTTCATAAATATCATTTTGAAACGGGAATAGCGCAAAACCATTATAAGAATCGAGACTTTTTCATATCCTGAACGAAGCAGAGCGAGATTTGAAGCCCAACATACGACATTTTGATCAACAAAATTGCAATCTACAACTGTATTAAAAGTCTATACACGGTAAGTTGATATTTATTGAAATCACGAAGCTACATTAGATAGAGGTTTATGAAAAGTTATATAAATATCTTTTTTTAGGTTATTATATAGATCCCAGAAATGAAAGTACATTTCGGAAAGGGGAAAGGTTCGGATTTTTACATTGCTGTAATGGTAAGCGATTATTTTAATGATGCTCGAAATTTCACAATCAGATGGCTGCAGTATTTCTAGGAAGAGGAAAACATATTTGGTGAAATCAGTGAAAATATGCATTGGAATATCTGCTTACTAGTGAAATTATTTTTATAAAATAATTTGAAAAAAGAATTCCACCTAAAAAGGGGGGGGGGTATTTCAAATTAATTCTTCATTTTATCAAAATTCATTTCAAATATCTGCAGCTTTGTGGTTAGGTATGAGTGTAATTAATTTATTTAAGATATGTATATAATGAGTGAAAAAAAATGGGAAACAATTTCAATTAAAAAACTAAACATCACTGGAAAGAGCTTTTTAAGAACTTACACTCTTGTTCATATACTCTCGATAAAACATTTTAGTTTTAGACCTATTTGAGGGCCGAAGAAAAAAATCGTAATATGACCCTGACGTTTGCAATTGTTTTTCTTTCCAAATATAACAATAGATAAACTTAGAAAATTTCATGAAGAATGAAGAAGAAATAAAGTCAGGAGCGATAAAAAACATATTTTGAAATTTTAATTTTTCCTAAATTTTAGTGAAATTGGCCGTTTATAGTGCACACACCATGCATTTCTTAAATTTCGCCACCCCATATTTTTTGTGCGTATATGTCTTGTAAATCGTTTGCAGCAAAGAGAGTTCTTCTATCTATCTATTTATAAAATAATTTGAAAAAAGAATTCCACCTAAAAAAGGGGGGTATTTCAAATTAATTCTTCATTTTATCAAAATTCATTTCAAATATCTGCAGCTTTGTGTTTAGGTATGAGTGTAATTAATTTATTTAAGATATGTATATAATGAGTAAAAAAAAATGGGAAACAATTTCTGTAATGAAATTCTAATGATTTATTGCAATTCATTTGTTTTTATTTACACCTATATAATGTCACAGGGTGAGAAAGATTTGCAGCCTGACCTGACTCGAACCCGGGGCATTTGTCTTACAGGGCGAATGCTCTACCGACTGAGCTTCCCGGCCGCATACATACGAGTATCTTTCTCCCCTATGGTGAGTAATCGGTACTGTGACATTATCCCCCTTCATTTTAGAATTTTTCCTGAATTCTAGGAGTTATTGGGTAAATTTAACCATGTGTAGGTGTAATAAGACAGATCTGGAACCTATGTCACAGTACCACGTTTGGCGCCTTATGTCACAGGGTGGGAAAAATTTGCAGCCTGACTGGGAATCGAACCTGGGACCTTTCGTTTACAGGGCGAATACTCTACCAACTGAGCTACCCGGCCGGTAGCATACCGCATACACATATTTATCCCCTATTGTGAGTAATATGCAGTATGCGAATCTAGTATTTCTGGGCTCCTTTTCTTATTTATATGTTTTAATACCAAAGCAGATTATATTACTGATGTTCACACACTGTTTATTTAAAATTATGATTATGCAACTAATTATCTTTATTTTACGACTTTTTTCAGCCTGCAATAACTAGAAAATAGGAGTGGCTGTGGAAAACCTGGTAAATTGGATACTGACAATACATAAGCGCTAAAGAAAGGCCAGGGACAGCTATATCCAGTTTTCATGTCAAAGTTCAACATTCTGTTCACCTCAGCAGCAGTTAACAACATCTCAAGCAACCAATAGACCATTTCATTAGGGGTTTGGCAATACATATATGTGGTATAATTTGTGTCAAAACTGACAAATCTGTGACTGGTGGAAAATCTGAAGCATAAGTTTACTACCGAACTTAATTCTGTGTGGGATGTTATACCAACATGAAGATCGACTTGGTGTTCGGAGAGGACTTCTCAACTTACACAGGTGAACGTATGAGGTCTCATTTCAGAGTAAAATGGTCAATATAATATATAATATGTGCCTGTCGGCCAATTCAAGGATGCACAACATTCATTGACAGTCCTGTTATACTTTTTTTTTTCGCACCTCGCAGTACGAAAACCTATTATTCTTCTTCTGTTGATTTTTTTTATTAGGTTTTCGCATCGCAGTGCGAAAACCTATTGTTCTTCTTCTGTTTTTTTTTTTTTTTGTTTTTTTTTAGGTTTTCCCATCGCAGGTCAATGTCATATTACGATTATTGTGTTTATATTCTGCCACAAATAGCTCCAAAACTAAAAATATCTCTTTGAGAGTATATGAGCAAAAGTTTTAGTTCTTCAAGATCTCTTTCCAGTGATGTTCAGTTTTTGAAGACTGGACTTGATTTGGTCATTTTACGGCAGTCCAAAGCTTGATCCTTTTTTGGAATAATTGTAATCAGTTTTTATGCTTCATATTTTGATGTATAAGAAATAGAATGTTCGACTACTGCGACTTGTATACTTGATTGAACTATTTGTTGCATTGCTAGGTACCTAATAGAAAATATTTACTTAATTTTGTTTCTCATTTTGCCGCTTGGGGGCGCTTTGCTTGAAATCACCCTTTAAAACTAAAATAATTGAAGTCTGAATTTATGTTATTTGCATTCTATTCCTTGGTGACATCAATTTGAAACAGCACTAAAAATTAATGCGATAGTTCATGAAAATGATAGTAATTCAATGCAACATTAGTTTTTAATAATGTTGAGTGGCATATCACATTATCGTGTGTCATTTTATACTGTTGTTTGTCGTTTGCAATTGTTGTTTATTGAATACAATGGTCATTTGTCGTCATCATAAAGTAACACACACATATAACGTTGCAGTACCCGAAGTCCGTAAAAAAAGTTTTCAAATTTGCGACTATATAACAGACAAGTAATACTCAAAAGTATTCTTCTTGGTTATAAGTCTGCTTAATCATTGCGACAAAAATGTTTGAAAGATCGCTGTTAACAGTATCAACAAGCCAGTGAACGAAGAAATGTTTTTTGAATCATGCGACTCGTGATCTGAATGGAATTGCTTTCGCGAAAACCGATGATATCGCGATAGCGATTCTAGTTATTTTTTTCTTCCATCCATTTTTTGTACACGCTCTAGCGGACAGATGATGAAAGCTACAGTAAAGAAATTTTAGACGTGCAATCCATAGGAGCTTGGTAACTTATTACTATTAATTTATTTTTATTTTTTATTTATTTAATTGTTTTTCTACATATTTTAACCCACAAAAACATACAAAGCAAAAGTAAAGTAAAAATTTTCGATATTAAAATTATCATTTTACATCCGTTTCTCGGTATTCTATAAAGCCTCAAGGAGTGACACCCGCCATTGTTTTCGCAACGTTGTCACAGAGTAACATCCCTTTGAAAAACTGATCCAGCTTTATTCGTTCTTGGTTCCTGTTTCTATCGTGCGGCGCATTTTAACAACGGAAAATCACTCGCTGCTTTTGACATGCACGGGAAACCCATCCCGTAATCTTCCGATTGCTTTTTTAAAACTGCCTTCGTGCCTGCATCCATCCTAATAGCTATATATATATATATTCTTATACGAGCTTGATACTTTTAGACTTTTTAGGGTTTCTCCACGTGTATAATTATCCTGCTTTTATATTCAATTATACGGTAATATTTCATGATAGTCTCGTATAATTTATCATAGATTATTGCTATTATTTCCATCAAGCCATTTTTTTTAAGTTTTGTCTTTCATCCATTTCGGTTTGTAAAAGACTGTTGTTTTCTTTCTAACATCCAAACTCCCTGTTGCAGTCTGCACAGGCTACCAGCTTAGGTTCCCTCATTAAAAAAGGACGATATCATCATTTTATATAGAGAGAAACGTTCCATAAATAGAGACTGTGACATCACAAGCTTGCACTTGTCATCAAGACCGGTGTTGACACATTGTTTGAGAAAGGTGTGTAACTCTCCGTCCAAAATCTAAATAAAGACTGACATTCAGAAAAGGTCGGGATAAAGCAAAACTGGATAAAGCAATTACTGCATTCCATACAAGGGATGTTACTCTGCGACAACGTTGCGAAAACAATGGCGGGTGTCACTCCTTGAGGCTTTATAGAATACCGAGAAACGGATGTAAAATGATGAATTTTAATATCGAATATGTTTACTTTACTTTTCCTTTTTATGTTTTTGTGAGTGAAAATATGTAGAAAAGCAATTTAATTATAAATAAATAAATAAATAACATTTAAAATAATAATAATAAGTCACCAGGTTCCTATGGTGCAATCACATGTTTCTGAACCTGTGCCTAATGGGTCAAACTTTTCTCTTTTCTTTTCTTATTCAGCTACTAGGGGGCGCAAAATATGAAATCACTCTTTTGCTAATAACTCAATAAGATGAAGTCTGATTTAGATGCGGTTTTTGCATTTTGTTTCTAGTTGACAGCCCAATAAATATTATCGTTTCTTAGCATCGAGTAACTGAAAAAAACTGTGTTAGGAGAGGTTGAATGTTCGAATCTTGCAAAAAAAAAAGTGGACAAATGAGAGTAGGTCTACGAAAAAATTTCCCATTTTTGTTTAAGATTAGACAGAAGAATTCTGTTTGCTGCATACGATTTACAAGATATATACGCACAAAATATATGGGGTGGCGAATTTAAGAAATGCATGGTTTGTCCTCTAGAAACGGTCAAACTTCACTAAAATTTAGGAAAAAATAAAATTTCAAAAACATGTTTTGTCGCTCCTGACATTATTTTTTGTTCATTCTTCATGAAATTTTCACACATTATCTAATAATGTTTGAAAGGGCCTCACAATAAAAAAATGAAAAAAGCTGAAAAGGTCAAGGTCATATAACGATTATTATGTTTTTATTTGGCCCCAAATAGCTCCAAAACTAAACATATTTTATTAAGAGTATATGAGCAAAAGTTTTAGTTCTTGAAGGGCTCTTTCCAGTGATGTTTAGTTTTTGAAGATCGGACTTGATTTGGTCATTTTATGGCCGTCAAAATTTGATCCTTTTTGGAATTAAGTAAATCAGTTTTTATGCTTCAAATTGTGATATATAAGAAATATAATGTTCGACTAGTGCTACTTGTATTGAACTATTTGCTGCATTGCTAGGTACCTCATAGTAAAATTTTAATCAATTTTCTTTTTCATTTTGCCGCTAGGGGGCGCTTTGCTGCAAACGATTTACAAGACATATACGCACAAAAAATATGGGGTGGCGAAATTTAAGAAATGCATGGTGTGTGCACTATAAACGGCCAATTTCACTAAAATTTAGGAAAAATTAAAATTTCAAAATATGTTTTTTATCGCTCCTGACTTTATTTCTTCTTCATTCTTCATGAAATTTTCTTAGTTTATGTATTGTTATATTTGGAAAGAAAAACAATTGCAAACGTCAGGGTCATATTACGATTTTTTTCTTCGGCCCTCAAATAGGTCTAAAACTAAAATGTTTTATCGAGAGTATATGAACAAGAGTGTAAGTTCTTAAAAAGCTCTTTCCAGTGATGTTTAGTTTTTTAATTGAAATTGTTTCCCTTTTTTTTTTTACTCATTATATATATATCTTAAATAAATTAATTACACTCATACCTAAACACAAAGCTGCAGATATTTGAAATGAATTTTGATAAAATGAAGAATTAATTTGAAATACCCCCCCCCCTTTTTAGGTGGAATTCTTTTTTCAAATTATTTTATAAAAATAATTTCACTAGTAAGCAGATATTCCAATGCATATTTTCACTGATTTCACCAAATATTTTTTTCTCTTCCTAGAAATACTGCAGCCATCTGATTGTGAAATTTCGAGCATCATTAAAAAATCGCTTACCATTACAGCAATGTAAAAATCCGAACCTTTCCGAAATGTACTTTCATTTCTGGGATCTATATAATAACCTGAAAAAAAGATATTTATATAACTTTTCATAAACCTCTATCTAATATAGCTTCGTGATTTCAATAAATATCAACTTACCGTGTATAGACTTTTAATACAGTTGTAGATTGCAATTTTGTTGATCAAATGTCGTATGTTGGGCTTCAAATCTCGCTCTGCTTCGTTCAGGATATGAAAAAGTCTCGATTCTTATAATGGTTTTGCGCTATTCCCGTTTCAAAATGATATTTATGAAATTGTATATTTCAGTTTATAATTAAAATTGATGGAGTATGTTTTTATGTTGAAATGGACATTTTGATGATATTAATAAAAATAATCTCTAATCATGTTAAAAACAGAATGGGATACGAAAGGATAAATTCCGAATTGCTACATATTTTGCCTTCATTTCAGCATTGAGTACATCATTTCTGGATTTTTTTTTTGCCTATTATCCCTTTTTAGCTCACCTGAGCACGTGTGCTCAGGATGAGCTTTTAGGATCGATGAATGTCCGTCGTCCGTCCGTCCGTCCGTCCGTCCGTCGTCCACAATTTGTTCGTTTGCACTCTAGCATCTTCATTTTATGAGCAATTATCTTCAAACTTTAAAACAATGTTTATAACCATAAAATCTCGGCCAAGTTCGATTATGGCTGATATCGGAACATTAGGTCAGGAGTTATGCCCCTTTTAAAATTCAAAAAAGCCAGATTTCACATTGTTTGCACTCTAGCATCTTCATTTCATGAGCAATTATCTTTAAACTTTATATCAATGTTTATAACCATAAAATCACGGCCAAGTTCGATTATGGCTGATATCGTACCATTAGGTCAGGAGTTATGCCCCTTTTAATATTCAAAAAATGCCATATTTCAAGTTGTTTACACTCTAGCATCTTCATCTTTTGAGCAATCATCTTCAAACTTTATGACAATGCTTATGACCATAAGGTCTCGATAAAGTTTGATTATGGCTGAGATCCGTCAATTAGGTCAGGAGTTATGCCCCTTTTAATATAAAAAAAGC
>CM037778.1:37130796-37180796 GCA_021229015.1 Solen grandis
AAAGGTTCCATAATTTATTTATTATTATGTTATTAGAATAAAATTTTCAAAAGCAATATTATGATACTTTTTAAGTTAATCCGAAATAAAAAGAATACAATTTACTTTTATGCACAATCCACAGTGACTTAGGCAACGCCGAGTAGCGATATGGATTTTTGTCGGATACTTCGAACACCCCTCATATGTTTTGTCATCCAAATCGTTAAGCTTTCTAAGCTTACACTCAACAACCAGGTTGCTAACTTCCAGGCGAAACGAACTTGACGAATAACTGTCGAACTGCTCTAGAGTAGACAAACTTTATATTATACTCGCCTTATTGTATTAAAAATAGAGTATAAATGTTTGTCATATTTTAAAAAAGAATCGTATAAAAATTGCTTAGACGATAATTTTCATTTGACATCGAGAGATTTATCAAAACTATTAACAATAGATGCTACATGCAGATTTTATAATGCACCGCATAGTTAACTGTCACGCAGAGTAACTTATAATTTTTAGTAGATAATTATTCAATTCTCATAGTAAAATTTTATTTCCTCGGGTTCGATTACATTGGAAAAGCCAGCTAGCCCTTTTCCAAAGTAGGTCTTATCGAAAAGTCCTATAGATTACATCATTATTTTCGATTAAAGGACATAAAAGTATTTGTAATCTTCTTCGTGATTTTATCAATTATACACTTTTTGTAAACATAGTACAACACCTGAAATGTCTGAACCATATTACAATTGTAAGTATTTTACTGCATACCAATACCGTAACTCCCCCAAAACAGCTGCAGCATATCGGGAAAGTGTGTTATCAAATTTTGAGACGTCATCTGTTTCATATGGCTAAAGAATGAGACCGCGACGTCTTTAGGATTTCTCTGAACATGAACAATTTTGGTTTTCTTTTCAAGGATTCCTGAAGGAATAAGTCTAACAGGGTAGTGACAGTTGAGAGTCCTTGGAGATGGGAGCTGGTCCACTTTCTCGACAGGCATGAAGTCCAGGAATGCACTCACTTTGGTTTTCTTCTCGTATTCTGCAGATCCTTTTCGTAACATCATTACAATTTCCCATGTCCAGTGAGTTCCTTTAACATACAATGTAAATGCGTCATGCTTTTATTAGACCAGTGTTCCAAGTCTGACCATCATATGGTTTCTTCATATGCAAAATATACACTCCATATTACATAATCATGTTTTTCTCGTTTCCAATCAAAAGTCTAACTTCTGTCAACTAAGTTATTCAAGAATGAATATACAACAAAACACACAAAACAAGTGATTGCAGAAATACAAACAGTCTGCTGTATAAATGGGCCATATTAGCTTTTGTGTGATGAAAAAGTGTCGATATATTATGCCAGTGTCTGTTTGTTAAATGTAAATGCAACGATGTGGTTTTAGTGTAAATAAGAATATAACGGAATGCCTGCTGAAATCTATATTAATCTTAAAAAATGCATTGCAATAAAAGCACATAATAATTTTGCATAGCATAAAAAGACGACCTAAATCAATTAATTTTTTATAGTACCAGATTTTGGATAAGTGGCAAGATAGACGTCGTCATCTCTAATTTTTATTTGTTTGACCTTCTGAACGTGTTCTGCGAATTCGCTAACTGTCGATTTCCCCAGTTCATAACTGAAATGTTCAAAATACAGCAGTTTAATACAAATTGAAGATAAAATACATTCCGATATCTTAATCATTAATTTATTTCTTGTCGAAACAATTTCTTACATCATCAAACTAACCCATTCGACGGGGATTGAATTACTCGTAATAATAAAAAACACTGGTGTTTCGAAACTGCAACCATATGTACTGTAACACAGGACTATAACAGCTATTTTAATATGTTAAACATGGCGATACTTATCTTCATTATTGACTTTTAATATTAAGAAAGTAATCTTCAATTTCAAGACAGTCCATTTGCCATTCAATGAATATCAGATTTGTTTTTGAAAAATATTAAAAGCTTAATGTGTAAACCTCTTAACTTTCTTAGATTTTTATGATCTTTTTTTTTTCATATTCGAATGCATCATCATTGAAGAAAAACAATTAGATAATATAAATATATGTATGTAATAATGCAAATGTTATTATCTTTGTCTTTGACTAGCTTATTGGTCTAGTCGAACATTCCCGCTGTATTAGTTAGTGAGACAATACCATGAAAAGTTGGTGTGTTTACTCTTTGTCAAATAAGCATGTGTAGGAAAGTGTATTACGGATATGTCAAACCAAACGCCTGCTTCAGTGTGCACGTCTTTCCATCCAGCGTTTCGACCGTGATCTTAGACATTACTTGTATCTAGAAGAGACAATTTTAATTACATACTTTTGTTTGAATATAAAAACAAGCAAATATATTCTGTTACATTCCTGTTCACTTACACAATGGGACATTTTCGATAACTCGCTTGATAGTCGATTTTTTACCGTTGTGAGAATGTTTCATTTCCTTGCGAGTAGATTTCCGAAAAGAACTGATGTTTTTGTCAACGGGGTGTTAATTTATGCACAGAAATCGGGGCCTGTACTTAAATTGCATTTTAGAAAAAAATCATATCAGCGACCACTTTAATTTCGCACTATATTTCATATTTGGCCTGCAAACAAATTTGATATTTACACATGCGTGCACAAAATAAACGTTATACGACCGATGCTTAACAATTAAAAGTCGTGAAATTTGAGTACCATTTAAGTTTCTCTGCATTTGTTTTTGTATTTTGGGGTTTGAATAATTTGCTATTTTAAAGAATAGGGTTTTAAGACAACACAAAGAGTACAAAGCTAGAGTAGACCAACCGAGATAAGGAAGAAGTCTATCCCGGAAAACTTACTATGATTGAAGAATGCTGTTAATGTGATTCAACCTCCCTATGGTCCTGCATGTTTTGAAATGTATTTCATATGTATGTACTTCATATAATTTTAATTAAATATATTAATCATAACGTGTACAAACCTATTTAAATCCAGTGAAAAGCCGTGGTGAACTATCATTGGAATGACTCACGTTAAACTTGTGATAATCTCGGACGTGCTTGCTCATAACAAGCCAGCAATCTCTTGCCGTTTTCTAGAACAGTTCAACATAACACTCACCAGGGTCAATTTTCATGTACATACTGGTTTGACATATCATAGACTTGAAAACAAGCGAGTAGAATATATATATTGAAATGTAAGCTGATTTAATGAGATATCTAAACAAAATGATATTTAATGTGGAAAAACAGCAAAACGTACTAATCTGAGTGTTATATTTTGACATTCTGCATCAGAAATTCATCAACGAATACTGCTTAAATATATATTTAAAAATATTGAACTAACTTCTTTATTATAATAGGTAATGAGGCATACATTTCAGACAATTTCGAAAGTTTTACTACGATAACATTTTTTGCGTGTATGTATGCTTACTAATTATATGATGAAATTAACAACAGATGGTGAACAATTAAATTGCAGTACTTTTAAGCGGTAAATACAAAGTGTAATCAACTACTGTTTTTAAGCAAATCACAAGAAGAAAAAATGTGAAACCATACAACAAAATTCTTTTCAAAATTTAGTATATTTTGCCTTTGGTCGATGTTACAAGTTTTAACATTGCTTTTATTTCCAATGTTTTACTGGAAGAATCATAATGTTGAAATAATTGATAAAACCCTCAATAGGTTGCACCGTAAGATCTGTAAGACTTTTTTAAAATTTTATTTTGGCACTATATAATACATCAAAGCACAAAACTGTTAATCCAAGAGCAGAAAGGTTGAATAGAATTTACAAACGCATAATTAAGTACATGTATTTAGTCTTACCGTAATTTAGTCAAGCTACGTGGTAAAGCTAGTGTATACATCTACGTGCTTGATCATAATATGGAGTCTACCTGTAGCAACATTTCACATGTTTCTCTCCATTGTCTATTTTATACAGGTATAGAAAACAGCTTTCAAACTTAATGAATAGAAATACGTTTTCTAGATGACACGACACACTCGAATATTCAGTGCACTGAATATTAACACATAATAGGGATATTCACCATTTGCAAGATTATAAATTGATCATAAAACAATTCTAGAAACAAGTACTAAATATGTAAATATTTTCACCAATTAATGCCACGAAAATATACGAAGAAACTTTTAATTTTGTCTCTTCCTTATCCGTAATACATTGTCCCTTTTGACATATGCGCAGTATAGCATATGATGAAACCCCCATGTAGCATTTCTTGAATTTATCAAACCAGTTCCCAGCATTTTAATCGCAATTTGAGAACATGATACTAATAGTCGTCCTGCCATAGGGTTGCATGTATTTCAGTTTCTCAAGACTTACTTATTTGCAGAACGGAGTGAATATTAATTCTTACTTTTGTATTTTTTAAGTTTTTTGTGTTGTCATTACAGACCCAGACATTTTTGGCGATTGCTCCAACTAACACCTGATATTCACCTTCGTGATAATAATTGTATTCATGATCCCATATTGTGATACGTAGTCGTATCCATTGCTACACACCTTCAAACATATCCTTAAAGCCCTGACATATTATCCCTAATATTTAATGTAGAATGTTTTATACATGTTCATGGATGTACACGTCTGATATTTTAATAACTTAAAGCCAATTTAATAATGTATTGCTGGAAGTTTATTTTACAAGAAATTCAATCAATACTTTCTTAAGGACGATTTCTACAGATTTCTACAATAATAATCCTTTCATAGAATTTTCTAATTTTTTGACATCCGTAGTAGAATTCAATGGTGAGTTCGAAAATGAAAAGAAAAAGTAAGGTTGTCGGGCTACTTTTTTTTAGTAAAAATGAAGTTTCCATGGTAACCAATTTGGTGAAATCCCACAAAAGGGCCTAATTTATTCAAGTTACTTAAAATATTCCAGATATTTTACACAAACATAACAAACATGAATTTGCACACAAAATAACTTTATTTTATGTTATAATTAAGTAATTTTTCCATCTGTACATTTTTTCAACACAATACAGCCATTTTGAATTTCCTCACAGGGTTAAAATGAAAAAAAAAACACACATGTTCTGCAAATAAATAAAGATTAAATAATAATCCTTTCATAGAATGTTTTTATTTTTTGATATCCATAGTAGAATTTAATGGCGAGTTTAAAAATGAAAAGAAAAAGTAAGGTTGTCGGGCTACTTTTTTTGTAAAAATGAAATTTCCATGGTAACCAATTTGCCAAAACTGTAAAAAAACATCAAAATTCTTTTTAAATATCCAGCATTCATGTTATGCAATGCTCACTTAAAAAGACACAAAAATAGCACACATTCTTTGATTTTTTAACAAACTGACCGCGTATCCGTAGTTGTTGGCTCATCGTAAGCGAAGACTTAAACGCAAAGTGAAATGTCCGAATGCTATTCAACTATCTCCTTTTTGAAGAGTAAAAATCGACGATTATCTCCCCTAGATGCGCTTGAGTGATGCGCATAAACTACAAGAAACACTAACATTGAAAATATTTAAAAAAAAATTGTAATTATGTTGGAAAATGATCTATAGATGATGCTATAAATTGATTAAATCCTTAAAATAGAAATTGAAAATCTCATTAAGATGGCAATAGTCTTTACACTGTTAGTCTGATATTGACTTTCTTTTCTATTTTATTGTTTTGAGGAGCATCAGTATTCTTTTGTGTGCTATGTTTTCAGACACGTTGATGCTATTTATATCTTGGAATTGTGTATTCAGATAAGAATTTATGCCATTGTATATTGTTTAAACCTCAACTGAAATATATATATAAATGTTGCTTATTCGCAGGCAAACCGTACATGTGACTGTAAGTTACGCGACCAATGCACATTGCGTGTATCCGTATTGTTGTGATAATATTGTCTGGAGATGGGTTTTAATAACAAATCACTTAAACGCAGAAGCCCCCCCCCCCACACACACACACTCTTTCTCTCTCTCTTAAATAACTAAACTACAAACAGTCAAAAGTTTGAATTTGCTTTTA
Source organism: Solen grandis (assembly GCA_021229015.1). Lineage (NCBI taxonomy): Eukaryota > Metazoa > Mollusca > Bivalvia > Adapedonta > Solenidae > Solen > Solen grandis. Next base: position 37,136,844 of record CM037778.1, read on the forward strand.
TTTTCCATTTAAATGTAAACATCAATTTTTACATTTTTACATTTTTATGTGTTATCGATGTTTTTCACCTTACATCTTGATATCATATGTAGAATTTACATCGTAACCGGCGATTCGTATCAACATACACATCCATCCATCATGTAAATGCGAACTCTAGTATTAAGTAAAGCTTGTGTTGATACATATGTAGTTACACCTTCGTTATCTTCATCTTCACTATTATCATCGCCATGATCATCTACGGCTTATTCCTTTGTTATATCTTTGTTACAGTCCCTACTACTTTAAAGTGAGTATCTGAATGACAGCTGTGTGTCCCTCAAGTTGTCCTTGACCCAGTTGTCCATCATCTCGCTCTGGGCAACTGTCATCCAGTTTTTCCAATCCCCAACTACACCTACCATTCAACAAAACGTATATAAATCTTTTTTGAAAATCCGTTATTACTTGCTATTATGCTAATCCTATAAGAAGAAGGAAAATCAATATAACTATATAATTTGATTTCAGATTCAAATCGTTCTATGACATAGTTCTTTGGCTAATGAATTAATTAGATTTAATAAATGTTTAAAGTTTTGGATTTAAAGATATGACTTTATTCAATGTCTTGAAAGTTCTTTCAGATCATTTAACTTACCTTTTATTTAACATGTGATTGATTTGAATGACCAGCATGAAATTAAATCGTAACATACCTTTTCTGAATATTTCTAATTCCTTAGTTCGAAAAGATACATCAATTCTTTCTTTCACAATTCCATCTGCTGTCTTTAGCTTTTCAAATGAACATGCTTCGGCAATTCTCTTGATGAGATCATCACTTCGATTGCAACTAAGAAATGTGTTGATTTTCTTGATTTCTCTTATTGGATTCTGTAATCAATAACAAAAATAAATATGTTTTTACATAAGGATTTTATACGGAATATTAACACTTCAGCCGTTTAACAACAGCTTCTAGTTTAATTCAGCGTTTTATGTTATTGATATGTTATTTATACTAAGCATTTGCTTAAAGTTGAAAGTAATTATATTAATATTGAGAGAATATTATATTCCATTATAAACTACTTCATAAATAGAACTTAAAATGGTTGAATCAATACGAATGTTGTATGCTGCTTTTGTGTTACTTTTTCCGAGCTCCAGCAAATATATATGAATGTAGCCTAAATAGCTGAAAAATATGCCAGGTGAATCGGTGAGTATGTCATATAAGTACCTCTTTAATGTCTTCGTAGTACAGGTTCAAAACCTGGTCAGGGTTTTCCATGCTGAACTGCTCCCATTCCTTAACATATTTGCACCATGGGTAGTAAAAATCTGAAACATTACTTTTAACATAAAGATTGTATATGGTACATCAAAATTTGCATATTACTTTGTTTTCATATTTATACCTGGCACGGGACTTTCTAGATCGGTTTTGCATTATCATATAGACATATGGTATTGAAAAAGAAATTGCACATCCTAATTGTTAATTAACTGACCAATTATAGTTGAATTCTTTATACAGTTTTTTACTACATATGTCATATATTTTCATTAAACATCTGATTTAGCGATCATGTTTAAAAAAGACTTTGACGAGTCTAAAAAAGTAAGTTTAAATGCGAACAAAGTGTAAAATATAGTGCATAAAGCCTATTATTGTATAGTGCATTCAAATCAAACTATGCCAATTTATTCATTTAATGTATTCCTGATATACTGATTTCCATCAGAATTATAATTTTGAACCAAATTATTAATTTTAATGCAACTATACAAACCAACACCAAGTGCACCAATAAACAGTTTCAACATATCAGGAAAGTGTTGAATTATCTCTTGAGATGTTATCGACTTTAAATGGTTGAAGCACGAGACCACGACATCTTTAGGGTTCCTCTGAACATGAACAATCTTGGTTTTCTTTTTTATGATTCCATTTGGAATATATTTGACAGGGTAGTGACTGTTCAGCGTCCTTGGAGAGGGGAGTTCGTCCACATTTTGTTCAATGAAATCAATCATTGCACGCAATTTGGATTTAGTTTCGTACTCAGCGGATCCTCTTCTTAACATCACTATGATTTCCCACAGCCAATGTGTTCCTACAAAAGAACCATGCAATAACTCTCTTCGGAAATAAACTTTTTTATGATTGACAATTCCAAGTTTTTTGTTGTTTATCCAACCCATTTAAATTCTATAAATCCTCTCTCTCTCTCTCTCTCTCTCTCTCTCTCTCTTAGTTGTTTGGGTGTTTGGCCGGTAATTTGCACTGAAACAGTGAAGAAGGGAATTGTATCAATTGACAAATTACGAAGTCAATGAATACCTGGGCCATGTCGCATTATGCAAATCTGTATCAGCATTTTACAACAATGTCTGAAGTATATCAAAGTGTTATTTAATTCCCCTTTTTTAATTTACTTCAATTTTGAAACCAAAAACATATAGCTAATACTTATCACATCATTCTCACGATATATTTAAGGATTACACAACAAGACACCAGTAAAACACCAGAACACAAATAATCTGTTTTAATAAACATATATATATACACACGCAATAAAATAATTGTTCATGAAATGTTAAATACATCAACATGGCCCTATCACCCATCAAATGATTTAATAATTTTAAAGGTAGGCTACTTTATGTAGGTATTAGATACGATAGAAAATGTAAGTGGTCCTACTAAAATATTTATATTCATATTGTCATATGATAATTGAAATACACGTGTATCATAATAAATTTCGCATTGTAATGGTTATGTTAACATGACACTTTTTCCCAAAACCGTACCAGATTTTGGAAAAGTTGCTAAAAAGACGTCATCCTCTCTGATTTCTATCTGTTTGACCTTCTGAATTTGATCTGCAAATTCACCAACCGTCCATTTTCCCATATCATAGCTGAAATAAAAATAAATAAGCTTGAATGACAAAATAAATGCATGACATATTTATATACATAATAATATCGGTGTAATTTTTACGTCTGTTTTACGCATGTATGAGCGGATTTGTAGCAATTTATCGCCCAATTTTAATGAAGCCTACCATTCATAGAAGAAAGGTTAACATCGCTTGAAAATCTGATCCTCGATTTTTGATATTAAGTACAAAACATACCTGCAAATAATTACATATAAAAATGCTCTTTTAGCAATATCGGTGCTTTCATTTGTAAAATAGTTTTCTCATTTTGCATAGGATTAGGAGTTTTAAACTCAAACTTATTTACAAATTATTTATTGTGGTTGAAAAATCAACAATAAAATGTTCATTAAGAATATGTTGACGTGTGTTGATGTTGCCGCTAAAACTACAAGTATATTGCAATAACAGAGGAGCGTTTTAACAAGCACTATACAATGTTCAGGGTATATTTCCAGTCTCGAAGCGGACAACATTTAACAGAAACATTATATGTTACGATCCACACGATTACCCATGTGTTTCATTCCCTACCAGTCTCGAAAAATCGCTATATTAATATACAAAAAATAACTTACGGCAAAGATAAGCCAAACGCCTGCTTCAGAATACAAGATTTCCCGGCCTGTGTTTCTATCGTGATCTTTGACATTGCTGGAACCTAAAAGAAACAATATTCTCAAAATGTCGCAATGTACATGTATTATTCCAGTCTCGTCTTTCAGTTTTGACTTTTCAATATTTCCATCAAAGGATTCGCTATATATGAAAATAATGTCTAGAACAAACGTTAATGAAATGTTTTTGCCAATCGCTAAAACTAAATAAATTGAAATAATAAATCTAAACATATGTCCTATTTTGTTATGAGGTTCCTACATTGGATACCCCATTTATTGTCCTCGTAATAGGTGATGTTGAGGCCTGGGATCTATTCTCAGCTTACCTGTAAAGTTTACATAATTTGATATGTTAAATGTTTAAAATGACGCCGTGGTAAAAAACTCAATATTCGAAGGTTGCTTGTTCGAAAACCCCTTGGTATAATAATATAATAATGCCTTTACAGTCGCGAAGTATTTTCGAAAGGAATTCGTATAAATTGTAAGAACTTGTAGCAAGCGACATGAAAGAAATCAGTTTAAAATCGAGTGATAGTGGGATAATACTTCCCAAAATAATACATAAGTGTAGGCTTACCTGCACTTCAGAAAGGTCCGTGATAAAGTATTAGTGAACTTTCACATGCAAACAGTCTCGTATGTGCTTCGACATAATTATCACCAGCTGTCCCCCGTTTAGAACATGTCAGTTTCCTCTAATGAATATTAAATAGAGATACATTGAGAGAAAATTCTCAAGTGCCGAAAAGAACCCGGACAGTCTACGGCAAGCTACCGACTTATGGTAAGCCTGTTGGAATATTTTCTCACATGAAGTCTTCCGGGACTCGAACCCAAAACATAGTTAAAATGACTGTTAGATACAGTGTATCGCTGCTCGGTCCTCGGTCACGGAGACATACTCTACGGACCATTATATCTCACCGTATTTCCAAAATATGTATTGATACCAAGTTTAATGTTTAGGAAAAAAAGAAATTGAGTCAAACCATCAAATTTAGGTCAGTTAAAAATATACATCCTACGAAAATAAAAAATTCAAAATGAAAATATAAAGCAAAAAAATGTTTCTCAAGTATTTTCGAGTTTGGTTTTTAGAGATGAGAAATTGTTGCTCCTTTTAATATAGTGCTTTAAGATAATGGAAATACGATCTGAAATCAATTCTCTCTTTTAAATATTGTTTGTTCTCCTATTTGATGAATTATAAATAGACACGAATCTTATATGGAAATGGAAAATGATATTGAATTTCCAAGGAAAATAAATATCTCGGCTAGATTTGTTTTTAAAGTTTTACTTTGAACGACAATTGAAAAAATATTTTAACAGTAATTCCATCCTTGAAAGTTCCAAGGGGGTTTAAGACTAACATATCTTTTCTCAGTAGAAATCGATTTGGTAGCATATAGTTGACATAAGAGTCTTTGTCAAATTTTGACATATTTTGGTGCATTTAACATTAATGCTTCTTTCATTGTTATTACTCACTTCATGTCTAAACAGGAAATTTGGCGTTCTTCAAGAAACGGATTGATTTTTTTAAGTTATTGTCAGCCTCGTCAATCGAGTTGGTTTGCTTTACTTGCCAATGACTTGAGCCAATGACTTGAGCTCTTAAAACAACCATATATAAATCATAAAATTCAGAGACAGCATGTCACTACAGATGCTGAAAAAGACAATATATTTACTTATCTTAATCAGAATAGGATAGACTTGGTCCAGTTTCCTGATACACAAATTGTTAAGTTTTATCCTGGAGACTTTTCTTTTTGTAAGTTCTAAATATTCTCCAAAGCTTTAGCCTAATAATCTTAATTTGGAGCAAAAGTAAGCAGAGTGAGATTTCAAAAAGTATTAAATATATAAATGGTGAGAGCTTTATATAAGTTAAGACCTTTATTAATTTTAATTATTTAAGATAAATAGTCCAATTATTGATTCGTTTGCCCAATATATGCTAGCACGATCAATTTCTATTATAAGACACAGGTACTTGAGGACAGGACCCTAGTTGTGACCCCCCCCCCTCCCCATCACACACACACACACACACACACACACATACACACACACGAAACGCTTTGAATATAGCGGTTTTCAACGTTAATTCGCCATTTACATTGAGTTTATGTATCAAAATATTCACATCCAAATAAATCTAACGTTTACTATCCATGTCTTTATAAATAAAAAAAAATCGCTTTATATAAAACAACAAGGTAACCAACTTAAACTGAAGAGTACCCATCAGGAATTGATGTCAAAATATCTATGAAAAATGTGCACATCGGTAATATTGGCGAGTTCCCACTGTCAACGGATAATTTTCCGTCATAACCGTTCAAAAGAAATACAAATATAATTATTTCTAATGTCTAAAATGTCAAGATTTCGAGTGGGGATTTAGTGATTTGACTCCATTCGAACCTCGATCAACGGAAGTAAACCCAAAACGATATCTAAGAGGTCAGTGCTGCGATTTGTTTATGTACAGAAGGGAACGGTAAGAGTATTCCGAAGTTATTTTGTTTACAAATATTTTCGGAACACTCTTACTTTCCCGTTCTCTATCATATACAATCGCAACATCTTTTTCTCAGTCAGATTTGACCTTCGTGGGCGATGACGTCATAGATGTCATTTTGGGTTCACTTCCGTTGATCGAGGTTCCAATCGGTTAAAATAGTCAAATCTCGAGTAGAAATTAAGAAATTTCAGGCATTTAAAATGATAATATCTGTATTTCATGTGAACAGTTATGAAGAAAAATTATCCGCTGATAGTGGGAATTACCCAATATTATTGATGGGCGCATTTTCATTGATTTGTTGACACTTATTCCCGATTGTTGCCCTCAAACATCCTGCTGAAGTTGGTAACCTTGTTTATTATGTATAGACTGTCGTGATTTTTTTTCTTATTGGTAAAGACAGGGTCCTGTCCTCAAGTACCTGTGTTATAAAATGGCTTGTTCACTTTCCAAAATTTGCTGACCAATTAAATTGTTCAGTAGTGGCTTATAATTGCGTTTCCTAGATATGACGACAACATCAATTGATGTTCTGCAGATAACAGTCATTGCAACGGTATTTAAAACATAGCGACGCCTAGTTTATAACAACGAGAGAAGCAGCAGGGCAGAACCACAGACCTACCACAAGCCCTCTAGTGGGTTTCTTTTTACGAGTTTATTATATACGTATGCATCATATCAAAAACTTACTGTCCATTTTACTTCCTAAAATAAATTTCAGAAACAAGCCAATCAATTTTATTTAAAAATTCAAAAACAAAAGAAAAAATTATTTTTTCCAAAACTAGTGACTGCATTAACTGTAACATTTAATATCAATGTCAAATTTATTTCGAAATTCATTGATATGAATTAGTTGCAATTGTAGAAGGTTCTTAAACCTTTTACAGTTGCTTTAATTATTTTTGCAATGTTCTCTTAGATTCTTAAGAATGATTCCATGTCTAAAAATAGTTTTTAGATTATTCTAAAACGTTCCGTAGAATATTAAATAACCTCTGGAAATATCTATATACTTGCTTATTGTTAAACTTTCTAGAATATGTGCTTATAAGCCGAATTATTCCCAGAACAGAGGGGAATCATTCATCATTGGTTAGAAGAAAAGAAAAAATGTCAATTTTGGAATCAACAAATAGTTTGTTGCTGGCTTCTCCTTTTTCTGCTTTTGTAAGTTCAGAGTTTTTTAAGGTAATTTAAAAAAAAAATAGCCACATTATCAAATTCTAGACTGATCGTCAAAATAAACATTGTATTTGTAATTGATTGATTGATCACTCGTAAGTATTTAGTCCTAACTTCGTATAATCCTGTTGGTTCCTTGTGAAACAAGTAACTGGTGTTGCACGCAACACATGAGTCCCCTACCGGTGAGGTGCCATAGTTTTACGTCACCATAGCAACCAAAATTTTTGTCCAAATAAAAAATAAAAAAGTGGCGTGCAGAATCTCCATACTGCTATCTATATCATTGATATCATCTCAAACGATTTTTAAGTTATCGCGGGATCCAGATTTCCGGACATCAGGACGGACAGACAGACGGAGGGCAAACCTATAGTTCCCTCCGGTGTAAACACTGGTAGGGGATTAATAAAAAATAAAAATATATATAAGGTGTCTGGGTTTTTAGGGTTTATTTTGCTATGATAATATTAATTTTGTTCCAATAGATGTACATTAATATATCAAAAACCGTACCAGATATCTTACGAGAGAATTATTGAAGGTACAATATTTGTTTATTGCGTAAATACCTATTTACCGCATATGTGATGTAAATCATAATCAAAATGAACAAAGCATTTTCAGAATAATCAGGTGCTCTATTTAATCGTTTTTGTGTCCTCAACAGCATGTACACAAATAAGTTCGAGAAACAATTAAATTTGATCACGAGAAAGGACCAAAAGAAATGACTGTCATATAATTTCTATTCCATCAACAAATTGTCAAAACGAAAAGGTTTGCGACTTTTGATTAGAGGGAGTATTATCTTTGAGGGAGAGTGTAGTAAAAATAACACAGAATGTGTTTGATATCATATTTATTATTCGTGTTAGCGTTCAAGTGAACTCGAACATTGCTTTTCAAAATAATGAATAAAGTTGTAAGGTAGCGTTTCCATTACATATCTGTATATAAAATATGCAGATCACTCTTTTTTGGTTGAATCTTCTGATTCAGTACTGATTATGTTACTTTAGAAGGCATTTTTTGTAGAGGAGCATCAGTATTTTAATGTATGCTTTGTTTTTGTATGCAATATCTCAGGGCAACTGGTGCTATTTATATTTTGAAAGCGTAAAATATCTTCAATAAGAGTGTTATGCGATTGTATGATAATTCAACCTTAACTTAAATTTTGATTGTGATCTTTGACATTATTGGTACCTATAAGATCAATATTCTAAATATTTGAAGATTTTTCTATTATTACTGGTAGTACATGCAGTAATATGTATCATACAATGTTTAATAAAAGGTTTTGTATCTTGTGCAAAACATCTTCTATAACGGACATGAACTAAAATCTATTTTAACTAAAATAAATAAAATTGATAAATTTAAACTTACATTAAATGTTCAATTTCTGTTAAGTTTAAAATGAAGCCGTAGTCAAGTTGATATGTACATGTGTGCGGATGTAAGTGTTGTTAGTTCGAACCCCGTTAATTTCAAAGAATTCCCAATAGCTAAGTACTAATTCATCCTAGAAATTGTTTAAACGGATAAGTACTAAGTATAAGTAGAAATTTACTTTTTTTTCCAAATCGACGTAAATAAACTTAACATCAAATAATGTCAATTAAAATAAATAACCTTTCTGTACATTCAAAGATCATCTTCAGTCAGAACTTAACTTTAATCTCAAATTAAGTCATAACACTGTAATAATTAAAAAATACGTTTAGTCTGATCTTTGTGATCTTTGGTACACCACGAGATAAAGGGGTAGACTCGCCTGCATATTGTATAAGTTCGTGGCTCGCACGTGCTTAATCATAATTATCTACAGCAAACTTCATTCTAGAACATGATTATGTCAGATTTCATTTAAGAACGAATAAGAAAAATATATTGTTACGACTAACCGCGATCCAACTGGTAGGCTTCCTTGAAATATGAAAGGTTCGAGACAATTTGTCGTGAAGTTCACTTTTCAAGTTCTTACAAAAAAATATTGATGAGAATAAAACCTTCGACGTTTTCTTTTTGTTGTTGTTTTTAGCTATTGACTCAATTCATAACCCACTTCGACCAAAGTACATCGTCGGAAAACCCACGTTCATTCAATACGTTTTGCTTCTTAATCGACCTTGGAATATTTGGTAAGCAAAATTTCTTACTTATGAATTACTAATTAAGCATTTCATTGGATCCGTAGCAGAGACAAAACGGCGACAGCAGGTATCATTTTACCAATAAAACTTCTGGTTTCGTTCTACCATGTACGTAGAGGTGACGTCACGATCCTCGCCTATGCGTAGCGGTTTTTCTTGCGGAAACAATGAGACAGCTTTTGCTTTTGTAAATTTCAACGGAGAGTATTCAAAATACTTTGCGTGATTTCTTTGGTCAGCAAGTATATGATTAATATTCATGAAAACGAAGTTTTAGCCGGCTAAAAATCGCACGGTGTATACTAAAGTGATAACGGAATATATATCGTGGGTTTTCGATGATGACCAAAGTAAGACGTTGGGTCGATATCGGATAAAGATAGAGTGGGTCGAGCAGATCGAAAAGATATCGCTTAAGGGTCATGTATGTGTCGAGTATAGATCGAATTATTTGTCGGATTGATGTCCTGGAAGATTCGTGAAAAACGTATGGGGTCATGTACGGTCGAGTAGCGGTCGGGAAGTCGAGTACAGACCTTCATCCAGCCATAAATTGACAATGGGAACCTAGCATAAAGGGAGAATACTTTGAAGGTTTGTAATAAAAATAATTATGATAAAAAAGTAGATCCTAATAAACCCGAACTTAATGACAGAAATCTGTACTGTTATATTTTGTTCATGACATGTCATAGAATATAAATATATTGCACTATAACAATGTCTAAACCAAATATATTTTTATGCTTTTTAAGTTAACAGTACTTGGCGGTGTTAAAAATACATACAAGACAGACAGACAGACATATACACAAACGACAGACAATTTCACAAACAGACATACATACACACAAGACAGACAAACATACAAAAGACAGACATACACAAAAGGCAGGCATAATTTGTGTGTATGTATGTCTTTTGTGTATGTCTGTTTTGTGTGTTTGTCTGTTGTTAATTTAATATAACAATGTCTGCCTTGTATGTATTTCTTTTATTTGAATTCATTTACCAACCCTTTGTTATCTTGGTTGTTTATAACAATAGTCCTACTGGCAAAAGAAATAGATTGAACAGGTTGACAAGTCTTTGCTGGTAAAAAGCAGATAAAATTGGCCAAACTGGGTTCATTCGGTTCACCGATCCCTTAGAAACTGTTTATAAGTATGCGAGAGAAGTGCATTAGAATATTTATGCTGTCTGCATTGTAATTATTCATTTCAGGTCTAAACAGGAAATACGGCGTTCTTCAAGAAACAAATTGACATTTTTATGCTATCGTCAGCCTCGTCAATCAAATTGCTTTGATGTACTTGGCAATGTACTGAGGTCTTACGAAAAACATTTATAAATCATAAAACTCAGAAACAGCCTCAAGATTAAACTTCAAAAAGAACGGTCCCAAAAAGCTATATATAGTACATGCATACTAAACACAATAATAATGTCACTACAAAAATATCATAAAAGTCACATTACATGTATATTATATTGTAGATTATTTTTAAATAAACAAATTAGGATAGGCAAGGTCCATATTTTCGATACACAAAATGTTAAGGACAAATCTTGAAGGCATTCTTTTCCTTGATTCGATGTGTGTTGTTTTTTTATATTTCCTAAATATGTATACATGTCAATAAACAATAGTTAATTTACGGTACGGTGGTTTATTTTTGGTACGACTTTATAAACATGCCGATATTTCAACATCTTCCACAAACTTCAACATGCCATATTATACCAATTTTCACAATAACTTCAACAACTTTATTTATATAAATTTCATTTTGAGCTAGGTAAACAGGGCGAGATTTCAAAGATTACTAAACAATCAGTTGTTGTTTTATACCTTTGTCGGTTTTGAATATTCAAAATTGATAATTGCTTGAAATTTCGTTTTCCCGGTATTTGCCATCACTCTCAACTCCTAATACATTTTAGAAGACATTTTCATTTTCCAATCGGAATGTTCAGTGGTAAGAACTGACATGTAAATAAAAACCACAAATACTCAGAGGCACTCGGGTACAACCACCGACCCACCACAAGTGAGTTGGAAGGATTCCTCAATGCCAAATTGAATTTCCCAAACCATGCTGAAATGATGATTGCATTGAATTGCTGTTCAATTTTTTAGCATCAATTAGCATCAACAAAAGCAAAACTAATAATAATTTGCTTTCTTTCTTTTTTGAAGCAATCAAAAACAATTGATTAATTCATCTACTAGTTTCAAAATCCAGCTGTTGTCAGTAGAAAAGACAGCGTGGTCTCACAGATGATATCATGCAGTAGATGTTCATTGAAATGATCGGTCAACTTCAGAGTATCTCAATTTAATTGTAAATATACCCAGCAGTGTTCGCCAGCAACCTGCACTCCCTTTTTTTCATACAAAAAATGAACCAATTAGCTAATTCTGATGAAATTCAGAAATCTCGAGAGATTTTATATCCTTTACGGGTTTCTCGTGCACGCGACACAATGAACGTGCGCGCTGAACGTTGCGTGTTGTTCTGATATCGTGGTGGAAAGTAGGCAGTCAAGAGAGGAATCCTAATCACAGATCACGGAAAAGGTTCCAGGGATCTCTTTCTCTATCTCTCCTGTATATTATGTGGGATATAGTATTTTTGCCTTTTGTTCTTGGGGATTTTAAATGGAGGCAGAGTCGCAAGCTCACCTAAGCACAGCTTGCTCAAGGCGAGTTGTTGTGATTATCATCCGTCCATTGTACGAAGTCATGTGTAAAGAGTCGTCAACAATTTGAAAGATATCTCTAAATCTTCACAAAATGATCTTCACGGCCCTATAAAGATGCGGTAAAATGATATGTCGAATAATGATTAATGCTCTATTTCCACTTTCGCGACTCAAATCGTGGTTTTATTCGTGGACTAATCGTAGTAAACTTATCAAAGCTTATCTGATCTTGAGGTCAGTCGCGAGCTCGCAGCACTCGTGTTGATCGTAGAAAGGTGTATAACGGTCAAAAAAGTGCCTACGATCAACGCGATTAATTTTCAATTTTGATCGTCGCATCCGATCGTAATGCATCGTAATAAGGCATATAATCGTGCCACGAATCCTAAAGATCACGCAATGTTGAGATGTGTTATGATGTCCCAAAATCATTGACGCTCCGTCGGGTCTGATGAAATACGACTTGACACGAATGACTAACGAGCTGATACGTATTGAAACCGACAAATGCGAGTATTTGTGAATGGATTGACGCTTTGTCACGGACGCTTACGATTTGTTACGAGCACCAACAAAATAAAACACGATACTACGATAATAAAAACAAGGAATACATGTATGATGTTGTTGATGATAAGGCAATACAGCTCTACCCTCGTTTTTACACAATCGTACTGTCGCGTTTTCTTTATCTTGAAATGAGTTTGCAATCCCGTTTTAGTACTATCGAATTATCGTTATCGCACGATCGTATTATCAACCTCGTATTATCGCGTTTTCACCATCGCGTTATCGAGGTATTGAATTCGGAACGTCTAAAATGATCACATCAGGAAAAGATTAACAAAGTCACTGTAATGACATAATGAATTACTAGTGAGAGTAAGCATAAACTGGAAAAATAAAAATGAAGCTCATGTGGTTTGTAATTTGAAACTGATTTATTGATTTTCCACATCATATGCATCCACATTATATGGATCGTTCAATTTCAACGTTCAAACTACACAACAGCATTATGTCGGAAGTAACGTCAAACAGTACGCCAAATTTAATAACGTCATGACGAACGCTCTCGTCGCCTCCGTACGTTACGTTCCGGCAATATGACCTAAAATATTTTATCTATGACAATTTGAACAATTGTTAGTAAATACTTTTATCAATGACAATTTGAACAGTAATGGTACATTTTTTTATCTGTACAGAAGAACAACCATATACATATAACCATATAACTGCACATTATATGTAAGAACTTTTGAGCAGATCTAATACTTCGACATATTTCATTGACATAATATTCTTATTATATCATTTGACAAAATGCATAAACAGCATTTTTCGTACTTTTTTATATTTAACATGTTACAAACTACTGTATTACTCCACGCCACGCGTTTTTATATTTTACGTTTGTTTATTACTTTGGCTCTTATCCCTGTATATATAGTTTTGGATTTTTAACTTACTTACTGTTATGTTGAAATGTAGGAAAATAAGATATTTAATCGTTATATCGTTGAGGGCGCCCTGGCATAGTGGTAACGTTTCCGACTGCGGATCCGAAGGTAATGGGTTCAAGCCTGTTAAAAGGCGAGGATTTATCATAGCCTTCCCAGGCGCAAAATATTGGTTCAACCAAGGAACCGTCGAGAGGGATAAATGTATGTTGTAAGAACTTGTAAGAAATCGACGTAAAATAAATAAGTTATAACGAATCGTTATTTCAGCTATTGTCTTGGAACTATTTTCTTGGTGTAAGATTACAAAAGTTGTTCACAGGCCGGTCTCCCACAGTTATTCATGATTTTGTTTTGTTTTTATAATCGCAGATTACTGAGTTTTGGTTATATGATGAAAAAAAATCCGACATGAGTTGTCAATTCATATGAACATTTACAAAACGAGTTCATGAAATTGTTATTAAGCGAGCCTCTGGCGCGTGAACTAATGCGAATCCACTAGCTTAGGGCACACAATTTTATCATAGTATTTTGCTTCATTGATAAGTTATCGGTGCAGTTATCTTTTGTTGTTTGAAATGACAACTTCTTTACAAAAAATGACAAATACGAGTTCTTTTTTTTTAGGTTTTTGCCGCCGCATGGCGAAAACCTATTCCTCTTCTTCTGTTATTTTTTATTATAATTCTTTTTCCATCCATTTCTTGCACGCAATTACGGCCAGCTGACGAAAGCTACAGTCATGAAATTTTAGACATGCATTTTCATGTATCTGAATCTGTAGCCTAATAGAATAAAATGGTAGCTTAGTATCGAGTACCAGAAAATATTTACGCATGAAGAGGTTGAATATCAAACCTTTTTGAAAGATTTTGTGCTACGGAAGGTTGGATGATCGAACCTCACAAAAATATGGACAAATTAGGGAAGGTCTACGTAATATGTGTAGTCTATGAAAAACCTACCCACTTTTGTTAAAGATCAGATAGAAGAAATCTGTTTGCTGGATACAATTTGCAAGACATATACGCACAAAATATATGGTTTGGCGAATTTAAAAAATGCATGGTTTGTCCTCCAGAAACGGTTAAACTTTACTAAAATTTAGGAAATTTTAAATTTCAAAGACATTGCGATTATTATTTTTCGTCGGCCCCAATAGCTCCAAAACTAAAAATATTTCATTGAGAGTATATGAACAAAAATTTTAGTACTTGAAGAGCTCTTTCGAGTGATGTTTAGTTTTTGAAGATCGGGTTTGATTTGGTCATTTTACGACAGTCCAAAGTTTGATTTTTTTTTTTAAATAATTGTAAATCAGTTTTTATGCTTCAAAATGTGATATATAAAAATATAATTCGACTAGTGCGACTTGTATATTTGATTGAACTATCAGCTGAATTGCTAGGTACATAATGGTAAAATTTTAATTAATTTTGTTTCTCATCTTGCTCCCTAGGAGTCACTTTCCTTAAAACCACTCTTTTGCTTATAACAGAAAAAGTTTAAGTCCGATTAAATGCGATTTTTTTTTCATTCTGTTCAATGTTGATAGGCTAATAAAATAAAAAAGGTTTCGAAGGTAAGTGTGACTGAAGGATTTTGTGCGGAAGGTTGGGTGATCGAACCTCGCAAAGATCTGGGCAAATTATGGTAGGTCTATGAAGAACCTACCCATTGTTATTAGAGATCAAATAGAAGAAATCTGTTTGCTTCATACGATTTGCAAGACATATACGTACAAAAATATTGGCTTGCGAATTTAAGAAATGTATGGTTTGTCCTCTAAGAAAAGGTCAAACTTCACTAAAATATTGGGAAAAAAAGAGTTTCAAAAACATGTTTTTTTCGCGCCTGACTTTATTTTTGGTTCAATCTTCATGATATTTTCAAAGGTAATTATGTTCTATGATTCAAAGAGCCTAATAGTATATAAAGTTAAAACATACAAAGGTCAGGGTCATTTTTCTATCATTGTTTTTTTTTTTTTTGGCCCAAAATAGCTCCAAAACTAAAAGTATTTTATCGAATGTATATAGACAAAAGTTAAAGTTCTTGAAAAGGTCTTTCCAGTGATATTTATTTTGTAAAGAACGGGCTTTATTTAGTTATTTTACTGCAGTTCAAAGTTTGATCCTTTTTTGAACAATTGTAAAGCAAATTTTAAGCTTCAAATTGTGACATTTAGGAAAAAGAATGTTCCACCCATGCATATTGTATACTTACCTTAACTATTTTCTGCATTTCTAGGTACCTAATTGTAAAAACATTAATCAATTGTGTTTCTTATTTTGCCGCTAGTGGACTTTTTGCTTAAAATCACTCCTTTGCTTATAACTAAAAAAGTTGAAGTCTGATTCAAATGCGGTTTTTTAGCATTGTCAGAAATTCCAGCTAGGAAGCCAGGTCACAATTAAATACGTTTTTTTTAAGCGTGAAAAAACAAAACCAAACTCTCTCACAACCTCAATCACACACCCTTCTAAATACATCCTTCTATATACAAATATATACAATTACATGTATAAATCATTACGGTCCCTACATACATATCATAGGATGCAAAAGTCCTAAATGTCCAAAACACTTTTCAATGTCTCTATATATTAGCTTTGCTGTCACATTTTGGTTCACTCTGCAGCAATTGCTGTCTCTTGTGTGTTTCGGTCAATAGAGCAATAAGCTCTCAACCCTGTTCACACAATCAGCTTTAAAACTATGTAAAACCCTCAGCTTATTAACAATGTAAAGCATTAAGATTTTAATCAATTAAAGCACTCAGCTTTTAAATTATGTAAAGCACTAAGTTTTTAAATAATGTAAAGCACTAAGCTGTTAAACAATGTAAAGCACTAAGCTGTTAAACAATGTAAAATACTAAGCTGTTAAACAATGTAAAGCACTAAGCTTTAAACAATGTAAAGCACTAAGCTGTTAAAGAATGTAAAGCATTCAGCTGTATATTTCATCAGTGTTTAAAATACTTAATTGCTACAAAAGCATATAAGTATATAATAAACAACATTATTAGTACACCATAAGTCTGTACTAAACAATACTATTAGCAGGAAAACGCAGGTGTCTATGAAATATAAGTCAATAAAACACTCAGCTTCGGACACTTTAAAGTTATTTGAGCACCCAGCTCAAAGGAAAGGGTAAATAAGTAATTAACACTCAGCTGACTTCTTGGCAACACTTTTACATTTAGCTACAGCAGGTCAGGGACCACCGCCAAGCCACGCCCATCTCGGTCACGCCCAACAGACATTCTATGAGGCACCCAGGACCCTGGCTCCTACGCTGTTCATGTTTAAACAGCCAACAAACATGGAACCGTCAGCTCTGGCAGGCCCATAGAGAGGCCACAGTCATCCAATGCAGCCATGTGCCTATTAATCAACCATGGTACAAGCAACGCCAAGTAAGTGTGTGTTTCAGTAGCTAACCTCCAACTAAAGCACCTATATACACACAGATAGCTGCATGTCTAACTGGTCACTCAGCTGCATGTCTAACTGGTCACTCAAGTCACGCTTCAATAGACACTGCTCAGGTAAAATGTGCAATGGAACTCCAATACACAAATCAACTAAACAAATCAAGCTATGCTTCACTAACCACTGTCTACATACACTATATAAAACTGCTAAATAAAATGCCTTTCCTGACAAGCATTCTGTTCCTTGTTTACAGCACATCAGAATATGACGGATTTCAAAGTATTAGATACGGGAAAATATTTGCGCTAGAAGAGGTTGAATGTTCGAACCTTGCAAAAAACTGTGCAAATGAGAGTAGGTCTACGAAAAACCTGCACATTTTTGTTTAGATTAGATAGAAGAATTCAGTTTGCTGCATATGAATGATAAGACATATACGCACACAACATATGGGTTGACGAACTTAGGATATGTATGGTTTGCCCACAAGATGCAATCAAACTTCACTTATATTTTGAAAAAAAAAAATTTCAAAAACGTGACTTTTTAGGTTTTTTGAAGCTCCTGACTTTATTTTTTGTTCAGTCTCCATCATTTTTTCAGGTAATGTAGTTTTATGATTAAAAGAGTCTCACAATTTAAAAATTTAAAAAATTCAATGGTCAAGGTCATATTACGAATATAGGTTTTTTCTTCGGTCCAAAATAGCTCCAAAACTAAAAATATTTTATTGAGAGAATATGGACAAAAGTCTTAGTGCTGAAAGAGCTCTTGCCAGTGTTGTCATGGTTTTAAAAATTGGGCATGATTTGGTTATTTCATGACAATTCAAAGTTTCATCCATTGTTGATCAATTGTAAATAAGTTTTATGCTTCAAACTGGAAATTTAATGTTCGAATCATGCATGATCTATGCTATACTAAATAGAATGCAAAGACTGTTGTATCCGCGAAAAACGATGCTGTCGCGTTAGCGACTCTAGTTTTTGTCTTGCTGTGGTTGTGTTTGTTGTTGTTTTTGCTACGCGTAGAAGTTTATCATTCAGTGATGTTGTTTTTTATTGCGCCAGGCGAGTCAATCACAATTTATTTGGAAACATAGATGTGTCATCATCAGTACTTAAGTTTTATTAAACTATTAGAATGCATACTTTAATTACGAGCAGCACCTGGCTATTCCATTCACCATGGATCAGATTGGTTATACCACACAGTCAAACCATTACCCCGTACGCATTAAGGTTATAATAAGGTTTGCCATTGTTTTCAATTTTATTATATACAAAATGAATGTGGCATACTTAAAGACGAGGTAGAAACAGATCAAAGGGTAAAGTAACAACTACACACACACACACACACACACACAACACACACACAGAGGGAACTTGGTTGGTAATATTACAATATTCATGGTATTTCTTGGTACATGTATTTGAAATCAAAGAAGGTATCACATTCGTACCTTGTGTTCATGATTCACAATTTGGGTCTTAAACTGCATATCTAAATTCAAGTTGTGTGTCGATGAGATTGGCTTCAAGTAATTCGTCGAATTTCTCATTCTGGGCAAATGTGAACCAATTCTTCCAGTCACCCACCTCGCCTGTGAAATAGTTAATGGATAAATTGTTGTTTTTGCTGCTGGATGCAAAGATAAGGTTCAAATAGATAAAAAGATATTGAGATACACTCTGGTGAAAAACCTTATCCTCAAAGTAGAGATTCAAAATCTGATCAGGATTGTTTTGGTAAACTGGTCCCACTGCTTGACGTACGTGATCCACGAGCAGTAAATGTCTGAAATATGTATAACCATTTAAAAATCTTCTACTGTAATGGGTAGCAATCAATTTTTCTAATTAGTATGGCCATACTTCAAGAATAACCTACGAATGGGGTCTTGTTTTTAATGAAGGGACATTATCAGACGAGAAAATGGTTGAATACAAGGGGGTCTGGGTGCGATACCCTTTCTTATTTTGCAAAAAGACCCCTTGGTACTTTTACATGCCCGAAACACGGGAGACAACAATAAAACAATTAACTTTTGCCAGCATAGCTATTCGGTATTTAAGGACCATAAAAGGTACACATGATGCGTATTAAAGTAATGATTCTGTCAGAATTATATAGCAGGCTTCAGAAACGGCATCAGATTTTAAGACACTGAGATGACGACAGAGAATAGAGTGTACGGGAATGTCATGCCTTGCGCGTGGACCATCTTGAAGGCGCACCCCCCCCCCCCCCACCCCTTCGTCCGTCTCCACGGTGATCTCATGGTAAAAAATCTTTACATCTGTGTTTATGTTCGTTTGTTTTCACGTTGAACATGTACCTCTCTCTCTCTCTCTCTTCCAGTCTATCTATATATGCTAATTCAATTAAAAGAAATACTTAAGATGCGTTCAGTCCTCATTCTTGCTTGTTTCTGTTCACCCCTACTAAACGGTGGCTCCGTCACATATTGGTGATGTTTAAATGAGAGCCCTCGACATCACCGTTGTAGAGCCCACGACCTAAACAAGGCTAGAAAAGGTAAGCACATTTGATAAAAATATCCGTGAATAAATGGAGCCAACACCATCATTCAATAAGTGTTTATATTGTGGAATTATCCTAGTATTATACGTAACTGATCAACAAATAAGATATCATATGCATTATAGCACCGGTGGACATATCGAAATAAAATGCAAGATTTGACATTTGCCAGAGCTCTTTCACATTGCCGATGGCGCCAGCACCTTGTCGATAGCTCGGTCAAAAAACTGGAAGTATTTTGTTTTCAACCAAGCTCAATGAAGTATGTTTTTGTTGAGCCATAGGAGAGGTTTGGACAATGTTAGATGTACGATTAAATGAGCCAGCTACTTCACGGTAGGGAAATTACTCAAAATGTGTCTCCTCGTAAAAGAAAACCCACGAGTTAATATTTGGTAAAAGTTCTAGCAACGTCATTTTGCCAGTGTTTATTAAGATAATGCGTGTTTGTAAGGTTTGATGATGCATTTACGATGTTGCATATGGTATCTTTAAAAGTAGAACACCCGTGACCCTGTCGGCTGCTACGTATAAATATGCAAATGACACAGTTCTGCATAACAATTTCAATAATTCTCATTGAAAATTATGTAAGACAATTAACGAAACAGAAAGAGCAGTAGAGATGGAAGGAAAATATAGAATTGCAGCGCAAATAATTCGGCTGAATAATTTACCGCTACAACAACGAGAATCAGGCAGATAAAGAAAAATGCGATAAATGTTGAAAATGAGATAACCACTACATTGGAACACATGTAAACACTTAATTCTATATATATACGTAAAATGAATTTCTATATTTTGTTTTGGAATATAAAGAAATTGTCTTTTATACATGTGAAAGGTAAATTAAGAACTTTCTTATCAAATTAAAGGTTATTCGCATTACGTCTTCACTAATTCCGAGTCAAATGCAGAACACAGTATTAATCCTACGAAAATGGCATATATAACAATATTAATAGATTAGTAAACAAGAAAATCGCCTTATAATGTTCCTCGTAAAGTTGTAGCTCAAATTAAAACACACAAACTCTTAATAATTCTTAAAATATAAGTAGACATACAGGGCTGATTTTCTACTCTGGTTTTGTAGCAATGCTCCCTTTAGGCATATGTTATCGTACGGGTTGGTTTAATTTTAAAGGGTTCCCACAGCGTGTCAGACGAATCTAGACGGAGGAAATGGATGAATCG
This sequence comes from Solen grandis, assembly GCA_021229015.1. Lineage (NCBI taxonomy): Eukaryota > Metazoa > Mollusca > Bivalvia > Adapedonta > Solenidae > Solen > Solen grandis. Next base: position 37,157,654 of record CM037778.1, read on the forward strand.
ACCCAGCATATGCACTGTCATTCATGCCAAGTCTTTCATTATGCTTTATGTCTCAGTCTCAAAATGACTCAGCTATGCCATAACACTTCCGCAACGGAGTACACCTAAACGCCTCTTCAACATACCTTAATGTCGCTTCAAAGAATCTCTAAAAATACCCCTGAATGTCACTACAGAGTACACCTTAATGTCACTACAGAGTATCCCTAAACGTCACGACAGAGATTACTTAAACGTCACAACTGAGTTTAACTAAACGCCAATACAGGGTATCCCTAAATGTCACTACTGAGTATCCCTAAACGTCACGACAGAGTATACCTAAACGTCACAACAGAGTATACCTAATACGCTAATACAGGGTACCCCTTAATGTCAAATCAAATCAAAGTTTATTTGCATAATCAGGCCTCCGGCCTATACACAGATATATTACACCATATATAACATATTCAAAAGCAATGGAGTTTGTAGAGTACAAATCATATGTAAATTCTTACATTACTTGTATGATATATTGTCAGGTAATACATACAATCTGTTTCGATATATATTAGGAATAACAATATAACAAGCTAACAAACATTTAACAAACAAATACTATATCATATATTACAAAAATAACAATATCCCAATGCATATGTATATACACATATCAACATCTACATATATGCAAACAATTACATTCACATATAGATACATGTACATATACATATGCACATTAATATGACACACACAACATATGCAATGTGCATCAAATTCACTATTTTTGTACACACATGTATAATTGTACACATACATAAGCCCTCCTGCATACACAATATATACATACATATGCGCACAATTTATTGACTACCATACAAGAATTCTAATCTTATCTCAAATGCATAATATATGTACATAGCAAGATCCCGTATAGTTTTTTCGTTTGTTGATGACATCAGATTACAGAAGTTGAGATAATTTGCATTTAATATATAAAAATTGCTGATATTCACGCACTTCATTATATAACGGACAAATAAGGACAAAATGAAACTCATCTTCCAATCCACTCTCACAAAACACACACATCCGATCTTCCAACATAATGTTATGGTGCCTACCTTGTTCAACCATTAAATTGTGACTTGAAAACCTAAAAGAAGCAAGAAACTTTCTAAATTTACCAATATCTATGATACTAATATATGGTTCAATGCAAAATTCAACTTTAAAATCTTTATAGGTACTCAATTTTCTACTATTTACACAATTTGAACGCCAATTTTGGATGTACTGATCCTTTATTCGTTGCGTGTAACTCAACAAAAACGTTTTGTCATTTTGAACCCCTTGTGCTTCCCATATATAACCAAATCCATTATTATAAAGATGTTTCCTAACTTCTGTTACCCAGTTTGTATATCCAATTGAATCATACTGTTTCAACATTTCATAACATAACTTCGGGAATCTATCCTTTGGTAACTTTAACAGTCTAAGCCAAAACTTAATGCACATTTTAGAAGAACTTACATACAACGGATATCTACCAAGATCACCCATAACTGCATTATTACAGGATGAAATATTTACATTTAAAAATTTCTTACACGCAAAAATATGTACATTTTCAATGCACTGCATTTGTTTTATACCCCATATTTCCGAGCCATATAACAAGATTGCACTTATTTTTGAATCAAATACCTTAAAAAATGTTTTAACTGGAATGTAAGATAAATCAGAGAAAGAAGAGAAAATTTGCGCGAGTACTCGTTTTGCTTTCACGGCCATGAATTCTGCCATTTTGCATAAGGATAACCTATTAGTAAAGTGCACACCTACATATGTAAAACCATTTACTACTTCTAATGCCTGACCATTATAAGCCCATGTTTCTCTTCTAGACGGTACACCACCTTTTTTAAAAACTAAAACTTTCGTCTTATCTTTATTTACTGTAAGTTTATTTTTGTCACAAAAACTCTTTAAAGTATTCAACTGTTGTTGTAAACCACATATTGTCACTACAGACTATACCTTAATGTCACTAAAGATTTAACCTAATGTCCCTACAGAACGAAATGAAACAGGAAGAGAAAGAGGTGGCAGGAAAATATAGAATTTTATCATATGACTTTATCATTTAACAGCTGTTTTCGGTTTCGTATAACCATCATATATTTTCTTATATTTTTAAACGTAACATATATAACTTAAAGGCCGAAATACATAACTCCGCGTCATGCGCGTGTGTTCTATATATATGCATAGTGTGTTGAACTCGAATAGCTAAATCAAATGTGATTGATGCAACTACTTTTGATAAAAAAGGGATGTATTATACAAATGTATGAGAAATACACACGTTAAATCTTTTTTTTTAAGTTATTATTTGAAACTATTTTCTTGGTTTTAGATAATAATTACATTCCATTCATTCATGCTTTTTATTTATTAGTTGATATAATCGCATTTACTGTCAGCATAGGTCATATGATAAAAATTATATGACATGAATTATCATTTCATATCAAATTTTACTAAACTCGTTCATAAAAACGTTATTAGGCTCGCCAGAGGCTGACTTAATAATATTTTGATGAACTCAATTTGATATGAAATAACAATACATGTCAAACCCTTTATGTAGCGCAAATTATTCGGCTGAATAATTTACCGCCACAATAACGAGAATCAAACAGATAATATTTTCATTATCATTTACATATTCATTTATAGCTTCTATGTGAGGTCTTTGTGACTGAGTTGTTAAAACTCTTGATTCTTTTAACAAAAGCTTTACAAATGAAAAATATATTTTCGCAAATTTGTTAAGGACACAGCCTCAAATTAGGTTTGATTAACCTCCGAAATCCACACATTGAAATGTCCAATGAAAAAACATCGGAAATTTCTAGAAAACCTTATTTGTTTAGACAGGGCACTATATGCTAATATAGTGAGAAAAGTAGGCGGAGCGTGTTCCGAAAAAAAATCACGGACTTATAACTTTTTTTAAATACAAAGCAGAAGAGATTTGAAGAAAATCCGCTTATTTCTGAAACATCCCTTTTATGGCAAGTAGCTAAGTAAAGAACAAAACATTTCTTCTGATATATCTTTCGTAGGCATTGTGAGAATGCAATTCACATAGAGGCTTTTATTGGGAAGGTGCATTCGGATTTAGCTCAAACAATAACGAGACACTGGGACATCAAGGTCATTGTCTCTCCAATTCCTGATGCTGGGTGGTTAGAGCATCCGCCACGCTGTTAATTTTTCGATGGTTCCTGTGTTTAACCAGGGACCAAGCCCTCGAAGATATTGAAAATAGCATCAATACTCAAAATTAAGAATTGTTTTCTTGCTTCATAAAATTGATCAATGTATTTAAAGCTCACAAAATGATTAAAGCTCGTTCACAGTCGATCGCTAGAAATAAGAATAAATGTTCTGTTTTTTACTCTCCCTCGTTAGTGTTGGTGAAGTCTTTGTTTCCTGACAAATAAACCGACAAGTTTAGCTCACATTTAACGGTAAAACGAAACAGGGATCGAAAAGACCAAGCATCTTGTTATTGTTTCCGAATGCACCTTCCCCATAAAAGCTTCCATGTGAACGCTATTTGCCCCTGAGAGTGAGTTTATTGCTCTTTTCTGACATTTTCAAGGGCAAAATCAAGCTTATCGAGTCCTTACTCTATTCCACATTATTGTTTGTGTTTCATTTCCAGTCATAATGCAAAGTCATTATGCAAAGTTTAAAACCATTATATTCAATAAATTTTGTATCCAATATTTTTTACCATGTTTCAGCAAATACATATACTGCGTTTTTCTTGAAAAAAAATATTTCTATTTATTGCGTATGCGACTTTAGTATCAAATCTTCTGCATAGAATTTCAAAAAATAGGGACAGGGAATATAGTACCAAATAGTTGAAATTAAATGAGATGTTGCTAGACCCTAATATTGTTTTATTTGCCATTGAAAATGACAGAAAAGGGCAAAAATAAAAACACATTTTCAGTGGCAGATAGCACAAAAAAGTAGAATGGTGACCCCAATTTTTCCCATAATTTTTTTTAGTGTATTACTCTATAATCATGAAAAAATTAAGAAATTTATCATGGCTAGTTTTTAATTGTTTTCTTTGTCTACAAAGTAAAAACTGTAATGGACGCGTATGCCTTTAATGGAGGTCTTGGAAAAGTCTTATATCCAAGGGGTCTCGAATTATTCGGTATATATTTTAGGTTATAATTGGACAATATTTCAACCATTTCTATTTTTGAGACATAGATTTGTGTTAATTCGCGTATCTAATACATACGATGGATAAAGATAATTAGTTGAATCAACGGAACTCCAAGTCTGGTGCCACTTAGTTGGCTACTTCCTGATAACTACAGTTTAAGAATATACTTCAAGTTTCTCAGAATGATCTCAAACGAGTTTGCATTAGGAGTAGGATTACTTTGTTAACGGTGGAGACAAGAATCGATAATGTCAACGTAACATCAAATATTTCCTGCGTTTCATTTCGCCAGTAATAAAACATGTGGATAAATATACCAGAAGATTAGTTTAACAAGCTTTCATCTGTTGCTATGATAAGACGGTTGCAATGAATAATTAAATTTGATTTGTTTTTTTATTCTAATTGTTGATATATTTATTGTATTTAAACAAGTGATTGTATTACTAGTAGATACAGGTAGTTGATAATGACGTTACTGCTACTGCTGCTTTTTAGCCCCGTGCAACTTGAGACACGGTCGTGTCGCTCTGAAGAATCTGCTAGGAAGTTGTGGGTTAGTGAGTGGTTCCACCCGGGTGCCTGCATCCACCCGGGGTTTTCCTCGACATGTATTTAGCTGGACGTTACTGTATGACTAAAATATTGTCGCTGTCGTTAACTCGAGCATAACAACATCAGTCTGTGAAAACTAATGTTCCGATCGGCATAACATCAATACCCCCTGAGACTGTGTTATAAAAGCGATTGTGTCTAGGGTAATAGATTGTGGGTTCGATCCCTGACTACCACATATTCATTTCGACTACCTTACTTAATATTCATGAACCAGGATAATTCAAGTTAATACCTGGATAATATGGCGTATAAAACACAATGTAGCTTGACAAGGTAAGAGTAGGTCTCCGTATGATGGATAAATATCATATTTACCATATATATTTGACTGGTATACAGTCGAAAATGCAATAAACACTACACCGGAACATTAAAAAAAGACAAACACATGTAAACACTTATTTCTATTAGAATAACCGTATACAAATATACGTAAAATATACGTAAAATGAATTTCTATATTTTGCTTTGGGATATAAAGAAATTGTCTTTTATACATGTGAAACTTAAATAAGGAACTTTCTTAATTCTGAAAATGTAAGTCGACAGAAGGGGCTTATTTTCATTATGCTTTATGTCTGCGGCTCAAATAACCCAGTTGTGCCCTAACACTTTCTTTTCCTAAACTTAAAACAGGTATACCTAAATGCCACTTCAAAGTATACATAAATGTTATTACAGAGTAAACATAAATTTCATTACAGAGTATACATAAACGCCAATACGAAGTCTTCCTGTCACAACGGAGTGCACGTCATCATCTCGACTATAAAGTGTATCTAAACCTTAGCTGTGTGTCGCAGAGCTTTTCCTTCAACCACGCATCGAACATTTCATTCTGAGCAACTGTGAACCAGTTTTTCCAGTCACCAACTTCACCTGTTAATTATATGTTATTACAACATTATCATTATATTTCAAATATGATTCAAATATTCGTAGATAATCTATTCTTTTACATTTTTCTTTTCTTTTGTTTGGAAAGATTTTCGGCAACAAATGTATATATTAAAGTAAGAATGACAACCAAATCAGCTTTGCATTTATACTACTAGTATAATTATATGAATATATATTTATAAATGCAATTTTATATCGGAATAAACTAGAAATATGTCCACTAGACTGAGATTCAACAACGTTACGCCATTTTTATTAAAACAGCCTTTACCTTGATATGACTAAATGCATTTCGAAATAAACTACCCATGCTTGTTGACATTCCTGCAAAGTTCTATGACTAGTTCATTAAAAGATTTAAGCGACATATTATTTAGTAAAGAAAAGTACAGAAAGTAGGGCAAATATATATGACTACCACTTTTTCAAATCGGATGCATCAGAATAAAAAGTCTAACCTTTCCTTAACAGCTTTGGTCGAGGCGTTTTCTCTTTAACCTCCACGTCAGCAACCTTTAACTTCTCAAATGAGCACGCCTCCGCAATTCCTTTGATGAGATCGCCGCTTCTGTCACAACCAAGAAATGCGTTGATTTTCTTGATTTCTGCACAAGATCCTATTAGCAAAATTAGCACTAAGAAACTGTCCTTACCTTTATTACAAAGCAAGACAATAAACAAGACTTCTGTGAAATTAACTTTAAGGCTCAGTAAGACAATTTTTATAGTAATTTTATTGTATGCGTTTTTTTATTGACGTGATATTTATTTGGCGGCGGCTTAAAAGAACGGATATTTTGGCGGTTATCATATTTGATTCATTCTAATTGATATGCCAAGTTTATATCTCGTGTAGAAAAGCCAATCATTTCCTGTTGTTTTATGACGGTTGATTTATTTTGACACATCAGACTAAATCAACCAATAAAACCAATATTAATCCACCGTCAGAAGCAATGAGTACATGTATACGGTCCATAAAATCTTAAAAACAAATGAATTAATCATTGTTGTAATTTCTTTGTAAATCCCTCGGTCGAAAAATAAATAAATAATGGTATATTTTTAACTCAACCGATGGAACCAGATAATGTATGTAGACACGAAGAAATGCTATGAAATAAAATGATGATCAATTAATCCGCTATACATCATGTAAGGAGAAGAATGAAATAGAAATCTTTTCTCTTATTTCTTTTAATGTCATTTAGGAGCTGAATCAAATTTTGTCGACTTTAATTAGGAAACTCAATTGATAGTTCAAAGATTGATTATGTCATGCCATTTGTCTACAGTGTGATATATCACACATATGTTTATCTGTCACATGTAAACAAACAAAAAAATTAATACTGTCGGTGAGATTTTTAACACAAGAAAGCAAGAATAACATACCTCTTTCATGTCCTCATAGTAAAGATTGAGAATCTGATCTGGGTTTTGTGCCGAGAATTTCTCCCATCCTTTCACATAGTCGACCCAGTTGAAATAGAGTTCTGAAATGTAAGTGCAAATAGTATTGATAAGTTAAGCGCTGTTAAGATCTGATAGGCCTTTTAAGAAATGTAATTAATGATATGATTTAAACGATAATAAGATGTTGATTATATATACAACTATACAATAACATAGCTGGTCCAGTTTTAATAGGATTTGTTACGAAAAATAAAATCACTATCCGACGATACTTATCAATGACAATGAATTTATTTTGGCTTTGACGGCGGTTAAATTGGCGGCGACGAAAAATAAATAGAACGTCAGTGGTCTTTCTACATGAGAACTTAAATTTGTCTGAGCAGTTGAGAAAACGCTAAACAAAATAAGCGACAAAGTTTTTTTGTTATTGTTTTATATTTAAACGCCATATGATATAACCGTTAACTGTTTTATAATAAGCTAAATCTCTAAAACCCCATATTTTTAATTCAAAAATCGTTTAGTTATAGTTTATAAGTACCTAAGTGCAAATTTTATAAAAATATGTACGTTAGATTAAAAAAAACACACGCTGAAACGCCTTGAAGGTAAAGGTCATGTGTATACACAGTAAATTCTAAGAAAAAAAAGACTATTCAAGGAAAATAGAAACTGCAATTTACCTGGAGATAACTGTTATTTATAGGTTTGATTCCCTATAAACATGGTGCTGAGAATCAAGCCACAAGCCCTTGTTTACAGGGTGGCAATTAATAACACAGACATTACTAGAATAAAAACGAACTGATTAAAAATAAAAGTACATTTGTATACAGAAATCTTTGGTAAAGTTTCTTAATAAATTAAGAGTGAGCTGGTTTGAAGAAGTCGATAGTCCTATCCTGGTATATGGAACGCCGTAACTGTCTATTTTAAGAACGACTGATATTGATGGTCAGTTGGTGTTCTGTTAAGTCCGAGATATAATGTTTTTGGTGGTATGTGTCAAGTTTATGACGGATAATGTTAAGTGCCTGAGGTATTATTTTTTTGCCAAGGCAATGTGTTGTTAGGTGCACTAATTGCTATGTAAGTCCTGACATTGAGCTAGCAAGTGTTACGAATTATGTTAAGTTCAGTTGATGCGCTCTAAGTTGTAGCAGTTATTGTGTTCAGTTGTAATTTTATATTTTTTGTGCTGCATATATTATGTTCAGCCATAAAAATAAACTGTTGAGTATTAGCATCATTATTTTTTGCTGTGACAGTGTATTATTGAGCGATACGTATACTATTTTCAGTTACATTGCTACGCTGTCGGGTGCTACAGACATTATGTTCAGCTATGACAATGAATTGTTGGGTAGAACTGTTATTATATTCTATTGCGATAATGTCTGATTGAGTGGTACTATCACTATAATTCAGTTACAGTAATATGTTGTTAGGTGTTATAATAATTTTGCTCTGTTAAGAAAACGAATTGTTTCATGCAATATCATTTGTTCGGTTACGTTAGTTTGCTGTAGAGTGCTACTGTCATTGAGTTCAGTAGTGTAATATATGGTGCTATTGTCATTATATTCAGCTGTGAAAACGTCCTAGTGAGTGCTGACAACATTGTGCGTAGTTAAATTAATGTGTTGTCATGTATTTACCCCCATCGTGTTCTTTCGTGAAAATGAATTCCTTGGTGATAACGTACATTTATTCAATAGCGATAGTGTTAGGTTGAGTTGAAAATTTTTGTAAGTAAAACTTGCTGTTCTGTAATGACACCGTCATGACTAGTCTATTAAACGTTCTATGTGTTTATTAGAGATGTATTCGGTGGTTATTCAGTTATGTTGGTTCATTTCTGGCATCTTCGGATCATTTCCAGAGATAAATGGCGAGACTTGACGCAGACACTTTTTCATTTCTTAAACAGATAAATTTTTACATCGATAAATCGCAAATACTATTTTGTGTATTTTTTGCCTCTTTGAAATACAGCAGTATGTCTTTGTTTCATCCATATTTACATACAAAATACTGATACTCTTGAAACGATCCCAAGAAAATATTTAGAATATGAAACATATACTTATGAACGCAAAAACGGATGACCAACGGGTCAAAGTATCAAAATAAACAAACACATCTTAAATATCTTAATGACCAAGCATAAGAAAGCATTACTGAATAGAGTATTATTTTAAGGAAACATAATGACAGCTTAACCCAACAGCTCTTTTCCTTACTGCACAACACTACAGCTACACTGAACACTGTATTGTATCAACTGAAAATAATGACATTACGTATACCTAGTAGAATGCTATCTTAACTGAGGGTAATGATATAAGTACCGAACAGCATATTATCAGAAGACAGCATATTATTTAACAACACAGTACATGTTCATGACTGAACATAATGACTTCGGTACAAATCAACATATTACATTATCTCAACATAATGACAGTACCACTAAATACACCATTATTTTAATTAAGCATAATGACTAAAGCACCAAACACCAAATAAATCAAACTGAATACAATGAAAGTATCATACACTTAAATACTGTCTCAGCTGAACATAATGATGGAATTTCATGACAGAACATACTAAATAAAACACCGAGCATCATACTATTATACCTGAAAATATCTGTAATGCCCAACATTATATTATGATTAAAAATATTATTATTTTTACTTGCCTGTTTAGTTTAAGGACTAAACATAACCATAATAGCACCTAACAACAGATTGCCTTGAAGGAAGAATAAGTTAGCAGCACTTATCACAACACTTCAATAACTTGAAACATAGGATTTACTGCCCAGCACATTGCATGTCAGACTAAACATAATTGTAGTTGACCCGGCATTTTGGTCGTTCTCCATAAAAAAGAGTTTCGACGTTCCATACTTGGTGCCTCTGTACGCTATGGGTCTTCCTTCACCTGTAACTAGTTGGACGGCACCATGTGATTGAAAAGATGTCGCAGCAACGGGAAACCCCAACAGAAAAACAACAACAAGATCAAGTGAAACAAAATATTTGCTCTTGATTTAAAACTTTTTTCTGATAAGATCATTAAGTAAAAATAATGATTCTATTTTACTTACCAACGCCATATTGTCCTATGAACATTTTGAGCATTTCCGGAAACTGCGTCACTAATTCTTGGGAAAAAAACCTGCTTCAGGTGGTTGAAAAAAGAAACTGCGACATCTTTCGGGTTTCTCTGGACGTGAATGATTTTATTTTTTTTCTCCAGAACCCTTACAGGAATCAGCTGCATTGGATAATGGGAGGTGAGGACTCTCGGGGACTGTACTTCATTGACTGATTCCAAAGATTTGGTGTCCAGTAAGGTCCTTGTCATTGTTGACGTCTCATGTTCTTTAGACCCATTCTGCAACATCTTTATGATTTCCCATGTCCAGTTGGTTCCTAACACAACAAAAAGCCAGTTGTTTTATTTTAATCACATCCTAAACATATTTCATGGTTTTATTTCATATGCGGACTATGAAATAAAAAAATTATTTACTTAAAACTAGCATAAAATAGCGAATATCGAGGTGCAAGCAAAATCAGGAACATTTATTTAATATATTTATTTTCCATCAATCGGTTGAATGTCGTGTATTTTGTCGTTTACAAAATTGATAAAGCCGATTGGTTTCAAATCTTAATAAAAACATAAAGCGACCAATAAAATGGCTTCATAAAATGAATTCATTTGACAATTGCACTGATACACGACTATTGATTGCAGGAAAACAACGTCCATGAACAATGAGCATAATACATCACCTGATTTAGGGAAAGTGACTAAATAAACATCGTTGTCTCTGATGTCCATGTACCTCACATTCTGGATATGTTCTGAGAGGCTTTCACCTGCAGGCAATAACCGCTTGAATTCCGTACTGTTAAAAAGGAAACAAGTGTGATGAAGATTGACTTTGAAAATATTTGGTCCATATCGTAGTCATTACCATCAATAGAGAATGAAAATATCTGAAAGTATCTAAATAGTGTTCTCGCATATATTTTTTTTCTCATTTTTTTTTTTTTTTTTTTTGCTTTTTGTTACAGTCCATTTACGATAATTCGAACGGTCTACGGACAGACTGAAATGTTCGAAAAATCGTGTCATCCGAATTACCGTGTTTTTCCTGCCTGTGGACATTTTGTGCATTTGTAAGAAATACACGTCGTGATAATCAGTTAGCGTATTATATGCATGTTTATAAAATATAGAACACGGTTATGTCTTATGTTTTATATTATTCTGCATAAAAATAATAAATCACATATTAAAGCACAACATAGTCAACAATAAAACATTTTTTGCAAGCCTTATTTTTAACCTGGGCCCTTCACTGAATTACTTGGAAATTGTAAATTACCCATCTCTAATCAGCTATCCTGCCAGCTGACCTTGGCCCTTCAATGAATTACTCGGAATAATAAATGGTAACTTACAAATATATCTGTAATCTACGAATCTTTGTTATTGATAGCGTGATATTACTCTTGCAGAGAATACAACAAAAGTAAAGTGAGGTTCGAACACTCACTGATATTTATAGGTAAATAAAAATTCACTCAGTTTGTTTCTTAACACTCTTGACAATCTAGTGACACGTGTCAACACATGATTCTCAACGGTTTGCATTACTTTATTTGAAATGACCGCCGATCAACATAGGTGTGAAAAATACGCACGCGTGTAAATTATGGTGACACAGCGTCCGAACTATTGTGTCATTGATCAAGACCTTGATTGCTTGTTGGGTCTCTAATAAAGTTCGAATTGCCGCATTTATCCGAGTAATTGTAAAACGAATTATTGCATTTATTTTAAATGAGATATATAGGAAAACTTGACGGGCCGTAACATTTATTCGAATAATGCCGTCAAAACGAAAAATCGCATTCCGAATTATCGTAAATGGACTGTATTTTGTTTTTTATTGTTGTTTCTTTTCTTCATATACCCGTTCATGTATTACAGTAAAGTTACAATCTACTAAAACAATAACTTTCGTTTGATTCGTCTTAAAAGCAATCCGGTGAGAACATTTATTCGATTGTTTTTAAGATATTCTATGTATGTATGATTTAAAAGTACTTGTAGTCCCTTCAACTTGCGATAAAGATACAAAGTTATGTGTCTGAGTTTGCGGACGGGAGGTCCGATTCTTGGCCGGGACATGCCAAGTTCGTTAAAATGGTATTGATATAGCTCCATTATACTTTGCACTCAGCACAACTGTCAAAATAAGTTGACAGGGTGTGGTATCATTCCACATATTTGCAGCGTGAAATCGCAGTGAGACATCAAAATATAACATTCAAACAATGTTGGCACTAAAGTATTACAGATACACATACTTTGTCATTATTAACTTTCAGTCTATTTTAACTGATTCGGCTACTTTAAATCCTAAAAAAATTACACGTCGGTTTTAATCAATGCACGAACTCTATGTTGAAATACACATTTAGAGGTTTAGAGGTGTCATCATTTCATTATGCTTTTATAGTCATAATAGAGTGAAATACGTCGAAATAAAACAACTTATTAATAAAAAATTCAAAAAATATAAAATTTACGGGTACGTCACGCTGAAAGCGTGAATAAACTTGGTGTACTTCCCATGCTCTGTCTCAACAGTGATATCGGCCATTGTCGTCTAATTAGAAGCTGAAATATGGAAAACAAGCATTTAATTTGAATTCCTAAAATTTTGCTTCACAAAATTTTCCTATGGTCAGAAATTGAACCAATCTTGCTTTCAGTTTTAATTGAGAGCAAGGAATACATTATCATTATATCATGGTATTACCTACATGAGACTGATTAAGTGCTACATTACTGCGAAAATATGCTGTAGACAAATAAAAGTATTCAAAACCTAGATACATTATCCTGACACTGTACCAGCCAGTCCTGGAACTACGCTTATATGCTAAGCGTCAATTACACGATATGTATACATGCTTATTTACCAGTATCATTCTTTATGGTATTGCCATATGAACCCATGACCTCATGTAACGGGACGGACGCTCCAATTACTCGACCAGGGAATCCAGTCAAGTGGGCCTAAAGGTGAAATGTGACATGACTAGTAAAATCCAACATGAATTAATGGTTAGTAAACTTTGCGAGCATTATAAACGGTTTTCTTTCATTAAGATATTTTATGGGCTCAACGTTGAAAGATCCTTCGACTGTTCACGAAGCATGTCAAATTGAGATTTTCCTCAGCTCAAAATCTTAAATTTCGTATCAGTGCAACTATGATATTTTAAAGAACATAAAAATCGTTTTCTATTAAAACATGCTAATACTAGCATGTATGCACATTTCTACCATGTAGGGCAATGAATAAAGCAATTATATATATATCAAATATTTAGATGAGGAAAATCTAAAATAGTGATATTCCGTTAACGCAGTCTGGTACGTAATCCATATCTGAGCACAGTTTTCATTCCAGTATAATTTTTATACTGCCACGAGATAAACTGCGAAATTAGCGTCTCTGGTTGGCCTTCGGGTCTTTACAAATTGTAGGTGATTCTGTCAACTGCAGACATTAATATCATGTCTAAATTTCAAATCTAAAGGATACGTTGGATTATTTTTGTAAGCGGAAAAATTATATAACAAACGATTAGATTTCTGTCTTCTATTTTTTCTGAAATTTTGTCGGTTTTTTTAGTATATAGCTACTCCTTTCAGATAAGCTAAAAATTGCGCTTATTCGTATAATCTAAGAAAGGGTGAATGTTTGTGATCTTAAAATTGATATTAAAGTGTTTAAAAAATGATAATATACGTAACGTTCTTTAAAGCAATTTGTTCACTGATGGTCATTGACTAAGAATTTGACTAAGAATTTGATTTAAAAGATATATGTATATATAACACTATCAATATCCATCTACAGAAGCATATTCACCATTGCAACTTTTCGTGATTGTAAAAATCATTTGTGGTTTCTCCACCACAGGCAACAGCGTTACAAACGGTATTGAACCAAATTTTAGAATTATAACACCTATATTTGTCTCATCTCGTTTCCTCTTTGTGAATGTGCTTACTTCACCGGCTGAAAAAAAGGGAACACTTACGGCTGGTGAAGACGTCATTTTGCGGAACGTATCACGTTGTTCAGCAAGCACTTGTTTTGTTTATTTAAACGGAATTATCCGAAGTATGTTTAAAATAAAAATATAAATACACTTTGAGTTTATTTATCAGAAAATAAAGACTTCACCAACATAAAAGAGGGGTGGTTTTATTCCTACCGATCAACTATGAATGAGCTGCTTGAGAAGACGCGTTATAAATTGACGACGTCACCTTATTTTGACAGTGCTTTCAAGTGTTCAAAATTTGAAACAGCAACATTACTTTAACCCTATTTACAACTTATATTTATCTCTCTCGACGATTCCTGGGTTTGACGGGTGCTTTGCGCCTGGGATGGTTAAGTAAAATTTGTCCCTGAAGGGCTGCCAAGCCAAAATCTTCGGTTATGTACATTACCACTGGACCTTGGCGTCCTGGTTGACAGAAGAAGCGTACATCGCCCATAGATACATTTACACTGCTACCGCTCGTTTCGTACTTCCGCGCAACTACGCAAAATAGTGCCTCTTTAATAAGTCCAATTGTCGATATTTCATTTTTACTTTTACTCGGCTGATATTGCTTTAGAATGTAGAATTTAGTTATGTATTTACACGTCCATTTTGTAATTTATTTTGATATGATATCTTATTCGATAATGAAGTCAGCAGTAGCTACCAATAATGACAACAGCAATGTTTAATGCTTAACTATCAAACTTATCAATCTATATTTTCCTTGTATTGATGCATCTTATGTCTTTAGGAAAATGTTTGTGTAACCCGCATAAAATCTAACGTGATTACCTGTTGACATACAAATGAGGTTTTTCGGTATGCGGGTTATTTAATCCACCGCAGTCAACATTCTTAAACGCCATACTTCGGATTACCTCTGTCATTTTAACAGACGCTAATGAGGTCTCTACTATTTGTAGTAGAAAGTGGTCGATCCCATACTACATTTCAAGTAATCAAGATTGTTTGGACAGGAACAAAATGTACACAAACGAGACATCGACAGTGATAGCACTGTTAGAACTGTAATTACGTCGCATTTATTTGTATATTATTTTGAATTTGATAAACGAGGATAGTAATTCCTAGCTGTGCCAATAAATCTTTTGTTATAAACCTTCTTTTAAAATACTTTTATATCTTTAATATTGAAAGTATTATCAAATATTTAAAAAAATGTCCTAGAGCTGGTATCGAGGCCGCACCTTAACCTTGCATAGGCTGAAGAGAAACGAGCATTAAGTTTTTCATAATTTATTTAATGATTAAGTTATCTCCAGCTTCGATTTTAAACACATTTCAATTCAGTTTGCGTTGAATAAACAGTTGATACTGCAGAGTACTGAGGTCTTCGGCTGGGTACCAGCCAAAAGGGTTTCGATCCATTGAGCCCAGAACCCTTCCTTCTTGAATAGCGGATTGACAGTGTTCATAACTGTACCAGCTCTGTTGCTCGCGTTTGCTCCAGTGCAAGCTGGATGCCCTTTCCGCGGACATTACAATTGTCTGCCATGCAGCTTTTCTCTCTCTACCAACTATTCCTAGATAGTCCATTGTTTTCCAAACTGACTGTTCAGGGAATCCTTTGCAGCCAACCTCCAGTGGGAACAGCCACGTGTTCCATGCCTATTTTGGCATAACTACTTGAGTGCTATGTACTTCAGTTGTTTGGTTTCATGAGCTATCTGACAGCGCTCTTTCCATGGTACAGTCAACTAAACCATATACCTGCCTTTACTTTCGGAAAGACCACAGGACAATATCTGGGTGTAATGTTGTTTGGACAACTAGCTGAACGGCCTTTGCTTTCCTCTGCTCCTCCTATGTTATTCTAATCTCATTCTGTAGCATCTCCCTTCTTTCTCCTTTGTTAGCTGATGATCACTGAGTGTGTCTTGCTGTACATAAGCAATGACGCCCTAGACAAGCTTTTCCAACGATGTCTATGTGACTCAGATTGTCCTTGGTTTGTTGCACTGCTTGACTTGCTGACTACTTCCTGCCAGTTCGGGTCTCTTTTTCTGCCTGCCTGTCTTTTTAATCAATTGATTCCTGCTGCGTGGTCACCAAACTCACCTTTGCCAGATATGGTTGTCAAAGGTAACTGAAGCTTGTTACTTCGTCCATACAAGCAAATGGTGGTGAAACAGTGTGATAAACCCAACCAACGACTGTTTTCTTATTAATGAACTTCTCGAGAACTTCCGCTGTGGTTGATGTCATCTTATATACTGTCATTGGCCAAATCAGACATTGTAGTAGACCGTGTTGGTACAGCCATAGTTTAGGGTGGACGTCCTTCAATTATTTGCATTTTTTAGGCTATCGTCAAACCATCTGCCCAAACATTTGATAGGGCTTTCTGTGAAGGAATCTCTTCATTCTGGATCTTAAATCGGATATTGGTAGCAACTTTGCCCTTCCTTATAATCAGAGTTCCTAACTTATTTGGCTTGAATATCGCCCGAGCCCAGGTAACTGTCTCGTCAGGAGCTGTGGCTATGTATGGATATGGTCATTACCATCACAAAAAGTATCACAGAGATGGTACATCCCGTGACAATCCCCTTCTGATGATGTTGCGCACTTATTGAAACTTCACTTGCTGTAAAATAGTTATACAGACGGATGTCATCATAGTAACTACTGATAAATTGTTTTGCCAGTCTTGGGACATGGTAGTGTTCAAGTGCTTTCATGATGAGTTGGTGTGGGATTGACCAAAAGGCATTGCTTAGGTCGAGCCATACAATGGTCAAGTTCTCCTTGTTGATATTTGCTTTCTGAATCAGTTGAGATATGGCACTGGTATACTCAATAAAGCCAGAGAACCCTGGGATCCCTCCTTTCTGTACCGAAGTGTCCACATAGTTGTTTTCTATCATGCTGTAAGACGTCTGGCAAGTACAGAGAAGGAGAGCTTTCCTTCCACGCTCAATAGGGAAATTGTCCTAAACTGTGTGATGTCCTTAGCGTCTCTTTCCTTGGGTAAAAAGGTCCCGTCCGCTATCTACCAACTGGATGGTACTTTGCATTTTTGCCAGTGCCAGACAACTTTCATGAGGCTCCACAAGCGATGTAGGCAGTTTGGGCAGTTTTATAATTTTTGAAAGGGATTCCACTCGGTCCAGGAGATGATCCAGCTCGAGTCTTTCTCACTACATCTATCACCTCCTTTCACGTCGGTTCTGAAATGTCTAGCTCCAATGTTGGTGGATTTTCAGTGTTTCCTCACGGCTGGGGTCAGAATATGGAACTGTTCTATTTCCTCCTTACTGCACTCCAACTTTCGTGACTTCTCCCCGGCAAAAGGGATTGTGTGAACTAAGAAGAGGTTTGATGAAAATGCACCATTGGTTCTAGTTCTAGTATTTCTTTTCCGAAACTCACTTTCTTCTTTCTTAAGGTTAGTCAGATGTTTTCTTTCTATCCCTCGCAAATGCTGGAGCCCATTTTTTCTCCTTTTCAGATGTTGTACTGTTTTGTACTGAACTTTTTGCTTTCTCTAGCCCTTCCAAACCTCCTCTATCTGCCTTTGTCTCCTGTTAGGTTGAGGCTTGGGTCTGCTTTTGTTCTTCTGTTCTACAACACCAAACCTTTCCTTTCCAACAGAGTAGATGACTGTCGAGAGAGCTGAGTTTTTCTGTCAACGTTGCCATTTAGATCCAATTTCCAGTATGGCACAAAAATCGTTACATAACCTTAGCCATTCATTCTTCTGACTACTGCTTGGCAGCTTGATTTGATTTTGTTTTGTGTTTCTCTCTTTGTTTTTGTGTTTCTTTCTGCTGCAGGGTCCTTGCATTTGGCCGCTGAAGAAGGCTGAGGAAATTCAGAAGATGAAGATAGTAGGTCCAATAGAGGGTCTGTTTACTCAATCTCATCAGCTGCTAACAAGGTGTTTGCGAGAACCGATTGTGTGTAAAGGAGGTTCAGTGATCAGTTGAATCCTGATGTAACCTGCCGTATCACAACGAAAATTTGTCCTTACACACCAACGCTGCATTTCTGATGAATGTCAATCCTCTGGTTTTTACACAGCTTTCCACAAGGTATCGTTCTTCCACTGGTTACCGTTGAACGAGGTCTAATATCCGGTGCTGGTATTGTGAGCCTATCCTCCTACCTCCCTCTCAGTAGGCTCTGAGGGTGTTAATTTTCTTGTTCTGTCGAAGCTGACTGTTAGGATATGTCCTCACGGACACTGAGTAGCGGGTTGCTGGCCCTCCGTACCCCAATGCTAGTCTATTCCTAACAGCCATCTGTCTTTTCCTGAGCCACCGATCAATTCCCGGCTGTCATCCAGTCTTTCCTGGTGGTCACTGGTGATTCAGTAAAAGTAACGTTGAATAAACAGTTGATAATGCAGAGTACTGAGGTCATCAGCTGGGCACCATCCAGAGGGATTTCGATCCACTGACCTCAGAACCCTTCATTTTGCAATTAAATTTAAATAAACAAGGGATTTAACCAAAATGAATTTCCGCGAATAGTAGAAAGGGGGAAATGTTGGCTGTAGAAATAGTGACTCATACTTAACCTTTGCAGAAATGTGTGCCACCACAGAACAGACTTGCAAACATCCCTGTTTAAAATTAAATGTGGAATATATGCGACTGAATTTCAGTCTAAATCTAAAGTAAATTCGACAATAAAAAGTGAACCTCTCGTACCATTTCTATAGTAAAAACGTAAAAAATGTAAGAAAAACAACAACATAATTATGAATAATATTTGGCATGTGATCACTTTATTGAATAAGCATTGATTTAAATCATGTAATGAACATATCCACTCTCATGGGAGAGTCATAATATTTGTTTTTCTATCACTACTCAGTGATAACGTAAGTCAAACTGACTACATGTAACGTCAGAGATTAGTGAGGGTGTATTGAACTATATATTGTAAAAATAAAAGTTCGATTATAAAACATCTTGAAATTGAAATGCATATGGTCATTTCTGTGCGTTTACAAAAAGCAGCATATAAGCTGCATGATTTATCTAAAAACATACAATACTAAAGTAGTGATCAAAACATTAAATAACAAATGATCAAATCTATATATTAAGATAGGATAAGAAAGAGAAATTTTATAGATTTACCTTGTCGTGATCCTTCGCTTAATATAGCAATTGATTTAAAATCAAACGAGGTGTCCAGAAAATGGCTCATGTAAAATCACAGTGCATAAACAAAATGTGCATGCACCGGATGTCGCTCTGCCCTGAACTCGTATACCATCTTAACTAGATTAGTTTATGCCGAGCTAACTGAATTAAGATACTTATGAAATTTTCTAAACGCCGTGGTAATGGTTCTTTATTTTTACATATTTTTCAACAATAAAATTCTTTAAATCTTTAACCAAATCTCAAAATTGTACCTACAATATGTAACACTCAGTATCACACACAGCACGATATTATCGAACTTATTGTTTATTATTCAAGCTAGTTTCTCATTGCTCGACCGCATATAGGATTAAACATGTCGTATAAGAAATCTTCGAAAAAATTAAAAGCAAAACAAAATTCAACAAAATATTTATTCATCCACTCACACTGCAAAAAAAAGAATTTGAGAATAGTTTTGAATTCAAAAAAGAATGTTTGCACCAAGAATTTGAACCAGCCAATTCGAAATTATAAGACCACTGAACTTACTTAACACTAAGGCACCCGGATTTATTTGTAATATAAACATTGCTAACCATACTACCATTAAAAACAAATGTTTGGATCGTAAAAAATTGCGGAAACTAACGAAGAACATCACGGAGATAAGGCAGCTTCGAGGAAACTCGAGGTTTACGGTCTTTCTAATTAGTAAATTACCGCGTGTGGCCGCTCAAAAGCTAAGGTTTCTACACGGTGCAGTTCTAAATTAGTCTGCATCACGATCTTGTCTCTCAGGTCACGAGTTACGATTAGTCATGCATGTTCTAGGCTATGTGCTGAGCGCCAAACCAACGGGAGATTTTAAATACTTTTGTATGTCATTGCAAAGGAATTGACCTACGACATCCTGGTTTGAGATAGACGCTCTAATTACTCGGCCACAGAATTCGATGTGCTTATATGAGCTCTTATTAAATTAATGTTAAAGATAATGATATATTTTTAATTTGATGTAAATACTCCTGCTGTTGTTGATTTAGTGTTATTGTTGTTTGTCTAATACGTCAAAGGAACAATTTTTATCGAAGATCGGAGATTCACTGATTCGGTAAAGGTTTTGTACTCGTTTATATTCCCTAAATATTATCAACACACCATCAAACTCTCTCTCTCTCTCTCTCTGTTTATGTATTTAATCCCTTTGTTTTGTTTCAATATTTTTCCTTTGCTTACTTTCCTTTTATCTTTTATCATTTATACGTGTTTCATTGCTAATCAATATCAAGTTACTAAGTATACTATATATTCGCAGAAATTTCCCAATTGTGTCATCCTTGCAAAGGAGAAAATTTAATAAGCGTTCAGCATTCGATTTTATCCCATTTCGTATATGAGTAATATGGCTAGGTTTGGTCAGGGAGTTTACTGAACAAATTGGCGATCTTGGCGTCAAAGGCCCCTCCTAATCGTCATATTCAAATATTTCAAGATAGTTTATGTATAGTGTCAAAATTCTAAACGTTTTACCAATAATGACCAACTAAGGGTGGGGGAGGGGAATACGCCACTTATACACGAAACTGGAAATATCAGATCTGTAAGGTTGTCAACCTTTAATGGCATTTAGAAATTAAAGGCATATGTGCACAATTCAGTTATTTTCTATAAAGACAATGAAGGAAAATTAAAACTAGCCGTAAGAATTTTCTACAACTTTGGTAGATTATAGAGAATTACATTAAAAACTAATTTATGGGAAAAAATTGGGGTCACCGCTCTATCTTTTTAGTGATTTTCTTGTGCTTTTATGTCATTTTCAAGGGAAGATATTATTTTATTATGGCATCACTGGTACAGCGCCAGTATTCACATTCCACGCAGAAAGAAAGTAAATCTACCAGGGAATATTAGGCCAAAGACCAGGGTTGATATTACTATATGGTATATATAATTAACATGTCTGCTTTGACAGATACTCCTATCCACATCTGTTTGGTGTAATATATGCTTTCGGTTTACCGGCTACATTTTGAGCAATCTCGATGGGTCTATAGAAAGTGTAAAGATTGGTCATTATACCCCGCTTTTACACAGAAACTCCCCTCTCGGCAAAATTAATTTTCATAACTCAGCAATTAGGCAGGCTCGGCAAATTACGACCAATGTCGGCATAGATCGCCGAACTGGTAAGATGGACTTTTTACTTGTTTATACCTCTTTATTCAAACACATTACTGGTAGCGAAATACATAAATAATTTTAACCTTGTATTACAAGTACAACGATATACTTAATTTAACGGCAGACTTCTTGTAAATATCGCGCTTCATGTTAACCTATCCATATTTCTAGCAATAAAAAATAGTATAAAAAACACCCGCATTGCTGTCAGATAAACAAATATATATAATTTACATCCATGTACAACGTCAATTTAGGTCCTAAAAATGACTTTTAAAAAGGCATGCTTTTCTTAAAATATGAAAAGCGCAATATTGCCTATAATTCCGCCAACCACTCCCTCTTGAATTGCATTTAATCGATTCATTGAAAGAGTTTACAGTTATCTTATTTAGTTTTTGCCAAATAGAAAGCATGTTTTACAGCTATTCACAGTTCCTGGGTTAGACCAATACTTTGCGAATGCCGTGAGTAATTCTGAACCATACGTTCCGAAGAACAAGTTAATTATACAAATTAAAGTTGTGTCCGATTTTCAGTTTTGATATACGAAAAAGTGGTAAGTTGGTGTTCCTGAAAGGGTTGGTGAACCAATTTTTACTACAAACGTGTTAGTGTACGCAGAACTACGTGTAGCTGTGGTACTGTAATAGATAGGAGGCAGTCAGGAGAAGGATCCAAATTACAGATTACTTCAAGCGATCGCTGATGGCGAAAATAATTTCTGCCTCATGGTTTTTTTTAGATAAAATCATCTCCAAGGCAGGCGTTATTTTCCTTTCTATTATTCAATTCTTTATTTTTTACGTTAAGTACCTGCTTCAAATTAGATATTTTCAGATCTTATTTTCTACTTTTCTTTATGACATTATCTTATCAATCCTATTTCTTGTCCTTTATTAAATTTGTACATTTCTGATATCGATATGTTTAATTGCACGGCGGATCACCGCCGGGCATACTGTTTTTGATTCAATGGAACCGGATCTGGAGGCATAAAATCCTTTCGGTTGCAGTTTCGGCATTTTTTCGTACTAAAACATGAACTTTTTGCTTAGTTTTGAGGGAGCATGAAATAAAACAAGAGGGCCAAGATGGCCCTTGGTCGCTCACCTGAGAAAGATGATTGCTTAAGAAATAAAGATGCTTGAGTGTAAAAGTGAAATCTGGCTTTTTTTTATGGTGAAATGGGCATAACTCCTAAATTTACAAGTCAATATCAGTTATAATTGAACCCGATTGTGAGATTATGGGCATAAACATTGTCTTAAAGTTTAAAAATGATTGTTAAAAAAATGAAGTTGGTAGAAAATAAACAAAGTGAAATCTTGCATTTTTTGTATTAAAAGGGGCATAACTCCTGACCTAAATGACCCATCTCAGCCACAATTGAACTCAATCGAGACATTATGGTCATTAACAATGTCATAAAGTTTGAAGATGATTGCTAAAATGATGAAGATGCTAGAGTGTAAACAAAGTGAAATATG
>CM037778.1:37180896-37230896 GCA_021229015.1 Solen grandis
GGTAAGTGTATTTTTGCTATTCCTATAAATAAGTCCTTACTTAAAGGCCATTTCATCTTATTCCTTGAAGCATCGTTAGATAAAACCTATTTGGATTTGTTCAACTGGACTGCACTTACAATTGATCTGATGGGCATACCTTGTTACCAAAACCAAATGATTATAGTCGCTTGAAATAATCTCCTTGCATCCTGGGTTGGTCAGATAAGATCAGAGGTTCATATACCCAAAATTATTTGCATGCCTCAAAGTGAATGTGGAAATTGTTACGACTCCATGAAGAAAATCGAAAAACAAACAGATGAAGGTATGCAATGTTAAATTTCAAAATGCATGTTTGATATTTGCATAAACTCTAACAAACCAGTGAAATTAATATTCCATAATAAATAAATGATTATAATAATGTTAGAATCATTTAACTTTCTTAATAATTTTAGGACAAGAATCCAAAGATTGATCCAAAATTTGACCTTCTTTAAATGAAATGCCCACAAGTTCCAGTGTACTGGAAGCGAAATACTTGAAAAAAGATGCAACTAGACAGTTAGAATTTCATTGTATTCATCTTTTTTTTTTCTTCTTTTTTTTTCGACAAAACTTGCTGTGACTGGGTTGCAATATTATGACTTTCTCGTGTTTTCGTGTTGTGTCAATCAGACAGACACAAGGAAACTATATTTTTCAATCTAGAATTATGGGACATGTTTTTCTGTGAAAATAATAAAAGACATATTTAATGTTTATTTACACCTTTGCCTATTGTTTTTCAATAGGACCACTGAAAAAAGGTACTTTACACTCTAGAGTTGATTCAACTCGATTGATACACCCACACCATGAAATTGAAATCGGCGTATCAAATAAATTATTTTCCCTTATTTTATGGTTCAGTTCATTCGTTCAATATAAGTTCCTAATTTTGTAATCTTGACATTGTCTTCTGACTCTTGAACTGGCAGTTAGATAAACCCTCATCAGTCATTACATCGTCACCTTGTTCTAACAGATCTGACATACAGTCAACATTTGACATACAGTCAATTTACAGAGAGGATATAAAAGTTATTGCACCATGCAGGGAAACTCATAGTAAATATTTAAAAGTATTGCTTTTTTATAATTCATATATTCTTGAGAACTAAAGAACAATGACGAGGCTTTTTGAATTTTTATTTCTGTGCTGTCAACAGCTACATCCAAATTATTAAAAAAATTATTGAGGCCTTGGATTTCAGATTTTGGCAGGCACAGCAAAATAGATCCTTGAGTGAAGTACAGAAAATTGACCTATGTTATGTGTTTCCTACTAACAGTAGCTTAAAGAACAGTTAAATCTTATTAAATCTTGTTTTAAAACCTTTACTTAAAAACTCGTTAACTAATATATATATCTTTATTTCCCCCAATAAGGATCTCTAAAATACTTATTGTTTCAGTATATTTCTAGAAAGCACTTTGCATGGTGCTGGCTCTAGGCTTGATAATAATATCTGATCTCCTGAGGAAACTAGTAAAAGCTTATTTGAACACTGTATCTTGCATTACACACACAAAGTGAAACACAAGTGTCTAACTCTTCTAGAAGCCATACTGCTGGTCATGCAGTTTGTTTGCTCACTCAGCCTCGTTCTGATAATGAATCTCAAGAATGCATATAATTTGAGGGATGTCTATTGTAATGGGAATGAATTTTTGGTTATAATAAATATAAGAAAACATGGAAAAAAATAACAATCGAAAATACTAAAATGAAATCATAAATGTAGAAGTTTAAAAAAAGAATAATATTTAGTTTCCAAATAGCATCAGTCTCTTTATTTCCATTAGCATCGACTGGCTTCGACTAATAAACCACACTTCAGCGCAACTGGATTCTGCAACTTCGATAGCTTAATAGTTATTTGTTTAATGGACTTACTATATTTTTTCTAATAATGCTCAATTTTGATTGCTAATTTACCAGCACGATAACCACGCGATCTCGTGAAGCCATTACAGAAATGGAATATTAACATCACGTTTCCAATACACGTGACAGTCGCATGTCATGTGGAAAATAAAATATGTACAAAACCTCTTCCAACTTGATTATCAAGGAGCGCAAAGCATGCCACATCATTTTGGCTTTTTGAGCAAACTGTGAAATGAAAATGCAAAATAAAGATTTATTTTATTTGAACATGTAAAATATCAATTTAAGAGGAATATAAAAAGACCTAACTGGGAGTAAATAGAATGCTATGTTGGCATGTCACAGAAGTTGTTTTCCATTAACTTTGCCTTGAAATATGTGTATACTTTTAGAAGTGCGTATTATATCATCGAATAATGCATTACAATGTCCTATATTGAACATATAACAACAATAAAATGAAGAAGTTTGAAGCAAACAATATAAGCATCTGCACTTTAACCCACAAAGGTAGTTTTAATATATAATGTAATATAACACAATATAAATAAATTATATTGCATTTAATAATACAGACAGTTATTGCAAAAATATATACACTGTTTTGTTTAACATACACTTTAACGTAAAATAGAACATGTTTATACTAATAAAGCATACCTATAATGAGATTTCCTATATATGCAAATTAATCCAGTCGTCATTTGAATTTCTTTTTGCACAAATAATTTATTCTTTTTTTACTTCAGGACTCGTTAGATATTCGTCAGTTGGCAAGTGATATAACTGAGGACAAATTATATTTCTTCTTTTTTTTTCTAAACCTCGCACTTGAATGTACACGAATGGACTTACACTTACTGACCCGTGTGTACTCTATTTACTATGTGTAATCCGTACGTACTTGCACTATAAACCGATGTGTAATTACACCTTTAATCTATGTGTACTTACATTAATAATCAGTGACTATATGTACTATAAATCTGTATACACTTACGCTTTTAACTCTTGTGCACTTGCCTTTTTAATTCGTATGTACTTGCACCTTTAATTCGTGTGTACTTACTCTATCAATCCGTAGTACTTACACTGTTGATATTTTCATTATTAATCAGTGTGTATTTACAGTTTTAACTCGATAG
This sequence comes from Solen grandis, assembly GCA_021229015.1. Taxonomy (NCBI): domain Eukaryota; kingdom Metazoa; phylum Mollusca; class Bivalvia; order Adapedonta; family Solenidae; genus Solen; species Solen grandis. The sequence goes on from CM037778.1 coordinate 37,183,957, forward strand.
CATTTACTGTGTACTTAACCCAGTAACCCGAATGTACTCACATTGTTAATCCATGTAAATTTATACTTTTTAATCTTCGTGGTCTTATATCATTAATCCGTGGGTACTTGCTCTGTACTTAAACCATTACACAGTTAATATGTTCAAATTACTTTTGAACTTAATGAAAATAAAATTACATTATATTTTTTCCAACAACTGATATTCCACTTTTAACTTTTTTTAGAGTTAGTGTAAACACATTTCAGTTGTATTTTGTCACCATTTAAAGTTATGTTCTTACACATTTGAACCTGTTACAATGTCTTTAGGTACTCAAAACTTCATAACTATTGTATATTTGTTTTGGTCTGTGATTCACTGGTAATATTTTTCGACTGCGGAGTTCGTTCGGCGTTGGTAGAACGACGATTTAAAATTTTCCCATGCACTAAGTACTAGTTCAGTCGAAGAATCTTTGAAAGGAGTTAGGGTAAGTTATAAAAAATTTGTTCAACGAACTAAGATTATTTTTATTTTCTTGGGTTTGTTAGATTTCAATCAATGTAGATCATTCCTAGCCTGGTCATTTACGGTCTGATTAAGTTCTTATTAGTTGCATTGGAAATTTTAAATGTCTTCTTTTCGTACCATCAAGGATTGGTGCAATTTGCTGTTCAATCAGCAGTGTGTTCTCTTTATGATATCCGACTGAAATATGACCAGTCAACTCTGCGTCTGGCAAATAAAATTGCCCAGATTAATTAACATATAAAACTGGTCCGTAATAAAGACAAGAAGAGGAAAGGAAACAAATCAGATCGGATTATCCTGCCATACTGTGCCGTAGACGAAAAAGGAACACGGTTTGTGGCAGCTCGCCAGACCACAGTGCCACTTGAGTCTTCTCGGCTGAAGATGATGCAATGTTTTGGATTTTGTATATCGGTCAGACATATGGCAACAAAAGATTAAATGCTTGAACAGTGTCTATTTCTGTGTGTTCATGTTTTGGTATTGAGAAAAACATGCCTTTCACCGCTGAAAAAGATAAATAAATAACAATGAGCACGTTTCTTTTCACAGGTTTTGGCATACCAAAAGTTTCATCTATTGCACTTTGACCCAAAGAACAGTTTCAAAGAAATTCTTATTTTCAAAGACTCAACGAATGTACGTATGGGGGAACATCGAATGCAATTAAATAGACTAAATCTTTTATTTAAATGAGACACAGTTTCGAATTTAATTAAGCCTTAGAAAAGATGAGTGTTCACATGATAATGAAGACGAGGAAAAATAATTGCTTACACAAGTATCGCAGTGAAAGTTTTCGGTGTTTGCTGCAGCTCTTTTCCGGGAATAATTTAATCTGGCTCAAATTCCCCCAACAATATTTAGCACCACTTAGAGGTGAATTTCATTATTATCGATTCTCTTATAATAATACCCGAATATTTAATTCTCAGAAATATGGTATTTATCAAGGTAATAATGTATGTCAGTATAGTCATATGTTTGAATAGTTAGTATTAAACATATATACTTTTATAAGAGAAACAAAAAGTAAGTTTTCAAGTATGCCTTAGCGCTAAGTATTATTGATGGAATTCGGGCCTGGTTAAAGGCTTTGATAACAAATGGTATATTTATAGGCGTGTCTTTTAATCATAAGAACAATATCGTATTCATTTCTGTATCACGAAACATATTCTAAAAACATTACATTAAACCTGACGAAGGCATACAACCGAGACGTTGTTTAGTAAAGTATACCTTTCAGTTCTATACACGATCTGGAATTTTTTCCAGAAAAAAGTCAAAAGTCTAATTTAGGTTCGTTTTCCTAATCTGTTCCATGTATAAATATATTTGTCTTACTTTTACTGAAGAAATCCATTCAAGTATAGACCCACTCATTCGGTGCGTTCCTTCTAATGGGAAGCAATAATAACAGAGAAAATGTGAAGTTCTCTAAAACCGTATTTTTTATATATTGCTCTGAAAGTAAGACCCAACAGAGACATGTTCTTAATATCTTTGTCTATAAATATGTTTCATATGTCGTCTACACGACATAAACAGACGCAGCAAAGGTTGTTTATTTAATAACTTGATGATGCAAGCGTAATGGGATTAATAAAATATGCATCAGCTGGCGTCGTTTATCTGTGACGTCACTGAACGAGTTTTCAACGCAAACCACTAGCGGAACACATGCCATATGTGAAGACATATAGAGCTGTGGGACACCATTTGGATATCGGAAGTCAAATGAATTTAATGCTTACGGAAGGATTGTGTAGATATCGTTGAATGGAAGGGTAATGAAATGTCCACAACAGCGGTGATGAATGACGTCATTCGAGGCACAGAAGTGTAACAGCTTGAAACACTGTGTTTGAAGTGTAACACCTCGATACTTATAAGTAATTACGCTAAATCTACTCACGATTGAACACGTGGAGACTATATGATATGACAGAACAATTCATAGCTTTCATTTCTTCCAACGCATTTGATATTAAGTAACAGAAAGAAAGCAGCAATATGAGTCTCAGGGAAATAATTCCACGATTTTAATATGGAGGCAAATGTCAAACAATAATAGATCTTATGTTCTATTCTTAAAAATGATAAATATCGTAATTTGATAAAAAAAATAAGTCAATGATTGTTTTTAAATATAAATATTTAATTTGAATACACGAATATAAAGGGAATATTGTCTTATTCTGACTTGTTTTAGATATGTATACATTTACGTATATATTATTATTGAATCAAACGAATGCTAGTATTCAATGACATTGAGAAATAAAGACTATGCGGTTTATTCCTCTGCTCAGTAAAGAAATTAACAGAAAAAGATAGATGCTCCTAAATTCCTCTTTTGCTTATTTATTACCAAGTTTTCACGAAAGAAATGGTGTAGTGATCAATCAGGATTAAAGTCTGTAAGACACGTAGAAAAGTTTTGACATCAGACATTGTCATATTGAAGACTACGTTATCTTATGGGTTGCTCCTGGAAAACACAATTTAATTTGACGCCATAATACAAGTGCTAAATCCAGGCGATATTTCAAACAAGGGTAGACAGACAATGGATCCTGGGCATATATGTCGCTGTATTATCTTGTTATTTCGCACTAACCTTTGATTAATTCGCACTTCGTACTTGTATTTAGAAACGTAATCACGCCGACTGCCGGCCAAGACCGATAACAGGATGATACTAGGTCCATACCTCACTGCTGGCACCAATAACAATGGACTCCCTTTCCAAGCATGGCCTCACTTTCCCCCCAACACTTCTGGAGATCAGTTGTGAAACAAACAACAATTCTAACAATACACCCCACTCTCTGACGTGTGTTCGATACGCGAGGTTTCTGATATTGTTTGCAATACACGAGAGATAGTAAACGACTCTTTTTACTAAATAAACGAAGCCATCAGAGATACTGTATCGGTGAGTTCAGTGAGCACCAAATGACCCAATGTTTACGTCCCTGATAGAAACGCTGTAATTTTCAAATGCGATAAAACGTAACATAATATCACAGAAACGTACCGAAATGAGAAAATAATAAACGAAACAGTGTAAAAGAGCGCACAGTATTTTTGGAATCATATACTGAAGCAATTATTTCTAAATTTCTATTTTGCCGAATAGTGACTATTAAATGTTAAAGTATATATATGTCGATTTGGGAACAAACTCATTCAATTTAAAAAAAAAAAAAAGAATGTTCTTGTCGGATCCTGGTTAGGACCAGAACGTGTTTTGAAAGATGCTTGCCACCAAAAGGGATCGAGCCACAACGGCTTAAACAATTCTAACTATATTGGTAAATTGAAAAATAAAAAAAATGTCAAAAACATTGATAATAATAATGCGGATATACAATGTACAATAACGCCCGATGTACCAGTAATGACTTTGAAAATCCCAGACTGTAGAGGACTTTAAAAATTTAAAGAGATTAAACGTTATTTAAATCAGAGAATACTTGTAATATAATTCATACTCCCATTTAAAACCTGCATTTTGACCCTTCGTACACACTGTGTCAGTAAAACAGCTAATGGAGTAGAAAATATAAACTTAAACATTTCGCATGACACAGTTTTCCCACAAACATTGCATAATAAAAAATATCTAAATGTTTTTTCGTTTTCTTTTCTTTTAATTATCTCGTATGTGAATCAAATGCACACTGCCGTCATTGCTTTGTTTCTAAAACATAGCCATGAGCTCTGATAATACATTTCTGTTGCCATTTTGTAGGATTTAAGTTGATATTCTGAGATTACCTGGGGTTTTTAAATCCCCACTGTGACTTTCACTGAAATCTTTATCTAACAGCTTTTACGTATCATTTTAAATATGAAAATAATAATCTATACTTTTTTTAACTGTGCGTTATTTTTGTGTGCATATATCCATTTAAAGATATCTTAATCCTAAATTCATTAATTTCAAGTGTTTTGATGGTGTATACATTTTGATTTTTTGGAGCAAAAATAACAAAATTATAAGAAAATGATTTCTGCTTCTCTGTTATTTATATGAATTCCTTGACTTATCTTTCCAAAATGAACATTTCTGCTGACTTGGAATCCATTGTTTTGAGAAGATTTTGTGACAAAATTACATCAGCAACGTCACTGAGACGCTTGATAGTAACTGTAGAGAATCCACAGTTTTAACGTAGCTGATCATCGGTCAAGGTCGATTCGGATGAATTTTCAAAAAGGCAAAAAAAAAAAAAAAGCTGCATAAGATAAAATATGAAATAAAAAGTATTCATTTTAGGTTTATTTATTTCTTTTATCAGTACCTGTCCATACAATTCAACACTGATATTGCGGCTTAAAATTTACACGGGAGAGATTCCGTCGGTCAGATCTCTTCCGACCAAACGCGTTTTCGATTTCGCGAACTGTTGTAGCACGATTTCTTTAGCAAGGGGCTGTTTTTGTACATTGTTGTTTTAATTCATCCCTTCCACGCAAATAAGACCAATTTTATGAAAATCTATCAATTTTCAAAGGAGTTAGGCAATTGAAACGACATGATGTACGTTTACAATGGAAGAAGTTACCTACCTTTTATTATAAGGTCATTGATCTTTTTTTAATGCGGCAGTTTTTTGGCCAAAGCAACGTACCGGATACGTTTGACATCAACCAGGCAGGCCTTATACAACTCAACTAAAACAAAACCAACACCGGAGGTTAAGCAAATCATGTATTGTGTGTTAAATTACGATATCATGAGATCTGAGTTTTAATCATTGATTAAATGGGATTTGAACAATAAACCGTTATCTAGCTACAGGAAATGAGAAAATATGACATATGAAGAAATATATTGCCCGTGACAAAAATTAGCATTAAACGTAGCATTTGTTTTATAAAAGAGAATAGCAGGAAATAAAACAAAAAACTTGAGATCAAATCCATCTTTCCTATGTACAATGCTGTTATCAATGTTTTAACGAGCTTTTGGTGTAAATAAGGTTTAAATTTTTTCAAAAATATAACAGTCATCTACGTGGTCCAAGAATCTAGGTCGCGAATGAAAACATGCCATGATTTGGCACTCGTTTCATGTGCCTTATTTTTGATTCATTATAAAAGTATGTCGATATTCAAATCACATATTAACGGAATATGCATTGGTAAGATGATTCTATAATTCATACAGAAGATGATTATATTGTTACATTGCTGTCTGAAATAAAAATCGTTAAATGTGGTCTTCAGAACTATTTGAACAACAAGATTTCTCTTCAAAAAGTGTTTGAGATCTTAAACAATCACCACTGGTATTGATCCGTGTCGAAATTGTTATTGCTATTCAAAGTCTTTCCTGTTTTGCAGGATAGATTTCAACTGAAATCTTATGAAAACAGAATTGCTTTAAACAATACTAATCGATGGTGCGATCGTTCAACGTATTCAACATGTCACAACGATACATTTAGTGAACTTTGCTTTTTCGTACAGCGATCGGTTGCATTTACATCGCGTTTGATTTATATTGGCATTTGAAATGAGTTTGGTTTCCAGTTTTGATAGGCAAGATGTCCAAGACTGGCGTTTTGTGTTTTTGTAAATCTGGGGAAATACATTGGAAAGTCTTATTTTCATAATCACTGCGAACATATAACACAAGCTGATAGCGACAATTCGGACATTTTCAGGAAGACGTGTAAATTAACGATAATGAGCCGATTGAGGGCTTCCAATCATGTTTCAAAGCTCATTATTAGGGCAGCGGTGGCCATAGAAGCGGGGTCTCATCCCGGTGATCGATATGTCTCGTGGAACAACAACAGCGTTGCCTAAGACTGAAGCACCAGCGTACAGCGAGCTGAGTCTCGTGGTCGATCTATCCTTATGCATATCACAACGTTGTTCTCTGCCGATCTCATTATTGGCTGGTGGTCGGGTTGAGATACTACGCTGCTCACGAGAGAATATAATTGCTTTCATACAGGTCTTCGTACACTTTATTACATACAACATATACTTCATTGCTATCGTTGCACAGTGTAGTTGGATTGTGCTGTTTTGTCTTGCTTGTGTTTCACATAGGTGTGTTTTGGACATATTTTACGCTATCTTGGGAGTTGGTTTATACAGATATAGATCTTATTCGTCGATGAGTAAAGGTTAGTATTATTTATTTTTAATTACCTAAGATGATAAACATTTATTATATACGTAACTTTCCACCTAAAACTTGCAAATTTCCTTCTCTTATGCTTTATTTTTGCAATGATCATTTATATGATTGTATTAAAATCATAAAATATTTTCTCGTATAGTTCAAAAACCGTCTTTGTCACTGTCTTGAACTTCTATCTTGTCGCTTTACATTATCAGAGCCTGTTCTATATTGATTGGTGAAATGGTTGAAAAGATTTTAACTTGAAATACTGCAAAGCGCAGCTCGTGATATTTCAAGTACAGTTTTGGTTCATAACACATGAACGGGGTATTGTCAGCAAGCTTTACTAATCCATAATACATCCAATATTTGCAGATGTAATTGGACTACTTTGATTCATAATTTACTTGATTGGAAAAAAATATTATTTATGTATCAAACCAGATTGCATTCTGGGAAACATAAAATAAATCAAAATGTGTGACGTAAAACATATGTAATATTAATCGATTCTAGCTGTTTAAGCACTATTTTTTATTCATTTTTTTTTTAAGTATGGTTGTCTCTAATAATAGGCTGAAAATATTTAATCGATCTGTTCCAACGTATTCTAATAGCAGAATGCTTAAAACAGCACACATATTAATTCAGGAGCAACTAACATAAGTTTCAATTTAGCAATTTATTTTAAAAAAAAAAGAGCTGACCTTAAACTCAATCATTAAACCAAAAATATATATGAACATAAAACCACACCATATGGGTCACATATATTAATGACAGAAACTGAATCATATAACAGAAATGAAGGAAGAAAAAAAATCCGTTTACGAATGTGAAAATAAAACTGTCAGAAATGAATTTTGAGAAAGCGGGAAAAACGAGAATTAAACGAAATTAGATATTTTTTATCGTTTTAATGCGACTATCTTTGAATAAAAAATATGTTAAATAAACACGTGTTTTTTGACACTGGTGTTAGAAATGCAAGATAGTGTCGCAGTGAAATATTTGTTCGGAGGCACAGCAAAATAAATGTTCCACCGTCTGGAATTTTCATTTTCCGAGAGCAACATATGCTAATACGTAAAAGAAATTACGGGAAGGTGGTTTTCCGCATAGTAATGACAGGTTGACATATTCACAGTTTAGGTTTATTCTGAATTAAATCATTAATTCAGATAAAGCCACCTACATCTACTCTTTATTGTAAGCAATATGTTTCGATATATTCACTACTGCTAATCATAACAAAAATTACAGTTTGTTCATGTTTTCATAAACCAAAACATATTGGCCGTTTATTAAAACGTTTTAAGAAAACCTATATAATATCGGTTAAGCAGCATTGAGTAACTGTTAACATATCAGTGACAGTTTATTAAATGTTTTATTCATAATAATGATTATATCTTTTGTATATCACATATGCTGTGCTGGATTATAGTGAAAGACCAACGAGAATGTATTTTATTAAACCAATCACCTATTGAATATTGCTATTTTTACTAAAGTGTATCTAGATGATACACTATTATATGTTTTATGAAATATAACCGATAAGCTAAATAATTTACCACTATAAAGCCATGTACAATATATGACAAACAACTATATAGTCACCCTTCGTATTCTATGTAATGGTAATAAGTTTGTTATTCTTAAATTAATTTGTTATAGTTGCACCCGACCCTTCCACCTACTTGAAATACGGTGTCCGTGGAAAGGATAAGGTGTATGTTTTATTTTCTATTAGTACTGTTAAATGATATATATAATATATATGATACATTTCAGTTTCTTCTTGATATTTCGAAAAACAATCTGATGAACTACGTTTTTAAGGTGTATTGTGTTTAGGTTGGTTATTTCATCTTCTTTCGGAATAAAAAAAACCCTTTGACTGTGCAACATTTCATACGACAATTTTATTTCGAAATCATTTAAGGAGTTGTTAAAATAAAGCACGCATATTGTATCTGTTAATTGTTTTGCATATTTACAGATTGAATTAGAAGTTGAGTTATCGTTTGAATTATACTACAAGCAAAAACGAATATCAGTGACTTTATGCTTCCTTTGAAGTGTCAAGAGTTTGGTAAAGTGAAAAGAGTCATCCGATATTATTCTATTATTGATACACGATGGGGCTTTTCCGTTTCCAGTACTTCTCTAGACACATTGAATTGGCATGCAGTCAGTTTTCCCTACATGTTCATTTGTATAGATACACACACAGATGTAAATGTCTAGATGAAGGAGCCATCCTTCTATCGACTTGCATGTTACAGACACAATACATGGATTCACTTAGTTTTGCCTAGATGTGAAAGACTGCATACAAACCTTTTTTCACCGGATGTTCGGTTTGCTTATGATTGTGATCACGCCAGTTTTCCTGCGGTGCCTCAGCGAGCTTGAATGCCACCTCAGTTGGAGAAGAATGCACGTACATATTGCTTCTTGGCAGACTACCACAAACTCCCCGCGGTGTCACGTGTCTTTCTTCGATGCTTCAATTACAAAGAATTCTTTTTCGACACTGCCATTTGCACCATCATCCCATAGCCATGATCCGCTCAAGTGAACTCAAGCGATTGTGATCTTGTGTATATAAATATTAAGGATGTCGAATGCAGTTAGTGCAAATCCATCATCCCTCCATGGCAGTTAGTCATTTTCCATTAAATTTGATGCAATTCCTATCAGAGCCTAACTTGTAGGTTGTAAATTTTATTTGTCTCATGTCAGAGATGGCAATAATTCAACATGTTTTCTACAATCTGTAGTTCTCGTTTCTCTCTGCCAGCCATAGTCACCTTGCTGCCACCTACAGAAATATAAACAAGTACCGTATCGTCGCACTGTTTTGCAGTCTGAAGTAGGTTAAATTTATGGGCTTCTGGTTCTGCAGGATGAAGTGAATTAAACCAACTTAAGATAGCAAACATATTGCCTTTCGAATAGCTTCTAATTGGTACCATCAAGATAGAAATTCGAATGAACACACTTTTTTAACAAAGTCTGGAATAGAATGCATGGGCACACGATTCCGTTTGCAGAGAATGGTGTCTGTAAAACAATAAACCTATTCGCAAATTCGTGGCAAAGCTGTTCAACACAAAGGATTCTATAAGCATCAGACAAACGTTATCGCGGTGTCGATTACAAAGGTGTTCTTCGGCACATTTTCATTTAATGGTTTTCAGAAGCGGGTCATGTATGTTCAAGTTATGTTTTTGAAATTTGAAATAGAACCTATCAATTGGTTACGGTCTCTGACCTTAAACCAATATCCAAGTGGTAGTCAGTAAAGCTCCACCATGGATCTATTATGTCAAATTCGATGGCTATGCAGAACAAGTTGCCCTGAAAAGGATGTTTTATAGCGTGGCTCAGGCACTAGATACCGGAGGTACCTATTGTATATTAAAGAGGATGACAGAGCTTTTCATCTCATAAAAAGGACATTATTCAACACCCTGAGTGAGTCAATAACTAATCAAGACAGAAGAGTTATGCAAACAAAGCAGCAGAACCAATTAATATGTGGTCGATTCCTTAAGGGATGTTTCTGCTAACAGCGCGGAGTTGTCAACAACACCAATCTCAAAATCTTTGCTAGTGTCAAATACAGTTTCGATATGTTGCTCTGTCAATATCAATTTTGCATTTTCTGTTTTTATTTATGTAGTTATATCACCTCTCGTTCTCTCTTTGCACCCCCCCCCCCCCCCTCACTCTTCTTCTTTTGTGTTACACACTGTCCGGTGCTTGACAATAGATCTAAATTTAAGTACTATTGTTTTCATTTTATATTGCAAACCTTTCCGCTGGTTAAAATCACTTTTCAAGTGCCTTTTACATATGGTACATTTTTATTTTCTTAATTTTGAATCGTTTGTAATAATTTGTCTTTTTTCCACCATTTATAGTTGGTACCAAGTGTTGCCAACACTATTTTTTAAGTTCGGACAAAAGTTTCTGTGTCTGCTTAAAAGTGAAAATCAGAAAAGGAAAATAAATCTTAGAACCAATATAATACTGATTTACCAATATTGTCATATCAGAACGAAATTCCCTTTTGAGATGTATATTAATATCATATATCTTGATTTAAATGTGGGCTTTCTGACAAGCAGAAATGATATAAACAACTGGTTTTAATTGGTTTAATTAATAGAATGTTCATGAAATTGAAAATGAACATATTACATTAAATCTTGATACTGTGTTGTAAGGTATAATGTTTACTGTGGCAGACTTCTATGTTACCGTCTCGATTTTTGATTAGAAGCATGACAAGAATAGATATGAATATCGTGAAGAAAGAAAATCTGAAATAGATATGACCTATGTCAGAGTAACTTGAAATGATGAAAGATCGTGATATCTATTCCAGTGATGCAATAAAAATACAACTGGAAAGGTATAAATTATTGATTATTTGAATCATTGTGCATCTCGTCCTTTTAAATACTGAGTCAAATTATGCATTGGTTTTGCATAAATGTTAGAAAATTGGTAATGTATGTGTTTTTAAAATTGGTTTTCAAACTAAATAGGTTTTTAAACTAAGGTTTTGATTAAAATACAAATTATTTAAACAGGTTATTCGCGGATAAACTTATATAAAAATCGATGACGGTATATTGTCCGTACTTATAACAATCTTTGGACATCATACGTTGTCTTTAATTGCTCTTTTGCATGGAATCGACTTATCAGTTAGAAATGAAGATTAATAGATTCCACTTAAAATTCTCTTTACTGCACTGTTTCTGATGCTATCCCAGCCTCTCGTGTAACTTGGATTATCTGAGGATTCTATTTCTTAAAACGTTTCTCGACATGCGTTTTTCCCCATAGATCACGCGATCTTTTTTCGAGAGACTGATACTAAGTGAAATGGATACAATCTTTAAATAGTAGAGTCATTAAAAGTACTATTACAAAGGCGACAGCCGTCTCGTCCGATTTGTCTTCTAATGAAGAAATCGTTACTGATGTGCTATACTGTTTTGTTCCTTCGCGTGTATCAAGGAAATTTCTCCTCTGATTGATGTTAGATTGGAAATAAGATAATTGGAATGTATCAGATTGTACATGAGTGACCTTTCTTCCTTTCTCTATAAACTGATGTTGTCTCCTTTTACTCGCGTGATTGTTTCCTTTGATCTTTGAGCATAGGTAAAGTGTTATAGCTACGAACACAAATCGTCGCTTCTGTAATGCTTTACTTCCAGGAAAATTTATTAGAAGCAATGGTGAGAGTAATAGAACAAATGCACTCATAACTTTCCACGGGTCAGTCATAAAATATTCACACGTGTACTTATTTTGTTTAAACAGCTATCTATTACATTTTACTTAGAAAACATATTTAATAGAATGAATGTGGAACCCTATGAGAAAATATTTGTTTACCTGAAACCACTAGCGTTAAGAGGATAGTTTTTACCTAATGAGAAAACAAACGTGATACCTTATGAAGAGAACAAGCGAGAAAAATGTGATGGAACATCCTTTCAAACTACGTTTTATTCGATTGTGTTATTCGGTTTCTTCTAATTAATAACTGGACAAGATAATATAATACACAACACTCAGGTTTTTAAGTAATTAATATATTCCCCGTGGAATTGATAAATGAACGGCATAGGGAATGAACTTGACTACACTATTGTCGACTGCTTGAGAAGCACGCTCACCATTAAGTCGTCATGGTTACGTAATAAAATATGCTACGCTAATGAACTTGTAATTCATAATTGATATTTGTTTATTTAAGAAACTACAAGAAGTGCTTATTATTTCTTATTGATGACTGAGTGTATGACAAATGTTTGAACATATCGAGGGCTCAGCGCAAAACAGTCGCAACTTATATGTATTAAATAACAAGTTCCGACTATTTTGCGCTGAGCCCTCGATATGCAATTTGCAATAAATAAGTCGGCTTTGATGACAACGCATATTTCAGTTGAGATGCTTTTGCTGTCATTGCATTGAAATGGTGATATATCTGACATTGTTTTCCAAACTTTCGATCAATGGAATATGTTACATTTTGCCATAAAAATGTGCAGCGATTTTACCCTGACAGGAACTTGAAAATTGATGTGAACGTGACTAGCAATAAGCAAACCTGTTTGTCAGTCAAATGTAGTAAACAGTCGACCAAAGGACGCATTGCATGCATGTTTAAGGCTTCTGACTCTGTATTTAAAAATTCTTTTTTTTTCTATTAGACAATTCTGTTGTTTCAAGTAGGGTCTAAAACTGAAAAGAGATATATACCGTGTCGCTCCAGTTGAAGGCATTTTAAAACAGATACATCCCTCTGTTTAAATATTAAAAGGTCAACATCAAAAGTGAACATGTACCGCTGTTCTTAATGTTCATTGTTTGGTCTTACCCCGTTGGGAAATTGGAGAAAAGATGCTAGAGACAGTAATTTCGAATAATAATAATTTGATACATGCATTACGTTTTATTTTCTCCATGAGATATCTTAAGTAAATAAAGGTTATTTAAGCACATATGGTTAAAACTTTGCGACAAGCACCAACCAGTGAAACATGGAATAATCGATAAAGTTGTCCGTCAAGTATTAAATGAGTGAGTTATCTTTGAGTATCGATTCTACCACATGACGAAATCTTCTAAAAATGATGAAAGACTAACAGTATTGGTTTAAAATTGTATGCTGTCGATACGTATCTTCGTTGATTCGCAATCAACTTGCCTTTAGTTCATTTGCTAGATATATATGTTCGTAAAATACATATACTAGCATAACAATGCAGTCCACTTCCTGGTTTTGAAACTTCGGATTGTTACAATTATTACTTTTAATAAATAACATTCCGCACTCTCTTAATTTAAACAGAAACTCGAAATCATATTAAAAACCCAACATAAATTGTGAAAAAAATGTGTACTCTATTGTTTTATTTATTTTTCAGATTTCTGGCAGTTGCCATGGAGACGTCCGTAATTCACTGGTGAGCCACTTTCTTCTAACCTACCGTGACGAAAGTTAAGCGATGAGTATGCCTAAGTCGCCACGATCAAGCACTTCTGACAATCTCCTACAGCTGAACCTGAAGGACCACTATGAGATCCTCCAAGATCTTGGTCGTGGAACGTACGGCAAGGTTGTGTTGGCCAAATGTTTAGAAACTGGGACAAAGGTAGCGTTGAAGGTTCTTCCAAAAAGTACAACAAAACTCCGTGAATTCCAACGGGAGTTCCAATACAGTTACTTTCTGTCCCCGCACAGTAACATTGTGGACTCGTATAATGTTGCTTTCGAGACAAGAAGTTCTTATGTTTTCGCCCAAGAATACGCACCTGCTGGAGATTTGTTTGATGCAATTCCACCGCAAGTGGGTATGAAAGAAAAAGACGTAAAGTTAGTGATAAAACAAGTTGCGTCAGCCCTGGAGTTTATGCACAGTAAACAATTGGTGCATCGGGATGTGAAACCTGAAAATGTTTTGATTTTCGAACAGGATTTCAATAAAGTTAAACTGATGGATTTTGGAATGACGCGAAAGGACGGAACTGTGATAAGAAAAACAAACGGAAGTATACCATACACCCCTCCAGAAATTTGTGAAGCCGTCCGGAATGAAAATATTTCTGTGGAAGCGAGTGGTGATGTTTGGGCTTTTGGCGTTCTTTTATTTTGTATGTTAACCGGAAATTTTCCATGGGAAAACGCGGACATAGGTGATATTTACTTTAACGAGTTTGTCTCATGGCAGAGAAGAAAAACCACTAAAATTCCGTCACAGTGGAAAAGATTTACACCAAGACTTCTCAGATATTTCAGAAAATGTCTGGATATTAAACCAGAACGCCGTTGTGATGTTAAAGAAATAGCTAAATACGTAAATGACGTTTGGTTACTTCCAGCAAAGAGTTCTGATGAATCATCAGATGATGACGAAGATGAGGAAGTCTCGTGCAGTGACCATGGAGATAACCTTGCCCTTATTTTAAAAAATCATGGAATTGACACAAAAGTCGATAAGAGACTTCGAGAGGTCAGGATATCAGAATGGCTGTTGTCACTATGACTGGTAAAATTGCTTCTACCATTTCTGCGACGTTTGACGGACGGCTTCCGGTGCTTTTGGTATGATTCCAGTGCTAGATTACTTTTGGTGACTCTAACGTTTATAAGCATACTTGTGATGTTATTTCAATAACTATACTCTGCCAAAATCAGTTATTTTACTTGTATTTTATAAAATTTATGACGAGGAATGAGATGTTATTAAATGTATTTCTTAATAACAAATAATGATTAGCAATTATACGAATTCTCTTAACTCAATTAAATTGTCAAGATTGCATCATTTAAGGAAAGCATTAAGAATGTCCACAACTTATTTATTGTATGGTAAGCATCAGAGGCACGTATGTCTCTTAACTCTTAACATTCCTAGATGATTTTTCAAGCAAAGTTCTTTGCCCTACCCATCTCTTGTGCAGGTTACAGACAAGTCCTTTCATGCAATAGGTAGGCATGTTTTGAAATCTTATGAGTATCATAATTTGAAACTCTCCCCGAATATGACCGTCAAAATTAAATTGTTCATCGGCCATTTTATCACAAGTCGCGCTGTTTATTATATCACGTCGTGAAAAACCTCATGTGCAATTAGTGCAACAATTTTATTTCGTTTTGTCTGTTGTTCAAAATTTGAACTTCTTCCAGAAAGTGCGGAAACTGATCGCTGACGTTCTTGTGAAGTGAACCTTTGCGGCGTGTTTGTGCAGCGGACAGGTCAACTTGCACCATATATTGTAGCTTATCGCTCTCTAGGGCTCTGTGATGGATTTCAGTTTGAATTTAACTATTCCTTGTGATGGAAAGCTTGTTGACACAGATCATAGATGAAATATATTATATGTATATCTATATTTGATAAAAAGGTTTGTAAGAATTGGAAGCGAATCTGCATAACTGTATTTGCATTGTATTATTTTGTCAGTCGTTCTGTTTTCTTTTCCTGTTATATGATAAATGAAGATGTAATAAAATAGTTATGTAAAACCGAAATATGTTATACTTCCCATCAGTGTCAGTTTTATGTACCTCCAATATTACAAGCAGATAGTTCTCATGCTTTGTAGTTCCAATATCTTCCATATTGATTTTTCTCTATCTCAGTATTCTAAAATTCTGCCGTTTGGCGCATTATTACTCCCTCATTTTGAAATACAGCTCATTAAACTGCTCCGTCACCAAGGAAACTGTCACAATTTGACAAATCTGAATCTTCTTCTGAAATGTTTCCACTCTATCCGGTATAATAATAATAATAATACCCATACTTGTGAAATCAACAAAACATGACACCTTAGATCACAGCACAAATACGAGTATATAAAAAGAACACAGATATGCACCAGAATACACATGTGTACTGGACTTGACTATTTGAGTTTACCGTCGCTTCGACAGTATTTCAGTCATATAGCGACGTCCAGCTAATTACAGGTGGAGGAAGACCCCGAATGCACGGAGGCATCCGGGTAGAACCACCGACCTACCGCAAGCCAACTTGAAGGCTTCCTCACATGAAAATTCGAATGACCCTTCCGGGATTCGAACCCACGCGGTGAGGGGACGAGTGAGTGTTAAAGTCAGCGACTTTACCCTCTCGGCCACACATGTGTACTAGAATACACGTATGTACACATATGTACCAGAACTGATATGTACCAGAATACACACATGCACACATATGTACCAGAATACACATGTGTACCAGAATACACATATGTACCAGAACTGATATGTACCAGAATACACACATACACACATATGTACCAGAATACACATGTGTACCAGAATACACATGTGTACCACATATGTTCCAGAATACAAACATGTACTAGATGCATGTATTTGTTATCTTGACATGTTTTTTTTTCCATTGAAAATGTTTAAGGTGTGCAATAACTTTTATTCATATTTGAACGGACTTTTGTAACTACATTAATTAATTGTCTTGGTTTGATTACTTTTATTATTAATTTAAACTTTTTTACAATCCGTCAAGATTATCATTTTACAACTCGGATATGTTAAGGTTATTTTTCAATTTCTTGTATGACTGTTAACAAAGTCAATAGTCATATATGCAACATAGGGGACCTTCAAGAGAGAGAGTATGAAATTAGTGGATATGAATATTATGACTGTATAAGCCATATATAATCTGCTATAAGTCCATACTTATACTTGCGTTACAAATTAAGAGAATAAAAAATCATAAATTGTATTGAAGAAATGAACTATTTCTGATCAAGTCAGTGAAGATTTTAGAAACGATTTATATTCCGTAAATGCTGAAATAGGTGTTTCAAAGATCAATATGAGCGTGGTAACACTCTTAGAATTGGCTTTAAGCTCGTGTGCTGCTCATATTTTATATTTATAGTGCAGAAAAATGATTTTTGAATCAACAAGTTGTGAGATATTGCTGTATTTTAATCGGAAAACAAAATTGAATATGACAGTAAACAAGTCATATTTAAGAATTTAGAGGGAATAGGTTCTAATGATTAAAATGAAAGAAATGTTTTTTTCTATTTTGTTTTAATTTCAATAAATTTAGACATCCTTCGCAAAAGAGTACAGAAGTATAAAAAAGAAGGACATAAAAAGTAGCATCGTTGATTAGTCTGGGGAAAAATACCGCAGTATAACAATTTATTACATAATCCAGCTTGTCTACGAATTAATACAGCCATATATTTTTATCTCATAAATGTGTGATATCAACAAATAGTACAATGCACCGAAAGTCGAATGTATTCTTACGCATATTTGTAAATACGAATAATTAAAGATATCGTAAAATCAAAAGTCGAGTGGGATGGTTTCAGTAAATTCTACACATTGGTATTGAAAGAATATCATGTTCTGATTACATGCAAATGTTAATATTGAACGTTTTAGCGGAACTACGTTTTTAGTCGCTTCAAATATGCTATAGTTGTAAAGTGGTCCAGGATGTCTCTGCATATTTAAAAACAGACACAAATGATAAATGTGCGATTTGGGGGTAAATCATAAAAAGAATCTTAAACTCATATTTATTCATTTGTCAAAAAATATAAAACTCGTTATATATATTTTTATCAAATAAATACTCGTTTAAGATCCTCTTTTTATGTATGTACATATACTACAGACGTCATTTACTAATTTCTAATTCAACCTCCATACATGGCACCATTTAGACTAAAACTTGTGTCCAGATAGCGTAGTGGTTCGCACAACTTTTGTCGTATGTGGATATGTATTTGGTCGCCCGTTTGGATATAGAATTTCTGTCTAATAAAATAATGTCGTTGTAAAATAAATAAAGTTTAAACTTCTAAACATCTACGCTAATATGTTTTTGTTATCTTCAAACCTTAGATATATGCATCATTTCACATTTTACAATTTTCAATGTAACCTTTTCATCATCCTTATGCACGGTGTATCTAATGCAATGAGAACGTAAAAAATGCATAACAATTATGTGGAACTACAAACCCTAGCATGAATCATAGACTCTAAGTAAATACATGTTGTTTGGCTTCATTACCTGTAAGGTCCGCGAAGTCTTCTAAGACTGTTGCTGTTCGACCATTAGCTGGTATTAATTAGTAACCGTACATTCCAAAGGGTTACGACTCAGCCAAGTACAACAAATTAACTGACTACATGATGTATAATACGCTGGGTCTCGGAAAAAAATAGGACATCAGCTACAATAAAATGTAGAGTTTCATTGTATATAAATTAATAACGGGATAATTTGTAACGTTTGGCATTTTGTTTAATTTAGTTCTTCTGTCATACTCTCATAGAGTTTAGAATATCATTTCTTTAGATATTCAGTTTAGAAAAAGGAACAGTATGACTAAAGAATCGTTGATGTATTTCCGTGTATTGATACCTCTGGAGACCGAGTCATCTCAACCTTTCATGTGATCAAACGCATTGTCATTGTTTTCTATTTATGTCATTATTGGTAAAATTTCAAGCCATGCTTGTGGTAAAGAACACAGAATCTCTACAGATCGCTGGGAATCTGACATGATTACTAGCCAATCGAACACGTGATATTTTTAGTAACAATCAATCAATTACTGTTAGGTTAGATTCCCTGATGTGATTACATACTTGAATGTACTACTATTCTGTGTAGGTTTTCGGCTGACGAAAAAAACTTTTAGATGAGAAAAATCTCGCTAGCTAGCACTCTGTGTGGCATTCAATACAGTATGACCATTGACGTTATCTGTTTGTATTCGTTTTTCGTTTTTCTTGCTTATTCTATCTGATCAGACCTATGTATCGATTTTCCGTTTAAGTTGTTTTCCTACTGTTTAGCACCACTTAAACAACATGCAATGTTTCAATGATCGTACAAAATGCTAGAGCCTATTTAGGAGATAAAACCCAGGCCGCTGTGGTTTTTACTTCTCGTAATTTAAAATAATTCATCTGCGCAAACAATATTTTTTATTAAATGGGATAACCTCAAATTTCTTTGATGCTTTCTTTAGATTAAATTGAAACATGAACAGAATTGTTAAAGTTTCCAATAATTCAATGTTATAATCGCGAATTATACAGAATAATCAAACATTTTATCTGTCTGGTGAATTACTAGCATTTTAAGCATCATGTTTCGTGGAAGCGATATGAATCAGAGTATTTTATATAAAAATATAAGAACAACCATTGACATCTGTCTAGCTGATGACCGTTATTAGACTCGAATCTCCGTAAATGAAAAACACAATGCATTTAAAGAATCAGTACGTTTACATGTGAAACGACTCATAATATGTTGCCATGTATTCCTACACCCAAAAAGACGAATTATTTTTTTTATGTTAATGTCTACAAAACTACGGGGAATGTAAAACCGAAAAACGGGTGAGGAAAATTAGCATTACTAGAAACAGAGGAGTACACCTCGAGTATAGTACGAGATGAATCACACATTTTGGGGTCGTAAAGCGATGATTCGGCTCATGCTGAGAGTAATACAGGTAAAAATCTTACTCCATACGTTGATTAGCAACCCGGTCCTTACATCTGCGTGTAGCTTCAACTGGACTCATGCCAAAACGTCTGCTACGGGGGATCCCCATGAAAAAGTACAGCCAACAACCAGTACAGAGATTTCGAGACAGTGTGATAATAATACCCATGTAAAATACTGAAGTCTGCATGACTCAGTCTCGCCATTTACATCATGGTTTACTGTATTAAAGCTGGATCAAACTGGAATCATTTTAAAGTTGAAATGGTATGCTGATTGTCATTTTACCAATGAGAAGCGAACAACATATAAAAACGGGAAAAGGTCAATTATAATACAGCATATAATAAGAGCTTGCCCAAAGTTCTCGAATTTACGTAAGTAAGACTTCATGCAATCTCTATTTATTTAAATCTAAGCATGAAAATTATATAATTTAAGTACAGTTTTTGTGACCTAAACAATGCGTTCTGGTTTAAATTTATACTGATCGTAGTGGCAATTTAGTCGGCTGTTTATCTGCTGGCAATCGATATTTTTGGGCTTCTCAACAAGCAATTGTATTCTGAGATTGAGGAAATAAATCAGAATCACCTCCTGGAGCTGCTGTTTTTCTCAGAGCTCAATAACAATATCGTCTATAAATAAATCTTAATAGGCTTCACAGATGCAATTAAGTAGCTAAACTCCTTTGTTTTTTATTATTTTTTGCGTGTGGCATTTTGCCGGTTAGAATATATATGTATAGATCCTGTGTATTAGGCACTTAGATATCAAAAAGTGAAATTGTAGAATTTAAAAGGTAAAAAAGCATATTGTAATAAAGAAAATATAAAATATAATATTTATGAAGATATCACATTTGAATATAAAATCAATGTACATGTATGTTTGTTTGTGCATCGTATATTCCTCTCTCTCTGTCTGTCTCTCTCTCTTTCCCTCTCTTCATAACCCTTCCTCTCATCTGTTATATCTCTCTAAAACGTACTTTATCTATTCTATCTACCCTGAGATTTTCATCAAGAAACATTTATAGCACATAACAGTTGTAGCCTGCAACAGTGTCGGTACGCCAACGTAAGACGGTGAGTCATGAAAAAGTGGAATCTCTCATTAACACCCTGCCAGATCTATAAATACGTATTCTACCGGTAAACAGCATCCTTACCTCCGTGACATTTACTGGTTGGGTGTATAAATCTCTCCTGATGGTTGGATAAATAGTTTGTCTAATGTATATACATGTTCTTAGATATGATATTTAGAAAGAGTAAAGACGCCCCCTTGATGTTGGAATTATAAGAGATTATATATGTATAGGATTGCTTCTCTCCTGCCACATTCTCTCCTCTCTCTCTCTCTCATCTCTCTCCATCAAAATTGTATTGCTTTCCATCGCCACATTCTCTCTCTCTCTCTCTCTCTCTCTCTCTCTCTCTCTTTGTGTTAAATGGCTCTTTTCATTTAACCAAGACGTAACTCGAAAAAGATCTTGATCAACAATAAATAAATAAATGGTTATCGATACGGTGTACACTTATATATCACAACATGTTTAATACAAAACACTTATTGTATGGTTATTGTTATATTATATCAAATCGCGGTTTATTGACCGCTGTATTTGACAGTAGGTTGTATGATGAAATAATGTATGTCAATAACCAACCGGTCACCTTGCAGGTATATGTTGTGTCCAGAGGTATAGATTGGACATACATCGTCAGATGATAATTGATAGTGATATATGAACAGCTGTATCATACAAAATAACATCAATTTATATTTACTATCAATAACGTAATATCGATACATCGCGATATAGGGAACTCCAACGCCAAAGCAATTTATAAAAAACAAAACAAAAAAAAAACAAAAAAAAACTGACGTACACAGATTTTCATCGACAGACTTCTATCTATCTATACATGTGATAAATGTAATATGATAAAATGTATTCTCTAGTTTCCAATCGTTCTTTACCTTACAGATATGTCTCGGTTTATATATTCGTATTACTGATTGATTCGTTCATGTGGAAATGATGATCATCATTTGTGGTTTCAACTATTGTCTCTTGAAACAACAAACACGGTTATTCTCGTTATATGAAATGAGACACTAACACATATTAAGCTATTTTTAAAACCATTCTTTAACCGAATATCCATTTTGCCAGCGGTCAACATATCATACTGCTATATGTGCCGGAGTCATTCTAAGATAAGGTCATAAATAAGAAATATTACTAATATGATAAATTCATTAAATTTTAAGGAGGGATTGGGCATATGATAAGGAGCACGTGATAAAACATATATTTCAAGGATGAATCCACAATATTATCAGAAGAGTAAAACTCATGGGGACAGGAGACTGTGTCGGGCATCCTTTCATTAGTTCAGGAGATAGCTTGATAAGGTGGTAAGATAGCGAACGCTGTCAGCTGAAAGTTACGAGCTTATTGATCAGCATATGGTAAGGACTTCGTAAGTTAAGTAGATTGTAATGACCTCGCAAAAGTAAATATATTATGACTTCGTAAGTTAAGTAGATATGTTATGACATAGCAAGTTAAGAACCTTTATCATGACTTAGCAAGTTAAGTGGGTCTAAAATGACTTAGCAAGTTAAGCAGGTCTACCATGACTTAGTAATTAAGTATAACAATCATGAGTTACATGCTTAGAACAGCTCATAAGATTGATGTTATTTTATCCTTAAAGCAAAGCAAAAAAAAACAAACAAAAAAACATGTTTCAGGTGCAGAATATCAGGCGGAATATTATGAACAAATTGTCACGATATAACAAATATTTTGGGTGGATACGTAATTTGTACACTTAATTCATATAAAAATCAAAAAGATAAAACATCTATATAAGCGACAAATTGTTATCTGTTTTTCACATATTAACTTTTAGTTTTAATATTATTAAAATCAGATTATAAGGTGCATAGTGGGATGGTACCAGGACCCCTGTGAACCAGTGAATGGGAAAATAAAATAGGTCAAATTCCTTGATAAAAATTAAGATATGTGTAGTAAGATGCACATGCAAAATACTGTTTATTCGTCGTTTCCGACAAGGTAAAATTCGATTTTAATTCAAATTCCGTCGTGAAGTAATAAATTGCCCTGAGAAATGATAAAAAACAATAATCATCTACATAATTGTTACTTCAGGTGAATTCCAATTAAACAGTTTGCCTATATGTCAGTTCTGCTGCTTTATTAAGTTTCTGTCGCCATGACAATATCTCAGTGATATAGTGACGTCCAACTAATTACAGGTTGGGGATGGTTGTCTAGAAGTATAATTGTCAGCCTAGGGAGAAGGAGGTCGTGGGTTCAATTCCCGACCGCGACATACTAAAATCATTAAAATGGTACTAGTAGCCCCCTGGTTGTTTGTCAGCATACAAACAGAGTAGTTCCAGGACTGGTTGGCCCGGTGTCAGGATAATATGACTGGGTGTGGTATCATGCCACATGTCTACGGCGTGATATCGCAGTGTGGCAGCAAGTAGAAATGGTATCCAGTTGACAGAAATACTGTTGGTGGGACGTTCAACCAACCAACAAACAGGCGAGGATACCTTGAGTGTACAGAGGCACCCAGATACAGTCATCAACCTACCGGAAGTCAGCTGGAAGGCCTTCACACTTCAATGATACAAATGAGGAAGAGTTTAAAAATAACGGATATGTAAGCAGGAACATTTGTCTTTTTATTGATTCCATCCACCTCGGTATTAAGACATTGTAAAGAAGGTCTTTTCTTTGTAATTGCAGTATCTTTTGTCGTTGTTGTTGTTTTTGTTTGTTTTTTTGTTTTGTTTTTTGTCGCTTTTTCGTCGACAGTGAGGCGACAAGACAAGGAAGGAGCATATATTGTTTTCGTTTATGGATGCTACAAGAAATTATTGCAAATAATAAAAGTCTTGTGAAACAACATTTCCGAGAGTGTATTTAGAACTGTGGCAATATTGGTGTAATTGTGCCTTTCTTAGCATAAAGGTTTGTGATATGATGTAAATTTGTTTTATTGCAAGGTTTGCTTCATCCAGACATAACGCTTAATTTGCGAATGTAATCGTGACTTATGTGATACGCAGATGCTTTGTTATATACCAGAGTAAAAGTAGTCATTGGTAAGTAATTGATTTAATTGAAACTAATTTAGTTTAATTCAGTTTAAAGAGCGCCTTGGTCCAGTGGTAACATATCCCAACAAAGGTTGTGGGTTCAAATCCCGTTGACGGCAAGAATCTTTCATGACCTTCTCTGACGCAAAGTACTGATCCAAACTTGTATGAACTTGTTTCTCATTCGGCATAAACTAAATCAGTTGAAATCAATTGATAAATACAGCGCACGTGATTCACTGATAGATGTGTCTTGTCGTGTAATTGTGATACGTGTCTAGCTACTTTTTTGTCATGTGAACATAATTATTGAGATATGCGTTCTGCAGTAATTTAGGGGAAACAATGGGAGGTAAGTTCGCCGATACTTTTTGCCCTTTTTATTGTTTTGCAGGAAGAAACAATGTGTTCATTATCTCTTGAAGATATTTCTATTATTCTGTTATTATTTGTGGCCGATATGGTAATTATAGGGAATAATCAAGAGGATTTATAAAGAAGCTTGTACCTTTTGAAAATAAGGTGACAAATTCGGTTAACAGAACAAAAGGAGCTGTTTTTAGAAATAGACGGGGCTTACTACATAGTTAGCAATGAAAACGATCTAATTTTTAGAAGTCGTCGATAATTTCAATTATTTGGTAACCGTGTATAATTATATTTGAATTTTCCCCTTAAATCAGGAATTCTTCTCAGCTAAAGGTTTGAAGCTCTTGAAGGCTAATTATGCTTCCAAAAGCAGTATAATTATATTTTTCGGACAGAAAAGCAAGATGTGTGTTACAAATTTGTTAAGAGATGCAACTTGTACATTCTTGTTGACGACAACATAACTATAGTGCATAAACAAGATGAATCTTTTATAAAACATTATTCACTTGTTTACAAAAATACCTGATTTGCATATTCCGCATATCTTCGTCAATTTCCTGACGTCCGTTGTCTCCGTTAACTAATTCACAAATTGATGACGTAGCAGATAATCAAATTTTGATTCGTCGACGGTTTTTCTCAATTTTTATAAACCATTATTACATGTGAAACGTCTACTAGTAATATAGGAGTGTATAGTGAATTCGGAAGATACACATTGTACATGTCCAGATATGCACGCATTATTAAACATTGGTGTAACCTTTTGATGTCAGGTAATATCCTTATTGATACATTACACATTGATTTATTGAATGTTGTTAACAATACTAGAAAGAATTTGGCTTTAAAAGTGAATGTTTGTTGGATGATTATAGATTTTCACCCTGAAAGTACTGACCTTAAAAGTGTTCATGTCATATTCAACTTAACCCTTTCCCTCATATAGACTCATTTTGACGCACTCAATAAATACCACATAAAGCCTGATCTGCAGAAAACCACAGTTAAACCTTGCCAAATTTAATTACAAAATCCTCATTTCCAGACCACTGAGGAGCAGCGAACAGCATAAAACCTGATCAGCCTGCGAGTTACTCGCAGGCTGATCTGGTTTTATGCTGTTCGCATAGGTCTTTTCATGGTTTCCTCTATGAGGGAAATGGTTAAGAGTATTTGATGATTTAAGCAAAATTGGTATAGCCAATTGTTAAATCTTTGACGTATTTAATGTTATAAAGATAGTTTTGGTTTCGAACAATTGAGATAGATTACCAAATCAATAAAGATTTACTTTAGCATAAGACAGGTCTTATAAAATAGCAATAAGTCGCTTTACAGTATAGTAGGTCTAACACCTGACTGGGCGCCGTGCTCTAGAAAGGTAATGTATATGACTGCGGTTTCAATGGTTGTTGGTTTACACCCCATCATGGTCTGTTTCAACCTCACAAACACAATTATACGGCTAAGTCCCTTTTTGAAAAAACAAAACAAAAACACACACACACACACACAACACATTCAAAACATTTCAAATTATCTTTTCAGATGCAAAGTAAAGCTACTCTCGTACATTAGGAAATACATTTCGTAAACACATATAAACTAAAACAAGAAATTTCTTTAAAAAATATACACGGCTGTTGTGTATTAATTATATTTAGTGTTTATTCTGTATCTTGGTGAGAGGACATCTGACCCAGATTTTATTAATGACTTTCAGGCGCTCAAAATATATAAAGCGGATGTGAAACTGCTGACGATCGGACAGACGAACGACCAGTTCACAACATAATGCCTTCTTTCGGAATGTGCGATTTCCAGGATTTTTCACCCTTTAGATATGTTTTTGTGTAGTTAAATAAATTATTCTGAACGTTAAGACATGTATTAATATATTTCTGTCGAACAATCGAGGTTATAGGAATGTATATACAAAGCGAAAAAGCTGATCTCTTTTTCGGAGGGATACTTCCGATTTTTAAGTCGACCAATCAAAACTTACAGTATTCATCAGCTGTTAAGTGACCTTCACCTTTAAGTTTAGACAGGAAATTCTGATGAAAACAAAATAGCCAACGGCCAAGATTATTAGATTTATTAATTAGATTCTGTACAACATGCTAGTTTAAATGATGTCTTCAAAATTCCACCCAAAATTCACCTGCGTTCTTTCTTCGGAAGGAAAATTAAAATCAGGCCGAACCTCGACAGGACATAATTTTCGTCATTATCGTCTGCACTTTACGTCAAAAAGGCGCGCGAGCACAGAAATGCGTCAGAGCGAACAGACTTACTTTAAACATGGAGGGAGAAAACGAATTAATACGTAAACTGTTTACGGGATATTTCAATAGAACGATAATGTGATGAACTGTTCTATTTTTTTCTAATAAACAAGCGACCACAGAACTGGTTATCTCTGATAAAGTCCATCCCTTCCTGTCAGTTGTGAAACAGAGCAAACAGTCAGAGTCAGGTAAATTCCACCGTCTTGTTTGACCATCCCCACTTGCGATATCCATAAAATTTTAAGTTACTTTGTGCATTACATAACACACTCACGCAAACAACAGAGAATAAAGAGTCTTATCATAAGAATGAGTATAATACTAAAAATATCATTATTACTATTTACACACTGATTAAGAATTTACGATTTGTAACTTACAGACTGGTATATTCTATTGACTTTACAGTGTCTTGCCATATCACATAAATACATATGAAAAGTTTATCACATGATCAAATATACGAAATAAGATATATAATGCAATGATTCTCAAAATATGACGTGACTCTACAATAATATTTTTGAAGATGAGCCATGCAAATGAAATATATATCTGAAAATAAATATAATGTGAGGATACACAAAATCATCAAAATAACATATTTTAATGGTCAATGTATTTCTTTGTTGCTTACAAAAACAAAATTACTACTAAGTTTATTTATAACACTGTCCCATGTGTATGTGTTTCCAAAGATATACATATTTAAGCAGCCACCTGTATTAAGTGACCGAGCCCAAAATTATTATTATATTTAAAAAATGCCATACTTTAACATATTTTCAATCTTAAACTAAAAAATACCGACCAGTTTTAATGAGGAACTGAGCATGAGACTTAAGTCCTGGTCTGAGATCGTACTTATGTATTTTTCGGGAACGAACTGCATGTTGAATTACAGTTTAACAATTACTTTGGGTACCTGGACCTAGCAGACATTGCATTACTTTGGATTGGCCGCTAGTTTGAGTGCTTTTAATAATAAAACCATACAGTACCTGTCCTCCAGTTTTTTCAATGAGTATTCAGTGCTAAATACTGTAAGTCCTTCCATGAGACACGTTTGTAATTCTATAATTCTTTGACGACATTGCACTTAGTCTATATGAATGGTTTGGTCTCTGAAATAAGAGCGTTGTGGAAATGAAAAGAAAACTACAAATAGATAAAGGTTAAAATAAGAAAAGCGTAATGACCACGTTTTTCTCCAATTTCCCCAACTTGATTTACATATCGGGTTACATTTATCATTTATGTTTATATAGAGAGAGAGATTATAAGAAAAGTAGAGTTCATTTAGGGACAGAAACAGATGCGGGGGAATCTTTGTACAGGCAATTGATACTACATTAATTTTCCACAATGTTATTGGTGTTTATGACATATCTTAATGGGTTTAATAAATGTTTGCACAGGGTAAAATGAATATTACCTCCATCTTCATACAATATTGACTGATAAAAATAATGAAAGATATCGATCGTGTTGTGTTCTGCATGATTCAATAACAAAAGAAGACTAATTAGTTCTTGGATGACAATTTCTAATCAATGGGGATTTAGGAAATTAGTTTGTATAATGAACTGGTGTTCAGTTTTATTTTTAATTAAAATCCCTTATTTCTCTCATTAAATTCACAACCTTGATATATGAAGTTGAAAATACATTCATTACAACTGCCATATTATATATAAAATTTTTTTCAAAGTATGTATACAATAAACATGAATATATGACTCAAACATAGATATGGCACACAGTATGAACGTTATGTTTACAATAAATCTGCTTGCTGTTTATCTACCTACATCAAATATATATATATATATATATATTACCGAGTTAGCCATTTTATCGACACTTACTTTTAGCTATCTTTAACTATTTCACAGCCAGTTTACACTGATACTTAAGTTTGAAGAGAACTAAATCAAGCTCGAATTACACCAGCAATGTTTAGCGCTAAGTAATACTTAGATTCTTAATTAGGTAAAACGCTTTCCGCCAATCCTGTTTAAAGGAACTCCAAGTACATGTAATGGTTTAATAATAACACAATAGTGATGGTAGCGAAGACGATGACCATGAAAAACACGATTAAATATAGGTTAATGTTTGTTATCGAGGATTTATTGCCGAGCTTGAGCGGTTTAATTTGTTAAACCCTCGATAACAAACATTAATCTACTTAATGTATGGAATTATGTTTTGACGTTACTATCCAAGTCCATCTCTACACGCATGCGCACAAAGATCGGTGGTATATACAAGGTTACCCATTAAACCAAGTGGTTTTACGAGTTAAACCGATCGAAAATTTTGAAAAATACTGCAATCTCATTGGTCAAACTATAATTCCATTCATTAAACGATGATGATGTCCAGCATCAGAAAATGTTCGTAACGGTCGACCATCCATGTGAATGATGTAATTAGTGTTGGACACCAAAGTATGGGACATATCAATGCACTTTTGGGTATATTTTCGGAGCTGATCCCTAAGTGCGTTAGACCGACAGCACTTTGGGTTCGGACCCCATAGTGTGTTAGACCCTGAAGTTCGTTCCCACATAGGCGTCCCTCGGGAAACATTGAAATAGAAAATGCAGTTGATGCTGCAAACATATCTTTTTCCACTTTTTCTTTCGAACTGTATGCTTTGGCGTGCGTATGTTTACCTTGATATGCGATGAACTACTAAATGGATGACTACGTAAAACAATCCTCGTGGGCATGTAACCATTGCACATGTATATTTGAAGTACCACTGGTGAATAGGGATCAATAAAAATAAGGATACGGCATGGGCATGTTAGCAACGTTACTACATTTTTTTAATATTCACTAGAATTTCTGATTTTTTACATATTTACATATATCTAAGGGTCACTGTGGCCCGTTTTTATTTGACGTTGATATTTCTCGTCAAAATTAAAAGAAATGGCCTTTCTTGGCGAAATAACCTTTTAAATGTAGTAGCGCTGATATTGTGACAGCTTACATTCGAAAAATGCGCGTACCAGAAATATGTGCAAGTTATCTTCCGGGCGAAAAACAAGCTTGTTTAGTTTCTCTCTTTTCATGTTTCGTGGTTAAATGTAGTAAACAACCTAAAGATAGGAAACCACACCCGGAAATGCGAAATCTATTATTCCTGTTTGGTCATTGCACCCGAGACGTTTTCCTTCGTACATACACTTTTAAGTAAAATGTAAGTATTCAATTGTATTTCTTAAAAATGAAATAATTAAAAAGTTATACTTAATTACAAAAGAAGTCGGAATTACATCAATACTCTTAGCGATTCATACATTCCTAGATAATGTTAATAGCTATTTTAACCAGTGGGTTACAGGAAACAAATTTTATTTCAACAGAACGTGTCGACGTTAAAGAAACATTTAAAATGTTTAATTATCTAGAAACCTGTAGAGCGCTTAACATGTCACATTTCATTATCTGCATGGTGCCATAAAATTCTACAGTTGATGCTACAAGAACATGTAATACTTTCCAATGACACGCGGACATAATTACGATTCCAGTGTATTTTTTTAATCGGGACATATAATCTCTGATATGAAACACGCGGTGAAATCTCAGTAATAGGTCGATTGGGACCGCAATTATTTTGTCTGTATATGTCATGGTCCATATTTCAGGTGAAAAATTATCCCAAAAAAAATGAAACCACTTTCTTATGTTTCTTGTGTTTCGGAGTTTATTTATTTATTTATTTATTTATTTATTTATTTATTTATTTATTTATTTATTTTTCTTTGATCACAGAGCTTGATCAATTCAGATAACTTTCTAATATTATTGTTACCGCACATGCTTATAATTGATTTATCAGGCCGATGTCGGCCATGTTTTGACGTCAGCGTTTCCAACTGGATGAATCATAATTATACAATATTATGAGTCACAATTCACCAGATTCGTTAACATGATGGTAAGTTCGCCAATTTTGGGAACGAGAGGTTGTGGGCTCGATCTTCAACAGGGATGGTACTCAGCTAATAAGGTGTTCTGCCCTATGCAGATAGCTTACCTCGATGTGGTAAAAACTGAAAATACACAAATGACAAAATATAAACTTCACTGACACAATATGAATTCAAACAGTGTCATGGAACCTGCTGAGTTCAGTGTGATAACGATAGTGCCATACAAATGTTCTAAGGACAAATAAATTTACTTGCCGGTCTGACGCAGTCACAACTGAAACAATTTAACAAATGTTTAACAAAATAAACGTTGTCATATAACAAATATGACTTTTATGAATTAGTTGTAAGTGAAATGCATACACCACGGCACTTCTCCAACTCGGGTAACTCTAGAATCGTTCAATTTCTACAAGTACAGAAAGCATGCTATCTAAACCGCCCCCTAAACGGAAGTTAATCTAATCAAATGAGGTAATCCGCATTACCGATGGCACCAGGACTTCCTGGCTTGGCGGTTTCAGAATAATGTGACATGGCAGGGTGTCATACCACTTGCTTGTGGGGTTTTACATTGTGATTTTTCTTTGAAATATCATATACAATGAACCTGTTAAATAATCATGATTACTGCACATATAGATCTAGTTTGATTTGTGAAATTTAATTGCTTAATCAAATATGTGACAACATATTAACATGATGATTAACAGTGATTTATTCAAATATTTATTTTTTAGAATTAACAAAAATTGCGTGATAAAACTCGCACGGCGTAAATTGAATTGTTCAAAATGTGTGTTTCATAGTTTGCTAATCAACAATTCACTTTTTCAATATTCTGAAAGCTTAGGGCGAGATGTCCAAATCATCCGAAAAGAAAAACGTGCTATCACAATGAAAGTTTATTACTTACGTTGTTTTATCCAATTTACCATGCGTTTGGCACAGAGGGCAAAACAAATTGGCGGAATTTAATTGTCTGTATCTATAATAACCCATCAAAGGCGAAGCGAAGCAAATGGGGAATTTGCTTCATTTCCAAGTACGAGAGAAGCTATACTAGATGTCTTGGAAGCTAGTATCAAAAGTCACAAAGTTCAGCTCAGCCTCTGTCGTTTGGCTATTCGATGTAGAAAATTATCTACTTAAACAAGTTTTTTTTTTTTTCAAGTCATTGCGATATGCGATACTCGTGTGATAGCAGGGAAACCATCCTTGGACGACAAAGGGGGAACATCTGTTAAAATAAAACTCGTCCGATGGCAAGAACTCCAGGCCATAATATACCCGCTAAACTCCTCGACCCCATATTTTATCTAATACCTAAGAGATAGTAATGTTATTAATAACAGAACCATCTAATTTTTTATACCTCCACTACCCCAGGGTAAGGGGGTGGGGTGCT
This sequence comes from Solen grandis, assembly GCA_021229015.1. NCBI lineage: Eukaryota > Metazoa > Mollusca > Bivalvia > Adapedonta > Solenidae > Solen > Solen grandis. The sequence continues at coordinate 37,215,873 of CM037778.1, forward strand.
ATATAAGAATCACTTTGTTCATCCGTCCGTCAGTCCGTCTGTCCCGAAATTGTTTGTCCGAGCTCTATATTAACAATGCATCGCTGGATTTCCAAATGGTTTGGCATAATTAAGTGTTCACCATATAAAGACAGAGTGTCGCGCGAAAGAACCAGATTGCTAGCTCAAAGGTCCGGGCTGTAACTTGACAATGCCTCGTTGGATTTCCGAATGGTTTGGCATAGTGTTAACCATATTAAGACGGAGTGTCACGCGAAATAACCAAATTGCTAGCTCAAATATCAAGGTCAAAATTAGAAGTCAACAATAGAAATCCAATGCTTGTTTATGGATGATAACTTATTATGTATTAATAGTTGCTCATTTTCTTCCCACCATCTTCTTAAAATAAATTAAAGACACTCATAATGTTCATTTCACAGAATAATTATGAACTGTTGTTTACTTACTGACTCTGTGTTTTGCTGTGCTTAAAATCCAGACTACCTCTAAAATGATCTAACTTATGTGACAAAGGTTACAGGCAACATTCTTCCTGTATGCCAGGACTATAGTTTTGCTACAGATTTTGATGTGTATATCAGCTGGTAAATAACATTAATATGTTATTGACTGACATATAGCAGCGTAGTGGGGATATCAATTACATTTAGTGATAGTTCTGGCGAGTTTTTCTTTTAAGCAATATTCGAAACAACTTCTTCATTTAGATAAAGCAAGAACTGATACGATTACATAAACACACTTCTGTGTATATTTTACACAAAAAAACGACCTACAAAAAAGGGAAGAAAACATACCAGCTCACATTTCTTCTTTGAATTAAAATAATTAATTACATCTAAAACCGCACCTGCTTGATGACGAAACAGAAACGTCAAATGGTTGTCCAGAAACGATAACATCTTATGCAAGACCGTGTCTGTTTCAACATTCAGATAACCGGTAGAGGCTGGAGTAAACACCTTCAGAGTGCATGTAAGAGCAACATGGGCTTATTCAACTGTTTCTAACAGTCTGATTACGAAAGATAGTAAAGATATCAATTAACAAATAATTAAGAATAGGACCTTATCTTCTTTTTCCTGTCTTATATTTGTATTTATCATTTTCTTTTTTTGTATTAGTACATGTTTCCGGTGCCAAATTTGATATTAATGAATATTTGTTAATAAGCAATTTTTTTTTTCTTTAACGTATATATTTTGATACATTTTTTCTGCATTTAAGGAAACTGACTTATCGACTATTTTTATTTCAAAAGTAGATAATCTGAATGACTAATCGATTTTCGTGGTATTACAAGTTGTCGGGGTATTCTATCTTTACGCCGTTTGCGCACGAGAATACGATATGGCGAGTTGTATTCGATGTCCCATTTGATCAAATCAAATGTTAGCCATGCTCTAATATTCAAATAAAGACATCATGTGACTTCTTTTGTAAATGCGAGGCAATGTTGAAGATGCCGATCTAATCAATTGAAGCTTGTATTTGAATAGCTTTTTGGTAGGTCAAACTTGTCTGAAAATTTACACTTTTTTAAACAAAATTCCGTATATAGCTTTTATTTAACAATTTAATTAATTACAAGCACACCTTGCAAATTTAGTGTTTTGCGCAGAAAGTAAAATAAACGTTGTCAATTACCCGGATAGTAAGTTACAGGATGGCTTAATTTGAATAAAAATATGGCGGATATTTGCTATGAAATTTAGGGGGATGGAAAAAAGCTTGTTTGAGAAGATGTGTTGAACATGTTTATAGTGATGAATATGAGTAAGACCGTTGCAATTACCCATATGTGTCATCAATAGAAGCTGTCACTAATTGTTGATTGAAAAATGAATACCGATTGGTTGGATGTAAGGCCAGCAGTTTTCTAAAGTAAAGAAGCAAACTTGGGTGCAGAATTCGAAGAAAAAAGATAAGAAAAACATCTCAACCGAAATAAGGACCCTATTAATATTCAATTAAGGCAACATTAATTCCCTGCAATGGAATATTGATGCATATAAAACTAATACAGTACGCGGTGCTTATTTTGAAAATACGCCGAAAACTTGTTAGTAACTTTTTATGTTGTCACCGTTGACCTACATTGGAATGAACGCTGCTCTGTTTTGATCGAGATGATTTTAAGATAGCAAATGTATAACAGAGAATAACAAATTTGGTAGGTCAGTTAAATTAAATGTTATATAACATTTGATATACAAATAAAGATCGATCAGGTAAATACCACGAAAACTTGTTAGACCATCATAAACGTATGTGTGTGAATTAAATAAAATAGAATATTGAATTATACTCCGACAGTGAGTGGTCTAAATGATGATGATAATGATGATATGTATAAGTAGTAGTGTGACAGGTAAAAATACAATCTCTGACGATTCAGGGATGCGACTCTTTGGCTCGATTCGACTCTTTTAGAGCATTGGGCTCGAACGTCGACGAACCGGGTTCGATACCGGGCCGGGTCACGTTTTGTTACAGTAGTAAAAAAAAAAGTCGAAGTGGTAGTAGGAGTAATAGTAGTAGAGAGAATATGCCAAACTATTGGATTTCCTTGTAAACAAATTTATTCATGACGTTCGGTATTATGATGCAGACAGATTGATGCAATGGACATCTTTCTTCCAGTTTCATACAAGCTTCTGATTTTCTTTGGACCCAAGTTTTATTTGTTAATTTACGAAAGGTTATGTTTTCTTTTCCAACATTGTATTTTGTTTTCCATTCTAATAAAAATTTATTTAATAATTTTTATATTATATTTAGTTTATCGAAAGGGACATAAAAATGATAATAATCTTATCTCGCTCTTTTTTAATCTAAAAATTTAGTAGAGAGTGCTAATTTTCTCAAATTCAGTTTTCCTTGAACACTGTCATTTCCAGTACGTATTCGTCTGGAATCTTTGTTGGCTCGTTTAAATAGACACTAGATCAGATTCATGCATTAATCAAAGCAATCACAGAGTCCCTCGTGAAGTTCTTCCCACGCGATATATATTACATGTAGACTTCTTTTTTCTCCGACATTCTTTTTTGCATTTTATTGAATCATTTTCGTTCCAAAGTTCCCACATTGCAAAACATCCCACATCTTGACAAAAACAGATCATGTGTTTTTAAGTTTTTAGTGGGCGTGCAATAATTGCTTGCCAGTGGGTTTTACTTGACAAAACAGGAAATACCATTAAAGAACAAGTCTAAGAGCTGGGCCTAAATGACGTCATAGATTGTTGATCTCTCCTATTTCTAAAAAAAAGGTGAAAGAGATATTCTGCTATTCAAAAAGAAAACATTTTATTGTAGATGTGAATTATTTATTACTTTGATCCAAGGTTGTGTGATGACAGATGATATTTGCAAGAGGGTTCGATATGACATCACATAGACCTTATAAAAAACAGCGACGTGCGTTATCTATTGTTCTTATTCCTTGTGATGTTCGTAAAGTGTTCCTTACTAACATTTCTATGGTCTTTTGTCTCTTTAAATGTATTATTAAATAGTTTCAGGATTTATCCTGCTGTGATTTGTTGTGGGTTTTTTTGAGGTCACAGGGGGTATTTCTTACAAAGGTTTTTAAGCTTTATTTAACATCGATTCCAAAACAAGTAATCACCATTAATAGATCAGTCTTGATTACGAGGGTGGTGAAGTATATAGGGGATATTTCACGAGTATTTAGGGAAAAAAAATCATCTTGTCAAAATCCAAAGCGTGGTTGACGTCCGAGAAGTTTTGGTTTTCTGCTGATTTGACGGATCGCGGGAAAAACTGACTACACTACCGCCTACGTGTTTACGTTGTATCCCACTTGACAACCAAAGAATAACGAAGAAATTAAAACGGTTATACAGGCTTAGCCATTACTTCTCGGACATTAGCCTCGTTTTGGATTTGACAAGATAGAAGGACAGTGTTGTAAACAAAAACTGATATGAACGAATATGAAAAGCACGCAATGTAAGCATGCATGGTAGAAAACACTTCATAAAATAGTTTGATTTAAAAGTACTTACCTTTATGTATTACTCTCTTCATGAAGTTCAGCAGCGTAACGACCGTCTAGTCTCGGCAATCAGCAGCCACGCTAGCTTCCGACTAACGGATTTTAGGGTAAGTTTCCGTGTTTAAAAAGAAATACCTCGAAAACAAAGATTGCAATCGAAATATATTTTACTATAATTTGGAAGATAAGTGTATTGGGCAATTTCAGCATATATAAATATTAGACTATGTTATTGATTTAAAAGATGGTAGAGCAGAATGTTCACGGGGTCAGAAGATTCGCGACTGGCGAGTTATATATACCTTGTATATGTATTATATAGGAAATGGTTTTGGACATACGAGCCAAAATACCTATGGTATATGTAAGGTATCACATGGCATGATTTTAGCAAACTATTCCTGTACAATTATTATACCAGCATAGCTTAAAATGACTCGTATATCACACCAACAGATTCCCTATGACGATCCTATACCACGTGGTGTGTGTTCACATAATAGGGAGATTCCTAATTACTTTCTTCACATGTCACTTGCTTCTTATTTGATATCAGTATTATCTTTCATTATTCATCAGATTTTTAATTGGAATGTTCCTCACAGTAAATGGGTTTTCACGGAAATAAGGTTATTTAATTGAAAAACCGCGTTATCAAGCTACGATAGAAAATCGAGTTATATGTACTCATGCACATCGTCATACAAACAACGTCTGCACATTCATTGACAAGCCAAAACAAAACTCGAAACACTCGAAGCTTTTAATTTCGTGTTCTTGAGAGGTAATTTCTCCAGTCCGTCTGAAAGTCTCCCAGAGTGTTAAGCGACTTTGAATTACATTCGGGTTTACATAGTAGTACTGAACACGCGATTCCGTTTATGCATAGTGAACTTGAAAGAGACGTATCTCCTAGCTAGGGCGACAGTGTGGCAGCTGTCAGGAAGTGTTTGTATCAAAACATTCATGCAGACAATATACGACTTTCTCAAGGTTACATTCAAGATAATTACAGTCATAAATATATGTGCGTAGATCAAAATTCCATAGTAAGTATAATTACAGACGTTTTTTTATATTAGAAACCATATTTTTTCGATTGTATATTGTGGGTAATGCAACATTTTACTGTTTCAATGTACGTTCTAGGCGTTACTGCTTTCTTTTCATAGTACAATGTGTATGTAAGTCTACGTGAATTTGCAAACCACACGACAAATATTGCCCAATTCTTTATGACTGATATGTTATAATCAATGCTATTTTTTCCCATTCCCTTGCCGGTAACGCTATCCAGCTTCATTTTTATCGTTTTATTTTGTTCGCACTTGCTTAGGATGGATACACAACTTTTCTTCTTCTTTTTTTTTTTTTTTTTTTTTTTTTTTTTCAAAATATAATTTGCGTGCAAATCAATTTTAACTTTTATAAAAGAATTTGTTATTAAAACGCATTATTGTCTCACACCAACATAAAAGGTGAACGTTCTTTGTTTGCGATTTTAGCACTAAAATATATACCATCATGAATCGAAACGTGCTTTTGTGTAAAATTTAATCAAGGTGTGTGGCGACATAGTGCGTAACACACGTTAGTGTTCTAAACATTATGTTATATTGACACCGCGATGCGTTCTAACAATGAACCATTTCGCCAGAAGATCGGTAGTACTCGGAATAATTCGCTGATTTAAATTGACCAGTCATTGACGGGGGGAACATCTCAAATAAATGATTATGTCCTATTGAACATAGTGTGATATGATTCACCGGCATGATTATGTGTTCGGCAAGAGCTCGTTGATTTACGTAGATGCACGGCTCATTTCGGAGTGAAATGGTTTATACGCTCGTTTTTGATACTTTCATTACAGCAGGAGATATTCTATAAATCTAATATAAAAGGTTCTGATTACAGAGATGCTTCGTGTTGTGACTGCGCAAAGAAAAGAAGTGCAACAACTTGGTGAAATAAATGTAGAAAAATAACCGTTCATAAGCAGAATTTCTCAGATAATTCAAAAAGTTGACATTATAGTTTCTATTTTGCGAATGAAAGTTGGTTTCTGGAAAAGTCGGGAGTGTGCGGATGGTTCCTCTGTACTTGCATTCTACACGGTACTGGTAAAGTTAAAGTTGTCCAGTGGTATCAATCGAAAGTTTTAACTTTTAGCTTCGCTGGGTTCAAGGATATGTCTTGAACATGATCATCAAACACAGGGAACGCTGAGAGGAATTAGAAAAATGTAACGAGTTTTCTAATCTGCGTTAAAATAAAATAAATATATTCTATCAAAGGACGTACCACCGAGCAATTTTCCAAATGAAAATAGATCTTTGATGGGAATAAATCCCTAGCGTGCATTAATCTGATGTAAATGTAATCACGTTGGTGCCGTGCCTCGTTATTGCAAAATTATTATATCTCCAGTATGTGATGGGATAAAGAAACTGGTTAAATTTTGGATACCAACATTCTGTGAACTTTATCAATGTAGGGCAATTGTAACGTCGAGTTTTGAAAACTTAACAAACACCTTGCAGTACAGATACAATGTTGATCAAACAGCTTCATAAAAAATGGAAGTTTGCCCTTGCGAGATAAGATAAATCAGTCTTTGTTCACAGTCAGATAAGCTTATATTGTTTTACATTCTCTGTTTATGGTAAGGAATAGCGTAAATCCTGATAAGTGTTCAAACTTATCTGTTTAGAGTCTAGACGTAAAATATGTTTTGTGTAATGTATTGTTGAGAGGTCTCATAGGATGATTCAACTGGTCTGTGTTTCCCTAAACATCTCAAGATGAGATTTTCCTCAGAATTTTTGACGATCTAGGACTCCCTTTAGTATTGAACCGGAGAATAAAAATAATTTTTGTACTTACTATTTCTCTTCCAGGAAATGGCCAGTTCTGACATCGTTATTCGATATTCAATATCCAGCTGCACGCGAATTTCGTGCCGGCTAAGGGATCGTAATTCAACTTATATCGAAAAAGGTTCAAATATCGAGCCACCTAATATATCATAACTATGCGAAGCCGGAAGAAAATTTCGAGGCAAATCTGAAGTCATCTGGAAGATGAGGAAATTCTCAGTCTAAAATGCATCATGAAATATAGGCCACTTATACTGTAACGTATCCACGTTGGGCGCCAAATGAAATAAGCAAGAAAAATGTGCAATCAGACTGGGACTCAAATCCGGGACCCATCGCTTACAGAGCGAGTGCTTTATCGACTGAGCTACCGGACCTCTTACACAAATCTGTCACATATATACACTATAAAATACTATAACTTTTACGGTCATTTGACATTAAACGTTAACGGTACTTGTTCCGTGACTGCTTTAGTGTTGATATTTACGGTATAAATAGAAATAACGGAGGATTCCGACAAAATAATGTATTGTGGGATTCTGGAGGAACGAAGGCATGGCGCTGTTTTGAGAAAAGAGTAGCTCTACTTGTTACCTTTTTATTAAATAAGCAAAACATTATTAAAAAGATGAAATAAATTTTGAATAAATTTCCATGTGGTAAGTCCAACAGAGGTTACTCTTCACGAAACACGATTATGTGGCTGCAATTATCTCATTTGACCATTGATTTGGGTGGATGAGGTATTTATGTGTCTGTATGATACTGACAACTGGCAGTTGGTTACAGTTGTTCTACTGTATTTTTTACGGCTTCTACAAGTTGATGATATACAGATATAGTTTGTTTAGTTACTATGGTGCATTTATATTGTACTGGAAACCAGTTGCCCGTTCTTTAACCGTACTGATAATGTATACAGATTTTACCGTAAAATGTTAACGGGCATATTACGTAGTCATTAATGGTGCGTTAAATGCTATCATTTCTTTTACTGTAAATGAAACGGTAAATCCACAGTGTATTGTGCAAGGGTTACTTATAGGCCGTTACATAACAATTACCCAGCCTTTAAGCTGGTTTTATGGAAACAGTTTTGATAACATGTCAATTATAAAAAAGCAAGTTTGATCTACTTCTATGGTAAACTATAAATTCTGATACAGCATCCATATTCATGACCTACACAAAGTTGAACTACTAAACTGATAATGAATCAGTTACTCAGATGGTAAATAAAAACCTTTTAAAAGGAAGGCTTGCTCAGTTTATTATCAACCGGTCTATCCAGAGCATCTGTTACTTAACCACCAACTGATTTTGTTCAAGTCTTGGCCGCAGTATAATAACCATTTACCGTCGAGTGGTTTGAATTTAGGTTTCAAGATTTGTTGGCACGTGCTTGCAAGTGGTGTTTAATTCTGTGTGTCATATATAAGCAGATTTAGTAATAGTTTTATACAGACAGAGGCGTGGGTACGCTAGAACTGAATGTACGCACAAACACGCTAGGGATCTTGCAGGTCCAGGGCCTCTGCTCTGGTGTGGCCCCAATGGGCGATACCCCCGGAAGGTCAACGGATTTTGTACTTTACGAACGGTCAAATTATGCAATCTCATTTGAACATAATGTCACAATAATGCAGTTTCAGTCACTAAGATACATAAAAAACACATCTCCCGAAATGATTTGTACGCACGCACGTACTCGGCATATAGGCAGCTACGCCACTGACCGATTTATTTTTTCAAAAAGGTAGGTATTGATTTCTGCATCTGCTAAACTACAAACCTAACTTTGAAGGCTAATATCATAATTTGATTAATTAAATAAATGGTTTTCGGTTGTATACCAGATAAGCAGTCAATTGCTGATCACAGAGGCTCGAAGTTGCATGGAGCGAATCGAAATGATCCTGTAGCGTGTTCAGTGAACGTAACAGTCGCTATCGTGAGCGGCTGCACCCTTTTTTATCGCAGTGTATAAAATGTTAGTAGGGTATCAGTTTTTCTTAGCTAACAGTTGCAATCACTGAACGCTGTGAAGACGGTCGTTTGTTCCTTCCCACAATTTATTTTAACTTTGGGAAGTCCGCATTTGACGTGTTCACATGCGGATAAAAATGTAGATTGCCATCATGTGTGTAAATTAACTGATTTTGATAATTTCCTTTATGGAAATAAGCAAGTTTGTATATGTTATGTTAATACAATGATAAAAAAACTCTTATTTTACAAACTCAGATGTTCATTTAAATATTTCTTTCAGTTTATGTTCTATGTTTGAAAGCAATATTTTGAGAAAGCAAAATTAATTTGATACTTGATATGTACATTGATACTCTAGGGACCAGCTTGTAACACAAAGGAGATAATAGTCACAATCAAATGTTGCAAATCTCCTTCTAATATCAAAATTTGCTTTAGACAACACTTAAAATATTCATCTCTTAAATATACATTTAGATTAACAGAATTCTGTGAGCACTGATTGCCCAGTATATGATACCTCTGTGTCCACGTGATGTAACAGGACGGTTAAAACTTTAGTTACCATGTGATTGGTAAACAGAGCAGACCCACACCAGTCAGTTCCTAAAGGAGCAGTCTAATCAGGGTCTCCTCTGTTTTCTCATACAATATAGGAGCTCAGTTTCTACAGTCTACCCGGCAAAGAAAAATCAGTTGTTTCATATACCATTTAACACGCATCAATCATAAATGTTTACATGAATATTCATGAGGTAAAGGGTTGGGCACATTTTTGGTGACAAGGAAATATTCAATATACGCTCGTATAGTGAAATTGCGATTTACCGAGGGAAGTTGACATGCCTTGGATATTCGCGAGACTCGAAACCCGGAATATCTCCCTCTACACCAGGACTTGGAATTTTTCTCGTGATAGGCGTGATACTCGGTCAGTCGCTTCCCGAGATTTTACTGACTTTATTTCTCTGATCTGTCAACCGAACTGAAATGTGTTTTAATAGGACCAGTCTGAGCGACAGTGAGCGATTGCGTTATCTTTCCGGGGGCGTGATTTAATGACATTTGCGGAATCAAAAATCATCCTTCGAAGCGATAAGGACAATAGCTTTACGGCCAATATCACACGGAAATGTTATAAAACTAGGCTAGTTGTTTACGTAAAACAAACAAAAGTACCTCCTTCTTGATCCACAGTATTGATTGATAACTACTGGTTATAGCAGCATGAAGCACTTTGTGAAGTGTCACGTGCATTTTTTGACGTAAGCAAGAAACCAATATTTACAAATAATAATTTATTGTTAAATGAGGCTTACGAATAAATGAAGATTTGTGGAAGCCCAGTCTTCTTCTCTTTTTTGTACAGTTATCATACTTAGCATTTTTATTTTTATTTATAATAAATGAATAGGAAAGTGTGTTTTTTGATGGGTTTAATGTCCAACCGACAGTATTTCAGTCATTTGAAGACGATGTCTACATGAGACAGATATAGTGCTGCCACACTGCAGTATCACGCCGTAGATACGTGGCATGATATCACACCCAGTCACATTATCCTGACACCGGGCCAACCAGTCCTGGAACCACCCTTATATGCTTAGCGCCAAGCAAGGGAGCTAAAACAGTACCATTTTTTACAACTTTGAAATGTCGCGGCCGGGGATCGAACCCACGATCCCGAGGCGGACGCTCTAACCACTCGGCCACCGGGGACGGTGAAACAGGAAAGAACGGGATCCCTTTGTCCTGGATATAATTCCTTACTTGGATTTGAAGAAAAAAATAAAAACGATGATGATGATGATAATGATGATGATGGTAATGATGATAATGATGATGATTGTGGTGGTGGTGCAGGAGCAGGTGGTGATGATGATGACGATGATGATATGGGTAAGTGTGATGATGATGAGGAGGAGGAGCACGAGGTTGTTGTCGATGATGATGATGCAGAAGGGTCACAATTTAAAAAGGTATTAAATATACATCTGCTAGAATTTTTTTTTATTACATTATTTTAGCTACAACCTTGTTGATACCCTCGATTAGTTATACATAATTAATTCTTAGATCGATAGCACTTTATATTTTTCATTTAATATGTAATTTAACAATTTCTTACCCAGCGTGTTTATATTGTTACATTAAAACAATTACTTTTTGTTTATTACTTTAAGTTATTTTTTTTTACTTCTGCGTTCAGTTGGCAAGACGTAAATACAAAATCAGAGACTTTTACATGATCATATATCTTTAAGAATATTATATTATAAAATCTAAGGTACTCTGTGCCTTTCTTTGACCGAATAGACAATGTTATATACATATATATGGCCGATAAAGTCAAAATTATTGAATATTCTTGTTGTTGTTGTTGTTGTTGTTGTTGTTGTTGTTGTTATTGTTGTTTACCGCCGCTACGACAGAAGGACCCCAATTGTACTGAGGATCACACCAAGCCAGATGGAAGATAAGTCCGAGAAACAACCCTTTGTGTAGACTTGCATATTGTTTCAATCAGAGCAATGTACCGAATCCCTATGTGTAAAATAGAATACTTTAGGTTTAATTGGACTATTTATTTTGAACTCAAGCGCCATACTTATTTTTATGTGTTTAGAATAATTGTCCATTTCTTAGAAGTAACTACCTGGCTGGGCCGGGGATACCGAGTAACATCGTCGGATACCCACGCCCCATCGATCGATATCGTCTATCATCCATAGGATTTTTACGCCTATAGTTTGCCGATTTAGGATGTGTAAAATTGCTCTATTTCATTCTTTTTAACGAATCGTAATGGTTTTATATATGTTTTCACGACTTTCAAGCCTCCACGAGGAAGAGTATTCCATTTATAAGGCGCGTTACACTGGTCGATACTGCTGTTGGCGACATTTTGTTTGCTATTTAACCACGTATAATGTAATGAAATGAAACGGAGTAAATCAACCGGAGGATTCCGTCATTGGTCGAAAAGATACGATTTTTTTATTTTATTTTATTGTTTGTTTTTGTGTTTTGTTTTTTCGTGATAATTTCATCACAAACCCGTCATGTTAACAGTACATGCATTAAATAGTATACTTCTCATACCCTTTAAGACGATGGGAGCGTGCCCTTTTTCGAGAAATATACTTTATTTATGGGTTTTTTCCGATGTACTTTCATTAATGGTATTAATTTGATCTCAGATCCGTCTGCACATATTTATATCGGACTCTTAAGGTTGCAGTCGACAACCGGTAAGTTTATTATGTCGCCCTCCTCATTAGGGGATTATAAGAATTCCGTATGTCCGTCTGTCCGACCGTAACACTATCTTGTCATCTCCATATCTCCTAAACCCGTAAAAGTCTGAAATTGATGACCTTCAACTGTTAAACCTGAGATGAGATATTTGGCAAAATTTTGCACAGCATGCCAGAAACTTGAATATGAAAAGTCTAAACAACAATAAAATAACCATAACCAATACTTCTAAGACATGGACTGAAATGGAATGAAATGTTTTATCGTCAATAAACGTCAAAATAAACTACTTTTACCGCCAATTTAAAGTCTTCTGAACAATAAATTACAAACTTAGACAGTTGCTGGCCGGGTCAGGAGATCTGTAAAATATATACCGTATACATTAACAGAGTTAACTTGTCAGGCAAACAGACAATCCATTTGACAGTTTGTCCCTTATTCGGCTATTTGTATGGTCTTGTTCGCTGGCTGCACCAGTCATTTCGCCCACTCAGCACGGACGCAAACGGTCTGTGATGAATAACCGCACTGAAGACGCCATAAGAAATCAGCCGAGTGAATTTTGGAATAGCAAAGATCAATACCCAAGGAAAAGGGAGCTAATCCTGGGAATTATCGTTTGGTGAAACAAAAATACAGCGCAAGACTACTAGGCTACTTGTTTTACACCACCCTGTACCAAGTTTCATGTAATCTGCACAATAAATTAATACGAATGTTTCATTCAAGTTCATTCATTATAATTCCATTTCCCCCTAAAATGTGAGAAAACTTGTCATAACTGTTCATGTTCAAACTAAGCTGCTAACTTAACTCTACCAGGACACAAGGCCGCTGTCTTTACACTGCTAGGGCATTAGGACGCTAACTAAATGCTACCAGGGCGTTAAGACGCTAGTTTTACGCTACCAAGATAGTAATTTCCTGCAAAGATTTAATGGATAATACTTGAAAGCAAATTTTGTGTAAAAATGTAAAAAAAAATCCAAACTTGTTATTTACTTAATGAGAGTATCGGTAGAAAAATCTGTAAAACGAGAAAGATAACTTTACCATATCTAGTTAAAAGGGGTCACCGTGACTGAGCGGGTATGGTTGCTGTTTTAACCTCACTCAACCCCTCACCGATTCGTGTCCGAATACCGGCAGGGTCACTCAGATTTTTCATTTGAGGAACCCATTTGCTGGCTAACAGTGTGTTAATGGTTCTACCAGGTCGGAGTCGTCCTTCAGCTGTAATTAACTGGACAGATACTTTATAGCATCTGGTACACTTCCAAATGAACAGTTTTTCTCTTATAAGACAGATATCAATAAATGTTATATATTAAAATATCCAAGTGACTTTATAAAAATTATTGACAGCATTTTAAGATAGTGAAAAGCTAGTGTATGAAACGCGTGGAGATGCGGCGACGTCATAATTGAGTCATTATGGTGTTGAAAGAGTCACATGTTATGAATAAACTGTAAATACACCGTACATGCAAAAACATAGCATGCATGTATGTATAAACAACAAACGGCGGCATTTTCGTGTAAATCTATACATTTTCAACATATTAGAAGAAAATGAAATTCTGTTTTCTGCATTTATATTGTTATGTCTTTCAGTTTCAATAGCCAAAATTACGAGAGCTTAATTGTACTCTAGTTAAAGATTTTATCACTGTATCATTGTTTCTTATGTGTTCCTTAAGTAAGTTTCAAAACAAAAATGCTCCTTGAATTTACAATGATATACTTGTTTTAGATTAATTGATTATACATTTTTTGCTCAAACTGTTAAAACGTTTTTAATAAAAAGGATATAATTTAAGATCTACATTTTCACGATACCAAAGTTTTGAACAACCTGAATTCTCTAGAGTTTGCTTACGTCTGTACGGCCATGTTTTACTATCAATGGAATGGAATCTATCAATTAATTGTAAAAGGCTTTGCTTACAGAGTTGAAATTATAACATAGATAACAACTGCATTATAACCAAACCATTGAGTGCAAAGCCATACAAAACTGTATTTCCGTTCATCAACCCTGTATTGTAAACATTCCCATCGATCGATACGTGAGTGAACAACAACTTTGTAACCGTGATTGTTAGAACGTTCCAGGGACAATAATCTGATGCCTCCTTGAACTCAGATGGGTTGCTTGTGTACATGCAACAAATTGCCATTGATTGCTGTATGAAAATCACATTGCTGAATGTACTGAATTTCATTTAAGGACATCTTGTCTTTCTGAAGCCTTCCGGGATACTAGTGCTTTTTACTACAAGAAAATTTGACACAGTCATCTTGCCTTTATCAGAAAAGAGCGATTTGTACTCATTCAAATTGGACTTCTTTTGCTCAATATCGTTACGATACTCGATCAAACGTTTTACTTCGCCTTTTTCATGAATCTTATGCCGTCAGTGGGGTAACAGCGTTGATCTATACACCTACTATTCAGATATTTACCTCTCGTGCTGTATTATACCTTGTTAATCTTTATCCATTCGAATGTTAAAATATTTGCTGAAGAGTCATGCATACATAAATGATCTATGGAATTGTCAATCTCCGTTAACATTAAATAAAAAGAATTCCGTATGTTCTTTGTGAAACAATTTTCGCTTGTGTTAGTATTCATGAATTCTTAATCCACAAAAACTGATCTTTCGTGAGAATAAAAAACAACATATTTCTATCTTAAAATATCTCTTTTTGCACACCACTTTTATAGGATGTATTTAATTCAGATTGGTTATCTTAAGTTTAAGACAATATCTGACTGTATTTTTCTTTTGATCATGCAATCTCCGTAAAATCATCTTAAAATTGATGTTACCTTTTCACCAAACATCCATCCGAAATACCA
>CM037778.1:37230996-37280996 GCA_021229015.1 Solen grandis
GCAATCGCATAATCATAATAATATTTATACAATTTTTCCTAGGTCAGGAATGTTTTCTTATAAGAAAACAAATAAATAATCGAATTCACATATCCATTCTGATGCCACCCAGTGGAAGTACTCACGACGTGTTTATAAAACAGCTGACTGGAATTTATTCGAGATTCTGATCGCTCACAAATAACTGATTTGGTAAATGTCTTTTGTGATAACCGAATTTTCGAGTAATGCGATGTGATGTTATCAATTTTATTTATTTTCATTATCGTTATTTTGATTACTTCCAGGTTAACGTTAATGACTTGGTACAATCGTTTGTATTGAAAAGAATGACAAATTGAGAATTTGTTGACATGCCTACATACGACTGGATTTTTATATCTTTATGTTTGTCCACTTTGATCTTTGACTCCCTGGAAATAAGATAAAAAATGAACTTTAAATAGATATATAAATTAATTATTAAAATAAAACCTAAAACCTTAAGTTATTGCTTATCAGTTCTGATGCAGGTCGAAGCGACCTCTAAGTAGAAATTTAGAGAGTTAAACTATGGTATGTTGGAAAGCTGTTTAAATGATAAATAGATAATAAATAAAGCTTTGTATTTTCGCGATTCTCCATAATTTTGCCTGTTTAAAGCAGGTTGGTTCCCCTATAAGGTGGCTTCTTAGACGGGTCCCGCTGTGCAAAGATTATATCTTGAATCCTTTTCAGTATTCTAAACAGATATATTGACTTTCGTTTCTAAGATTCTACGTCTATTTCGCGAAGACAACTTGATACCCTGGGGCCTAAATCTATTCCAACTTTAAAAATGAAGTCTAAGATCCCATAACAAGCAATCCTGGAATTCAAGCACCGTGTTTTGTATTTCCCTGAAGAGATCGACCGGTCTTCAAGCCGTTTACATCGACATGTTCCGGGCCGATCAATAGAGTTGACAGAGTATCTCTCGAGGTTGAACAATCTTGTCCGCGTAACCGCACATTTTGGACACGGGTTGCAAATGAAGTGTCAATTAACACGGAAGATTTAAATGTTTATACAGATTGGCGATCTCTCGGTCGATGATAATTAGGTAAATACTTAACGGACAGTTGTAGAGGTTGGCGGAAGAAAACGTGGGATGTCGACCATGGGAGAATCTTTCTTGCCCGTTCAGGTATTATGTAAATTAAACCCCAGCACATACTCAACTAATAGAGTTACTCTGGAATTAAGAATATTTGGGAATTTGCCAGCTAATCCGGTGATACAAACTTTTACAGTTACAACTTCGTGGTGTTGCACTAATGCTATTGTGAACGGTAGTGCACCGTGAAGCTATGCTGGTAAAAGTTTGTTTGTACCCCCGGATTAGATGGAAAAATCCACATTAATGTCGAGTTGCGGATAACATCTATTGTGAGAGCAGGTCGTTGACCGAAGAGCTGTCCGCATTTCTTTTTCATCTGTAAGTGATCGTTCTCATGGTTTTATGGATTCTGTACAGTGTGCTGTTCACTGGCTGGGGAGGGAGGGAGTACAAATGGGTAGGAGGTTTCGGGATCCCCCCCCACCCCCCACAAACACCCCTCCCCTCCATCCATCCATCTATCCTCTATTTACAACAATATCTGATTCCACCACATACCTAAATCAGCGCTAAGTAATATTTCAACACTTTGGTGGGGGAGTTTCATCATACTTGAATTTCTAAACAAAATCCCATATACTTCATATCTTAGCAAATGCAAGATAATAATCATGCCAAGAACGGCCAAACTTATTTAAGTATCACAAACTAATGTTGGTAGAATTCGAGTCTTACATTATTAGGCAGGAAGAGTCACAATAATACCATTAGTCGTGTAAAATTAAAAACCCATAATTTCTCAGAGATTGTAAGTATTTCAATACCAGAAATGCTAGCAATTTTACCAGACTGAAAAGTAAACGAAAAGGTGCTTAATAACCACATTTCCGGTCTCCGCTGACTTAAGAAAGCATCGCTTAATATGCAATACTTTTTAGTATTTTGGATGTATGCGTGCATTTTGCGAGCATATCCCACGACGGTCCGTCAGACTTAGTAAAAGCTAACATACGGGACAGACGCGCCTGAAGTGTGGAAAGCATGCTTGCACGGAACATTTAGTTGAATTCGAATACCTAGAGTGAACTTTGATTTTGTTAAGTATTGCAAGTGTGGAGGGGAGAGACGTTCTTATAAATTTTCCGTGCACGCAAACTTTCCACACTTCTGTCGTGTCTCATTTAAGTAGTGTTATTATATTAAAGAACATTCAAGTAGAGAACTTAGTATTAATGAATGAAGCCTGCTCACTTCGAGTATAGTTTAGTTAAAACTGACTTATTTTACGTCGTTTGGGACGACGGTTCGACGGTTCCTGGGTTGGACCAGTACTGAGAAGGTGAGAATTCCTTGCCATCATCATCTTTCAGATCCAGCAACCAATGGATTACGGCGCCCTTCGTGTATCTACCGAGTAAAACCGGACAATGCCAGAAAAAAGAAGATTAATTGATAGAGATTTACATGTGATCAGTGAAATCTGTCTATAATTTACAAACTCAAAATCTGAGTTCAATTCTGGCATACGATTCTCGAAATGCCTTAAATTGTAGTAAAATTAATTACCATAACAGCTTTGGTTTCTTTAAAAAAAGAAAATACTAGAATAACAAATATAGATATACATTTTTGTCGGTAATTATATATGTATATAAGAAATTTCAACATGACCTAGCGAGACCTTTAAACAATGTACTTTGAAAAACAACACGTCTAGATGAGAGAAGAACATAATTATTCACACAAAATGCCACTCATATTACAGGAATTATGTTACTTATGGAGCTCTGGGTAAAAATATATGACACATTCGGCTTACATCAAAAACATATTTTATTCGATGTAATCACTGTCCCCGTAACAATACTGTTGCCGTACATGACATAAATTCGATTTGAAATCATTTATTTATACAGCAAACTGACTATATCCGAAAAGCGATTATCCGAATGAATATCATACTTGCGAGTTTCATGTGTTCTTGATCCCATAAAAACTCAATTGTATTCCATGAAACTGAAATATACAATATAGGGGATACTTGTTGGTTTCAGTGAAATATTATTTTTAATTCATCGACTGAGAAGGACATTCAATATTTTTACGACTGAAAAAAAATACGAGTGAAATTAATTATTTTCTCCTCAAAAGATGAATAAAAATGATATTTCATTGAAATGATCTTTATTTAATGCTTTTCTGGTATTTCTGGGGCTCAGTTATGGCGAAAAGTAATCCCTTTACAAAACAGTGAAAATTACAAAAATGGTAATATTCTCTGTTGAAATTAACTGACATTTCCCTATAATCCACCACAAAGCATTAAATAAAATTATATTTTGTGTTTTTTCGAGGTTCACGGCTATCCAAAGTTTTTATGTTCTCTTGCGGTTTTACTGCACATGTAGCAAAGTCTCTCTTAAGCTGACATTATGTCTTTCTTGCATCTGCTTTCCACTCGCGCTTAAAACACACCAAACATGAAAGGGAAGGAGACAAAAATGGTGCAATCATACAGTACACTAACAGATGTACAAACATATTCAAATAAGTCAAAAAATGCTGACATTATGATAAATATCTGAAAAATGTTCCCTAAAATATTGGTTTACATTAATCTTACTCATTTTACGTCGATTTGGAAACACGTCCTTACAAGTTATGCTTGTCCGTCTTGAAGACTCCAGGGTTGTGTCTGGGAAGGCCATGAAAAGTCATTGCCTACAAGGGATTCGAACCCACTTTCGGATTTACATGTATATTTATGTATGGACGTTAATATACGGTCAAACCTGGCATAAGTGACAAGTCGAAGGAAGAACAGACAATGGCTATTTAGTGCAAGGGACTGCTAAATGGAGACCTCATTTATAAGGAATCAAATCAGGTTGACTGCCTAGCAAAGGTATCTAACTGACAATCAGCAAAAATTTGGTCTGGACACGATTTCTATTAAAAAAGAAAATAAAGCTTGTAATATTTGTGAAATGGCAAAACTGAATTATAAATTTATAATATACATAAACTACGTTCATATGGCTAGAATTATAGGTTTAATATATGGGATCAGACATGAGTTGTTGTTGTTGTTGTTGTTGTTGTTGTTGTTGTTGTTGTTGTTGTTGTTGTTGTTGTTGTTGTTGTTGTTTTATATTAAATTTACTAAACGAGTTCATGAAAATGTTATTTAGCGAGCCTCATGCAAGTTTAGTAAAATTTGATATGAAATGACACTTCATGTCAGATTCATTTTACCATATGACAACAAACAAACAATCAAAGCGCCGAAGGCACTGATAGACTGTCGGCGGGTTGGTTGTGGTGAGCAGCAAGAGCGCTAGATTGTAACCAAAATAGGTTATATGCTGGATTCTAATCTGTTTATAAAGGAGGGTATGTGGTCAGTATCAGTTTTTCAGTTGTCAGATAAGAAACAAGAAAAGATAGTTTTTTTGTTTTTTTTATTAAACATTATAACACGATAATCAAAATTAAAAACATACATCTAAACTATATATTGAACAAAAGCTGTCAGAGTACAGAACGCTCGACTATGGAATTGACTTCAAATGCCCTAAATATAAAATAGTAAAAATGATAAACCTTGATATTCTGACCCTTTATATTTATGAAGTCTAAAATCAATCCCATGCCTATGATGATGATGATGAACAGAAGCAACGACTAACTAACGTAATCTAGAATATTGACTCGAGCACACCCTTCCCAGTTGTTTGTTTGTTTGTTGGGTTTAAGTCCCACCGCCCTTCCCGGTTGATAAGGAGTGAAGAAGGCCCTTAATGGCACGTGTCAATACCACACACACACACACACACACACACACACACAATTAACAGTTCTAAATTGTATTGATTATAAATATATCAATCTTTTTTTTTTTCATAATATAAAATTATTACATGCTGATGATGGTGATTTGGAAAGAAGCCTAAACTTAATATTAAATTTCCTTCTTCATACTTAAATTGCGTCAGCATGCGCGTGTTTGATTAATTTACTGGAAATGTGGCATACACGCGCCAGTCAATGCTGTATGGGTATACCGGTATCACTGAAAAATGGATCCGCTGTTTATAGTATGGTACATGACAAATTTATAATGAATTGAACATTTTTAATTTGGAGTATCTAATACATATAAATAACATATCTTCATAACTTGCATATGAACATATAACTCATCTGCGTGGTATTTTTAAAGTGCAATGGAATTTTCATTTCGCGGTTATTTACATTGCGCGGTACATGAAAAATCTTGATGATATAGATACACAAATTAATAATATTCATTAAATTTAAAACATTATATTGCTTATTATCATTTTGTGATATGATGCCTGTTTATCTGGACACACTGTCCATTGATTTATACCTGACCTGGAGAGCGGAGCTAGCAGTGTAAACATCGTACGTGTGTCTGCTTTATTTAGATTGAACATACTAAAAAGCGTATGCCAGAGCATTAGCATTGTATTCTTATTTTAATCCATGCAAGAATAATATAACAAATTTCAACTCATTGAATCCATGCAAGAATAATATAACAAATTTCAACTCATTGAATCCATGCAAGAATAATATAACAAATTTCAACTCATTGTGTCTAGCAAACTTCCTTTGCGTGTTTTATTGAGGCACAATGGACTTTCCATTGCGCCGAAGCCTATATATATATATATATATAATATATATATATATATATACACACGTATAGTCTCCAATTTAATAACTCCACCAAGTTAATTCGTATGCTATTGTCTTAAATTAATGTTTATATATAAGAAGACAGTAACATGTGGTTTAAAATAGATTTATGGCATTTAATAATGCTTTTCTGAAAATAGAATTTCCATTGCTCCGTAATCATTTCCATTGCTCCATATATGTATATATAATCTCAAATTAATAACTCTAAGTTTATTCGCATGTCATTGTCTAAAATTAATGTGTATATATAATTAAACAGTTGTAGATGGTTTAAAAGTAGTTTTATGGCATTTAATACTGTAATTCTGAAAATAAAATTTCCATTGCTAGGTAATAGTTTCATTGCGCCCATTGCTCCATAAATTTTCATGGCGTGTTTAGGCCTACCACTCAAAACATTGGGTCACGTGATCTTCCATTCCACAAAATTATGACCGCTTTTTTCCACTGTTCTAGCTTTTGCGTGGCTATTGATGTTATGAGAAGACATAAATGCAACGTAATATAACAGAAATGCAACGAAATATATCATTATCGAGCGAAACGCTGCTGAACTACGTTGGGTTAATTACGTACTTATGCAAAGCACTATTTTTCTTGATTGCATGTGTGGATCTACATGTACTCCAGTTGGGTTAAATCTCTGTTTTGTAAACGACGCAGGTATTTTGTTCACGCTGAAAATGGTTGTATTCAGCTTGAGGAATTTGTAAAAGAAGAGTGGACACACAAACTTTACACATTAAAAGAGTTTCTAAATGTCATTTAAACGTCGTTGCAACACATCTGTGTAACACACTCCACTCGCTTTCGTTAGCTCAGCTTGCATTGTTTGGATCCGTACAAAGCGAGGAGTGCTACAGTTAAAAATGTTGTGGAAAATATGCAAATCAGAAAGGCCTGATTTCGAATTTCAGCATAAGACTGGCGGCTAGCCGCCAGTCTAAAAATGAATGAACGGACTGTTCTAATACCAAGAAAATAATTTCAAATGATAACTGAAAATAATGATTTAACGTATTTCTTATACGTTTTCAACATTATATGAATAATACGCTCGTACATCTTTTTGATCATTGTTAGTTGCATCGAAAACATTTAACCCAGCTGTTCGAGTTCAACACTATACACGCGGGCGCGGCGCGGAGTGATGTAATTCGGCCTAAAAGTTACATGTAACGTGTTAGATATAAGAAAATATATGATGTATTATATGAACCGGAAACAGCTGCTTATGATAAATTCTTATATCCATCCAATGAGTTAAAAAAGTGACAGTTACGTCATAGGAATAATCTTCTCTTTCTATGAATACGTACGTACATGTTGCGATTATAAAATATGATATTGATTGATGACATAACAATATTTTAATTAAAACTTATGTCCCTGGTGAGATATTCCATTCCTTAAGAACACAATACAGATAGAATAAAACCCGATTAATTTTATAATGGACATAAATAAATCCCAGTAAGATCACAACGCATTCATTTCATTGCACAGATTTCGTCACATGAAAACGCATAGACACGAAGTTAAATGAGGCGTTTGATATTCTATGACATTGCACGGTCATTTTTTCTCTGTTACCGTACACAATGATATGCCCCATTTAAATTCGATCCCTGAGGATAAAAATCATACAAAAAACTGACGTAAAATGCAATGATATCTGTTATATCACTGCCAATTTATAAATTAATATTTAATAAAAATGAACATTCAATTCAGATCAAACTGTGAATTTGGACATCATGATAGCCCACTTGTAAGGGAAGCAACTCATTATTTTAACTAGTTAATATGCGCGGAGTTACTTCCCTAAATTAATTTTCAGCACCTTATCGTTAAAGCCCAAATGCCTACTCTGACAAATCACAATCTTTATTGTTGCAAATATAAATGGCAGTCGGCATTTACGGTGACACAATATTTGTGTTGGTCTGGGTTAATGCTCCATGGACAGTGTTTCAAACATTTGAGGACAAATGAAAAACTGTCTAATTGCAACATCACATCGTAGACATGTGCCATGACACATAACCAGTATCATTATCCTGCCACAGGGCCAGCCAGTCTTGAAACTACCATATGCGCTGGGCGCCAGACACAGGGGAAAACACCTGTACCATTTTTCACGATTTTCGTATGTCGCGGCCGGGGATCGCAAAGGTGACCCGCTGGTGACATAGATTGGCATGTGTATGATATAGTTATGTCGTGACTATGTAATGTTCTATCCTCGGAACGAAATATGTCATATTAAAATTATAATCATGTCAGGGGAGGCATCAATTATTTTTTCAATGGAACTATGACCTATTAAAGATTAGCAACTTATTAATTTAGTAAGTAACATAGACAATTGACTTTAAATGTGTATAAATTACCATTTACTTCATGCAAGAAGTAAATGTAATGAAAAAAGACCCAATGGTATAGTGGGCGGGTTCTTCGAGCTTTTTCCTCAAAAGTAGGTCAACGGTCAAGGTCAACTGCATAATGAAAAGACCCATCCATTTTAGCAACTGTCCAAATATTGAAGCAATCCAATGAAGCACGTAGGTTTTAGCAAATAAACGAAAAGGTAAACCTGTCCATAGGCCGCCTTTTACATCAAAAGAAGGTCAAAGGTCAATGTCACAAGGTCATTTGCAGAATGTAAAGGTTCATCCACTTAAGCTACTATTGAAGCAATCCAATGAAAGACCTAGAAATTATAGCAGATTTTTAAAAAGAAGTCAACCTGAGCAGAAGCCCGACGTCGCCCGACGTCCGCTCGGACATCGTCAATTTAAAGGACAGAATCAGATCCAAAAATGGGATTGATATTACCAAGAATTTGGCTTAAATAAACATGCGCATAAGTAATACATGAACACCCTCGGCACTTAAACGACTTATACTATAAACGGTAGCGGGCTTACTATAGAACTTAAAGATAAATTCCTAAAATCAGCTTCGTTTTTAAATTGCCGATATCCAAGCAGCGAATAAACCTCGGAACAGTATACATCTATAAACTGTAACACGGAATAATCCAGCTGGTTCCGGAATAAATATGGATGGTTCCCCTGTTCTGTCTCCTTCGCATTGTGATTCTCCTTCTCCAAAAAGGAAAATGCAAAATTCTTGTATTTTTCTGAGTATTCCATTTCTAAGAAGCGATATATATATTTTATTTTCTCTTTCGCTTCTGTCTGATTTGAGAAGTCTTCATATTGAAGAACAAGAACTCGGTTTGGATACTGTTTCTTAATTTCGGACAGAGCTTGGATGTCCTCTAGCACCCGCCTGCAATGGGCTTTTACATCCTTCCTAACGTCCTCAGTATTTTGTAAATATTTGGAATAAAATTCCGTCCTTAAATGAGAATTAATCACACCTCGTGGATCTCTGAAAACATGCACTACTTTCAGACGCGGATGTAGCAAAAGCATGTGTTGCCATCCCTTTGGTGACATCCGCAATACTTTTGTCACGTGATGTTTTGATTGTGTACATACAGAATTCATCTTTTTGATACATGTTGAAATATCTCCTTGATCATACCGACATTCGACGAACGTGGTCCACTTAGAACCTGAAATGAATGCACATAATATTATTCCAATTATTATTTTGAATAAACACCGGGTGTCAGTTCCATGTACATTTGTAGTGCATTATGAATGTCAACTTATGTTTTCTCGGCATTCCAGACAAAAGATTTTTTTTAAATATATATAATGGACAAGGTCTGATCAATCAAGTACTGTATCTGTACCGTACATTTTTTTTTTTTTTTATGCCTATTTTCACCCGATGACATGAAATATCGGGAAATTCTGGGTTAAATTTAAAATAAAGAAACACTTTAAAGAGAAATATTACCGGCTAAATTTATGTCAGCATGTATATGTTCCTTGACGAAGTAAGGAAATTGGTCAAACTGACAGGTAAAAATACTGAGGAGGAAGTCAGAGGCATCGGTGTGTCTCACTTCGTCCCTGAAATGAAAAAAGGAAGTTATATTCCAACATGCCGTGCTTCGTGCTTTTCCATACAAATATATCATCTGTCTTAAAAGGGGGTGTTTGATTCTTCATGTTATATCTTTGAAACCAGCCGACGGATGTTCGCCAAATATTCAGCAATAATAAGTACACTAATACCAATCAGTTGCCCTCATATGGAACAACAAGAGTACTTAGTATGGATTCTCGTAAATCCTATGCACTCTTTCCTTTTTGACTAAGCATAACATTATACTTTGAAAACGCATTCTTTGGAAAAGTGTGTTAACAACGAAAATACTTACTATATGATTATATTAATACACATTTCAATAATTTCTTCAGTCGTTGTTCATTCATTCAGTCTTATTAGTTCATCATCATCTTCATCATCATCCGAAAATATTACACATAACTGTTATTTGTGGGAATGTTTCCCAAAGTTTAAAGTATTTTTACCTGTACTTATATGACATCCAATTTTTTTTAAAGACATTTCCTTCGCCCAAATCCACACTCGTCATATTTCTGAAGTCATAAACACAGCACTATAAAATCAGAAAAAATAACAATGTTTCAACGGATACTAATATAGACTTTCCCTATAAAATAAAAAATAATTACGATATAATATTAATAATATGTTTTAACAGATCTCTAATATAGACTTTACTTTTTCATTATTGGATGTAAATTCCTATATACATGTTAATATAAAATAACAATGTTTCAACAGATAACTAAAATAGACTTATTTTTTCGTTATTGGATGGAAATTCCCATAAACATATTAATATTATACATAAATATGCCGCAATTTTCTCATATAATTGTAAAATGGTGGTCACATATATGTCTACTATATGTGAAATATATGTGCATATACAAGGAAAGAAATCGCTTGTGTGGAAGGGTGTATAATTATGTGGCTGACATGTGTGGTGCATGCCTCTGTGGTATTTTGCATACTTATCATATAAACTGACAAGCAACTGCAGGAAATAATGTGAAATAATAATGATAATATGTGAATTTCATAAAAAATATATGGCTATGATAACGTGCATTTGATACCATGCAAGATATAAAAAAATCCAAAATTCAAATTTAATATCATCTTTTCAAAATTACATGTAGTTTTTAGAATGTCGGCGTAAGTCACAGTCTTTAGTGTCTACAATCCAAATGTGCACCTCGACATAACGTATTTATGCAATGCCATTCTGCGCCAACAAATATGAGTGTATATGTCACGTTGGCTTTATTATTATTATTATTATTATTATTATTGTTTATTGATTGATTGATTGATTGATTATTGATTGATTGATTGATTGATTGATTGATTGATTGATTGATTGATTGATTTTATTATTGATTTTTTATTTTATTATTTATTTGAATTCTTTTACAGATATTTTTTCGCTGGAAATATCCCTTTTAAGCGTGAACACAATATCCGTGTCATTTAAGAAACAGATCACCAACCAATTTACATACATAAAGATCTACTACTGCAAAAAGTAGGGTCGCAATAGTCACTTAAGTTTGTGTAATTATTACGAAGTAGTTAAAAAGTTTGTTTCCATAATATCGAATTTGGCCCTCCAAAAGTTACGCCTAGAGCATTTCTTAACGCAAACTTACTAATATATTGTAAATTTTCTTCACGCAACATTCAACAAATAGAAAGTACATCAGGATCACTTGTACTGAGGTAGAGCCATGGCATCTTTAGGTATGCAAATCATTAACTGAGTCAAGGTCATGAATAAATGCACTGAGAGACAGTAAGTAAAGCCATGGTCGTATTTAACTAAGCTCTCTAAGCATAAACAGGTCGAGACAAAATCGTCCGAAAATCCGCTTAAAAAACGATCGTGGCGATCATGGGATTATTTCGGCGATAATTTCTTTAAACCCGATTAAAGTCTACTAAGCTCCGGACAATTGGCGGACAAAATATACTCCTATGGAACCAGTCAATAATTCATTTATCGATAAATCTCCTGCGGACAACTATAGCAGTACCTAGGGGGCATCAGCAAGACATCCTGCAATTGGTGACCCTTCAACTGCCGACGAAATTTAAACAAGGGCGCTGGTTATCGCAAAATTCGCCCGTCCTGCAATTTTATCAATTTAACAGTAATAACTCTGGATTGTCTGGGATATTCTGACTCGATTGAGATACTGTGACAATACACATTTAAACAAGGTTTTGTAATGATTGGTTCACATCTGTCAGTGTTAGAGAGCAGTCACTGTTAATTTGCAATTTTTCATCAATTGAAGGGCAATTACTCCGGCGTGTTCAAGATATATTGACTGGTTATCAAACCTGGTTGAGATATTGTGATCATTCACATTGTGACCAAATTTTGACAAGATCGGTTCATGTTCGTAAAAGTAAGAGAGCGAACACTGTTCATTTAGCAATTTTTTATCCATTCAAGGGCCATAACTCCAGAGAGTCTGGAACACCATGGCTGATTACCGAACATGTTCTAGATAATGTACCAATACACATAGGATTTTAAACTTCCTTTCCCAGTTTGTTTGGTTTGGATTATTGTTTTTTCAGTTTTATCTATTTATTAATTTCAGTTATATTTACATGAGCCAGACAGTGATACCTCAGTGCGACATCATGCCGTAGACAGGTGGCATGATACTACAAAGCCACGAGGTCAACCAGACATGGCTTTAGCACATAGGTAACTAAATTGACTAATATAGATGATTTAATAAATAACTTTGTGATTTAGATAGTTGTTTATGGGAAACAGTCATCATTGTCATATAACAAATAGTACTCACACGCAGTCCATGGTGGAGTATGCACATATTGTGTCGGGGTCCCGATAGTACGTCAACGTCTTGACTTTCCAGAGGGGCTCGTAGAAGTAAAACACATCATCTCGGAGACCTATAATTCTGCCGATGAATGTCGAGCCACTTCGCATATACGAACTTATAAGGATATCAGTGGGATCTGCAATAAATCAAATGGCTCATGAAACTTTAGTTACTGGTATGGAATGAGCTGTTGTTCGCTTGGGTTTAACGTCCAATAGTTTTATAATTTTAGGAATGTTGTGTGCAAATGTGGCAGAGACTGCGGTATCACGCAGTAGACAAGTGACATTAAACCACCTGACAGCGGGCTAATCAGTACTAGAACTACCCTTACATGCTGCGCGACAAGCAAGGAGCTTATACCAATATCAAATTGTATGACATTGACGTGCTACAGTCTGGGATCCAACCAACCTCCCCCTTTTGTTTACAGGAGACAGGTAAAGTGCCACACGGTAGTATCACGCCATAGACGACATCCAGTCACATTATCCTGACATTAGGCCAAACAGTCTTCATACTATGGAATGATATTTAGGTAAAAAATGCACAATGCCTGCTTACTGTTACAATTTACTCACTGACACTGCTATTGTGCTTACTGGTATAGTCATTATGCATGCTGGCACCTTCACTACGCTTATTAACAATGTTAACATGCTTGCTGGAAGTTACAATTTGTATGCTTTTTAGACCCTGATGTCTATATCATAATTTCGATTGGCTGCATGGCAGTGCAATGTAGCGTAATGTAATATTTCAACATGCCAGGACTGTTTATAAGCTCTGATATTCTAATATTGCACGGTTACAATACTCCCAGAAAAAAATACACGATGTGACCACACAACATGAAAGATGCAATCAGCAACTAAGCATTTTTTGTAAGCATAATTTCGCGTCACATTTTGATACCAGGGGGCGCACGTGTCGTTCGTAGTTTTCCCGAAATTAACGGATATCTCCGGCCTATGACGGACTTTAATTAGCTGTTGCCTAAATCATTTCCCATTACTTGTGTCCCTTTGTTTCAATTTCGCTTAGTTAAGAGAACAAAATCAGCTTAACTGGTAAATTTTAAAAAGCTTTTAACCTTATTAATTTGGCTTTGACGATTTGACCCATTTTATTAGACAATATTTTTATTATTGGAAGAAATACATCGCCTTTCAAACATTTCTTCTAGCAACTTTCGGCCTCGTCTCTGTAAATAAGTTTACCGTCGTAGGTGCTAAGTATTGAGCCATTCTGCACTAGTCAATTGCAAGCATTGCCTCCGCACCGTAGGGGAACTGCGAATTGGAGAGGAAATTGACGTAGTTTTACTTTCCATCTTTTCCCACAGGACGGCGCGACTGCAGTAGTTATGTGTTGTCACTGAGGGGCAGGAGTGTAAAAGCATGGATATGACAACACAAGTATAGTGAAAACGAAAGTGGAAATCTGTTATGTGCTAAATGCAAGTTCGAAAATTACTAAGCTTCAGGTAGTTCCCTTTCAGTAACACTGTTCAAGCTCTTACCCTTAGAACGGTTACCATCGCCTACACAAATGTCCAGTTACTGCAGATGTTATAATTAATAGATAATATCAGCTTGGTATATGGAATGCCGACTTTATTAACAAGAGTTATATAATAATATTTAGACTATTTTGAATATAAATAAATAATATTTAGCTCTATATGTTACAAAAAGTTGTAAGTTTTAAGAATAAAGAAAATTGTAACAAATTAATAAAAAAAATAAGAAAAATAAAATGATAAAGAAATAAATAAAATAATTACATAAATGATATTTTTCGTCCACCAAAAATCAAATTCTCAAAGTAGTATGTGTATTTCGGAAATGTAATATAGGAAGAAAACAAATTGCTTTTCTCAAAAATTATATGTAGAGCTGTTAGAGAAAGGCTAGACAAAATATAAATATTCAGCTCTTGAATACTGTAGGGTGGACGTTAAGAATAAACATTCAAAATTTAAGAAGACCGTTACATTAAATTACGTATAAAAAAATAAACTTCAAATAAGTTATTTCACAGATTAGCACTGAAGCAGGACTTTTTTTACAATTCATAGACGGGATTTCTTTAATGTTTTGGTGTAGTGTTCAGTATAAATTAGCATTTTATTAAGTGTTCAAACTTTTTTTTTTATTTTATTTTTTTTTTTTTATTTTCTTTTGCATTCTGAATACTTTAATAATTAGTATGCCCCATTATCTTCAACAACACCAACACGTTTTACGCATTGTTCATGTTTTTGGTTGTTTTTTTTTCCTTTTCAGCCTACAGAATAATAACGTATGTATAACAATGTATATCCACAATACAATTTCGTTTCTCCTTCTCCTCCTCTCTCCTTTAATAATTAGTATGCCCCATTATCTTCAACAACACCAACCTTTTTCTCTCTCCCTCTATGTCGGTCTGTCTTGGACTCACTCTCTCTCCCCCCCCCTCTATGTCGTCTGTCTTGGACTCACTCTCTCCTCCTCTCTCTCCCCTCTATGTCGGTCTGTCTTGGACTCACTCTCTCTCTCCCCCCCCCCTCTATGTCGGTCTGTCTTGGACTCCTCTCCCCCCCCCCCCCCCCCCCTCTATGTCGGTCTGTCTTGGACTCACTCTCTCTCTCCCCCCCCCCCCCTCTCTCTCTCTCTGTCTGTCTCTCCCTCTATCTCTCTGTCTGTCTCTGTTCAGAGCTTACTATACATACCACTGGAAGTAACACTAACGTTATGCTGATATCTGTTGTTGATGTTGACACTTGGTCTCTCCTGGTCCTCTAAAACATTTTCCGTGTACCAATATCGATCTGTTCAAATAAAAGCGTAGAGACTTTAACTATATTCATTAAAGACTTACGATGCTGAAATAAATCATGGACTGCATTCTGTCTGAATCTTAGTGATTCAGCAGTGAAGTATTTGTAAACACGTGGACTGGAATACTTATTATTATTATTATACAAATGTGACATCTATTTTGATAAAACACGCAATATCACTTCAAACAGTTCATTTTAAACTTATTTGCATATTCACTTCAATTTAACTCTTTACTGTCAACTTATAAAAGAAACATTGGTTATCTGAAAAAATAAAACACGGATGAACTTAAATGCTTCCTAAATTTTGAATCAATATTCATAATATATTTTCTAATGTCACAAGTTATAATAATATTGTATGTATACTGCCTTTGCCAGAATTTCTTTTGTAAATGGCCAAAAGCAATATATGCCGATATGCCAATAAACTTTGAATTTGAACTGATAGTGAAGACATGACAATGCCAGTATAAATTCAATACTCAAAACACATTAATGAAAATACAATTAAGTATTGAAAAATATAAGCAGTCACATACTAGTCTATAGCCCTACAAGGCCTACTTTTATAATTTCCTTCTAAATTATACTACCGTAATCATTTAAACACATAATTTCTACATGCTGGAAAAAGAAATTTGAACAAAAAATATAAGCTCAAAATCTGAAAATAGGGGGAAAGGGCACCGCTGACTTGTAGTAATGTTCACTGATTGGCTCGAATGTTTGGGATACACTTGATTATCACAAAGGCTACATTCTCATAAAGATCCGTAACTTTCAGGTCCATTTTGACCGAATTTATCTCCCTTTAAAAATATAGTGAACAACTTTAACATTAGACATGATTTCTAAAGTATTTACCCATCTGTCATCAAACTTCACATACTTGTACACTTTCACAAGGGCTACAATCCCATCAAGGGCTATGTCATTTAGCTCCATGTTAGTTAACCTAAGTTATTTCCCTCTTTAAAAAAAAACACCCACATGTGGTGCTCTCTCTCCTCTCTCTCTCTCTGTTTTTGTTTGTTTGTTGTTGTTGTTGTTGTTGTTGTTTTTCAGTTGAGTGATTGACTTTCTTCAAAATTATGTTATGGTCGATAGAAAAGCACTGAGTGAACACGCCAAACGTGAGAAAGAAAGGAGAAATATTCACCTCTGCAGTTAAAACTTTGTCACATGATATACTTGTTTTATCGCCTTCTTTGAGAGAACTAATAACTTTTATTCTTTGTCTCAATTTTACAATATTAAAAAAATGGTCTGTGTTTATATTCTTCAGTTACATGTAAATGAACTCTCACCCATATTTGAGCCCTTTCATTTTTCTCTTATATATATTTTGTATGTTTAATGTGTTGCATTAATTCATTGCTGTGCACTTCAGTGCTCATTTCTGCAATGATGAGATCCCCCAATCCTTTTATTATGTCTTTCCGCAATCTTGTAAGTATTATATTCATTAATACTGTTGTTTAGGTGCGGATTAATATCACTAATCCAAACACTTAACCTCCTGTTCCCGTGGCTGACCGTCTAGCCCTCTAAGCCATGGGAAAGCTGCTTAGAAAAAGCAATAAGTGGTCAATATTATTTCGTATAGTGCTCTACAAAGTCTACAAAGAAAGGGAAAAACGTATTCAGTCTGTAATCAATATTTCGCTTGTTCGGGTCAAAAAGACCATAAATTGAAATTACATTATAGATGAATACACAGGGTAGTGCTACATCAGGTACTTTTGCTGTCCTTTTGGGTAAGAAAGAAAAATCAAAGCGCCCAGTGCGATGAAAGGCGGCGGCGGGATTAACATGAAATAGCTTTAATTCTAAACCCAGCGTTTCAGTAGTGATTGGAACAATAGAGAAAAAGGTCATATAAGGCCAAAAACTCCACACGCTTTCCTGCAGCTATAGTTGCTACAGGGCCAGTTGAAATCGCTCTATGTTTGTTACATAATAATCCGGAGTACAAGTCATGAACTTGATTTCATTCATAAGTTGTATACCTAACTAGGTCATTCCCTTTCTTCAGTACCAGTGATGTATACATTCTTTCTGTTGTCGAGTATGTGAAGAAATCGAAAAGGTATTTGATTATTTAAGATTCTTGAATGTTTGCCTTTCTATTTCAAAGTGAAGAAATGCTCTGGAAGGAACCTAACTCGCCATCATGCAAAATTACGTGTGAACTACTTTATTAATTACATTGGAGTTTCTCATGCGGAGCACTACTTTTTTCTTTTTACAGGAGTATATCTTTATGTATGTAAAATAGGTTGCTGTTCTGATTAATAAACGTCACAGATATTTTGTTCACCCTTAAAATGTATGTTTCAGTGCTGAATAATGGTAAAAGAAAACACATGAACAAACAATAACACATTTAAAGCGGTTACGATTATGATTAAAACGTCTGTGTAACATATTCCACTCGTATTCGTTGGTGCAGAATCTCATTGCATGGATACGCACTAAACGCGAAGAGGTACAGTTAAATTTGCCGTGGAAAATATGCAAATCAGCAAGGTCAGCATGGCACGTTTTCAGTTTCCAGCTTCTAAAGACGACTGGCCGCCGTCTAAAAAACCAAGAGTGATGCAAAGTTTCCGTCGTGTTCTGCTTTCGGGTTGGCGCTATCCCATTCGACAGAGTCGTGACAACAAGTACCAAAAGTAGCATGTCTCACCGAGAGGGCTATACATTGACCAACTTAAGCAAATTTTGCACATCTTCATAAATATACTGTTCCAATGCTGACATCACGTTTCTGTGTTAAAACAAAAAAAAATGCACAAAAAAAAATTCATTCTTTGCTTTAAATCAGAGATTATACATTGAATAAAGGGGAGAGGCGGAGATTACGCCGATTGATTAACAAAGAGTACATTGCTAAATCTTTCCAGATGAGTTGTAAAGCATATTCCGGAGTAATAGACCATTTCACTCCGAAATGAGACGTAAACCTACGTAAATCAACGATTACTTCTCGAGCACCTAACCAACATACAGGTGTATTAATACATTGTTCAATGGGAAATAAACATACACTTGAGATTTTCTCCAGTCACTGATTGGTCAATTCAAATCAGTGAATTGTACGGGTATTGCCGATCCTCTGGTGAAATTGCCCATAGGCATTTGGAACACCTCGCCCATTTCTTCGTATATCCAACGGGTTAGGCCGGGAATTGCCGAGTTGTTACGATTTGGCCCATAGGATGTTAGACCAGGTCAACATGTATAATTCCATATAAATTAAACAAATATGAAATACACTTTATCCTTTAATAAAGCATACAGGTACAAAAATAACCCCCTTGCCTAAGGAATCGCCCTTATACAGTCCCCGAATTCACTAACGCGTTTGGTTGGAAGAGATCTGATTGACGGAATATCGCCAATTAATATTTCCCGTGTAAAATTATACAAAATTAAAGCTAGAATATCAGTGTTGAATTTTATGGATAGATACCAATGCAAGAAACAAAATAAAACTAAAATGAGTATTAATTTTGCTCTTTCATTTGTTCATCTTACACATTTATCCGAATCACCGTATATACTTCAACAACTACGTTTAAACTGTGGATTTTCTGCAGTTATCATGGAGCGTCTCGGTGACATCGCTGATGTAATTTT
This sequence comes from Solen grandis, assembly GCA_021229015.1. NCBI lineage: Eukaryota > Metazoa > Mollusca > Bivalvia > Adapedonta > Solenidae > Solen > Solen grandis. The sequence continues at coordinate 37,250,132 of CM037778.1, forward strand.
GTTATCAATATTTAGCCTAAAAATCCTCTCAAAATAATGGCTTTAAAGTCAGCAAAAGTATTCAAATTAGATATTTTTGTTGCTTTCATTATTATCTGTCCATACATTTCAACAATGATATTGTGGCGACTGTATTAACACACCTCTCGTCTTCTTAACTACTTCCGGTATGGTAAACAATTTGACTCCACACTGTGAGTATATATGAGTCGGCATGAATGTAATTTACGGTTCCTTGTATGCAAACAAAGAGATGTAAATCTTTATTTCAGTGATACTTTAGCCTGCCGTTTTATACGGTCTGGGGAGGATTGAGTAAATACATTAGTTTGACTGATCTTTGAGAGGTTAAGATCAATTCATCGTTATCATGTTTTGATACCCTATATAACGAAGGTCATTAAAACCGCGCTGACTCCACATGCAAGTCGGACACTACCACGTCGCCACAAAAGTTAGCTACTAGCGAGGAAGTCTACCTCTACTACGTAAAGTTTAACAAATGAACCAAAAGAAAAAAAAGAAACAATCATAATGTAGAACTTGCTAATATAGATCTCAGATGTTGTCACAGTCCTCGTGATGAGTGGTTGTATGAATTTCAAGTTAAGTCCTGTTTCACCAAAACTTCATTAGTGTGTGTAAGAGGGGACCAAGGCCCACCGGTCCCCGGAGAAAATTTTCTCTACGAAATCCCTGAGATTAAAAAAATGCATTCGCTGTTTGGAAATGAAGATATGATATGATAGACGTAGGCGCTTTATTTAACAGTCCATCGTGCTGATTTTATTTTATTAACACAACAACAGATACGATCTTGCTACTCTAAACTTTATTAAATCAAAAACAGTGTGACATCATGTACAATTTGGGCTAAGGATGGAAGCAATATTTATTTGCTCACAAATACATTTTCATAACCTTTAATGCTATTTTACTCCATAAATATTTTAGATATTTCTTTTTCTCATACAAATGGTAAGCACTTTAATGGACTCGTTAAAGAAACATACGTTTCATGTTCGTTAAGTAAACTCTTTATTTTATTGTACTTTAAATCAAACTCAAGTAAATGACTTTGTGGCTTTTCGTGACTATGTAAATACAATTAATATAAAGAAATTGTTTCCAGAACACATCTCGTCGCCTGTTTGTCTATCCGTCAAATATATGAATTTGCAAATGAAAATGTCAAAAGTCTGGACTGTCTCCAAACATTCTAGATATCTACTGTGTGACTGAACAAGCGATCGTGACTTACAATTAGTCAATCAATAAAATTCGATTTTGAATAATTTATCTATTAATTTCAAACATAAAATAGATACAATTCGTTTTCATAACAAAATTATGTAAATAAATGAAACTTTAATTAATATATGAATGGGTAGGCCGAAACAATCCAAACTAAAATGAAATACATGTATAGCAAAATGGAGAACTTCAGCACAACTTGAACTCACGGATGGATGGATGGATGGATGGATGGATGGATGGATGGATTGATGGATGGATGGATGGATGGATCCGAAACATTATATATTTCTGAAATAATTAATGCGCTTAAATTATCGTTAATCTGACTGCACACTCTCGTCGTTGCGTTTTTAAGGAAAATAGAATCTAACCATATTTTTTTAGTATTCTTGAGCGAATTTCAATATTTTCACTGAAATGTCTTATTTTTGATAGATTGTGCTTATTACGGGAATAAGTAACGTCATCTTTGTCTTGCACTTGAATATTTAACAAGAAATGTTTGTGAAACATATATGCCCCCCTCATATGCCATAATATGTATATAGCTATATTGCATGCAAGGAGTTTGCCTTCATAATGTTGGCTTGTCACAAAAAATTCTCAAACTTCAAAAATTTGAGTGAAAATATAATGTGCTATAATGTGGAACTGAACATTTACTGAAATAAAACCAGACACAATGAGATTTTGAGTTATTAGTCAGACAGTGCTTAAATCGTTCAAAATATTTATAAGAATCCAACTTATTAATTTGAAAACAGGGTTTTCTACATTTATAAGCAACAACTACATGAGGTTAGGACCTTAAGAGTAAAAATAAAATAGAAGTTATCACTTGGGCAAGACATTTATATAATGAAAATATATCAACATGTGACATTGTGAACTTGACCTTTGGATGTTGACACCAAATCAATAGAGGTCATCTACTCATTATAAGGAACAAACAAAGGCCAAAAACATATATACAAATGCAACCTTGTGACCTTACCTTTGAGTAATGACACCAAAATCGATAGGAGTCATCTACTAATCATGAGCAACAACCACAAGAAGTTTGAGACTTAAAGGTCAAATAGAACTTCAAGTTATGACTCGGACAAGGTCTGGTATTATACATACACAACATGTGACCTTGTGACCTTGACCTTGAGGTAATGACACCAAAATCGATAGGGTCATCTACTAATCTGAGCAACAACCACAAAAATTTTGAGACTTTAAGGTCAAATAGAACTTAAGTTATCACTCGGACAAGGTCTGGTATTATACATACACAACATGTGACCTTGTGACCTTGACCTTTGAGGTAATGACACCAAAATCGATAGGGGTCATCTACTAATCGTGAGCAACAACCACAAGAAGATTGAGACTTAAAGGTCAAATAGAACTTAAGTTATCACTCGGACAAGGTCTGGTCTACCGACAGACCGACGGACCGACGGACCAACGGACCGACGGACATACGGACCGACCGACATGAGCAAAGCAATATACCCCCTCTTCCTCGAAGGGGGACATAAAAATATAATCATGTGCATGGCAATCTGATCAAAACATGTTTACCAAATAATATATTTTATAGATCATCTTCTTTAAAATAATTTGTTTATATTAGTTTTTTCCTAAAATAATGCTAATACATGGTCCAAACGCATCTTTTAAATTAAAACTTAAAAAGGGTGAAAGAAAGTTACCTGAGGTGTTGTATACAATCAATCCGAGTAGCGCTAGAATGCAAAGGAACCAAAAACGCTTTGAAAGCTTCACTTTTAACATAATTTCACATCGATAATGTTGTCATATCAGGAAAATTATGTCCAGAAACACACAGCGTACACACTACTTGAAGTAAAATAGGATATCAATGGCGCACTTCGCAATATGGTATTACAATTCTTTATTGGCACGCGGTCATGCATAAGCTGATAAATACACACGTGTACCTGCACCTTAATCCGTAGGATTCTTTTGTTGTCCAGAATTATATCTATGGCAGAAGTTTGAATGGCGATACTTGAAGTTTTAAAAATCATGTTAGAAGCATAATGCGGCCATATATGATGAGATAGGTGTGTCCTTTTTATTTTATGATGGATTTTAATTTTACAATTTTGGGATGGGGTGTACGCTAAATTCCTTTATATATATATATATATATATATATATATATATATTGTGTGTGTGTGTGTGTGTGTGTGTGTGTGTTGTAGTTTTAAAAATTAAGTCTTGTTTGGCACTAATGATAACATCGTGCATATGGTCCTAAACAATAATTTGCTTAAGCATTGTTGAACTCTTGAAAAATGAGGTCTCCAGATGGTTGACTCATTTTCTAATTTAAGGATTCTTTGCATCTGGAATTTGAATCTGGTTGCTACTGAAAAAAAATGTTCGGAGCACACTCGGAGTAGCTACTCAATGCTACTTAATTTGAATTCGGGAAAACACCCGGATTCAACTAGACTTATTCAAGATAATTCGGAAACATTACAAAAGAAAAAGTACATGTAAATACAAACTGCTCTCTAACGAAATCTACCTTCACCCCTGTGTGTGTGAGAGAGAGAGAGAGAGAGAGACGAGATATAAGCCCTCAGCTTTCGGATCCGAGTTTGTTGACTTTACCGAATTAATCAAAACGCCTCTTATTGATATGCGACTTAATCTTGGTGTACTACTTATTTATTTTTACGACCCCCTTGTTCGGTCAAAACATTGCTTGTCAATACTCCTTTACCCTTTCCCTCATAGAGGACACCATGAAAAGACCTATGCGAACAGCATAAAACCAGATCAGCCTGCGAGTTACTCGCAGGCTGATTAGGTTTTATGCTGTTCGCTGCTCCTCAGTGGTCTGGAAATGAGGATTTTACAATTAAATTTGGTATGGTTTAACTGTGGTTTTCTGCAGATTAGGCTTTATGTGGTACCTATTGAGTGCGTCAAAATGAGTCTATATGAGGGAAAGGGTTAAACTTGATGTGTAATGTATTTTTTTCGAGGATGGCGGACAAGACACGGTACTGTAATTATCAAAAGAACTGTTTGCAAAGGATGGGTTATTTACAAATGTCATAAGCTTCAACTCATTTGCAAAGTTCTTCCAACCCTATGCCACATTGTTTTATAGATATACCTTACTGATGATCTTAATCCGCAGCACAATTCTTTAAGCTTGATAAATAGAGCAAGAAATTGTAAGATTAGTAGATTTTGCTATTTATTACATATATTCCTTCCCTTTGTCTGCCCTTATTGCGAGTAATGCACGAGAAACCATGATTTTAATGATAATGAACTGGAAATAGTGAATGATTTTAACAATTTAAGTACTGTATTTTGTTCTAATGATGGTTCCAATATTAATCCAAAGATTACCGGTACAGCTAGTAAAGGTTTACATGCCCTTAATGTGTTGTTTTATAAAATATATCAACCTAATCTGAAACAATCTGTGATGAGCGAACGTTTTGATGTTTTTGTCTTATCAATTTTTGAATAACTCTTTTAAGTTTTAAGTTAGGTTTTTGGTAAATCAAAAGGATTAGGACGAATTTATTTAAATTATTGTAAAGGAGTATCAAATGTTAAGGCTACTATATCTTATGCCATATATGGACAGTTGGGAAGGTCCCTTTCTACGTATACATAGAAACGTTAGAATGGTTTAATTATTTCATTCTGGTGTAAAATTGTAGTATTGTCATTTTTTAAGTTATCTAACTGGCCCTTATCTGACGAGAAATAAACAGTAGTGTACAGTAAAATATTGAAAAATAAGTACATTGAAATTTATATTAAAGTTATATATAAAAGTGTATATATTAAACAAGTTAATTTAAATATAATTAATACAGTGATAGGGGGACATTGTTACTTGACTCTAACGAAAACCAAAGATTGTAACATATTTATCTAAAATAGACTAAAGCTGATTTCCAGTTTAGTACATGTATATATGCGCATGCTCCAAACTGTATAGGATGTAAACATCATCTATACCGCCAGTCTTAATTAAATAGTAGAAGAGCACACTTGTGTTTGTGATTCCTCATTTGAGTTATCTATCTTTTATTTATTATTACTCACATGAAGCAACAAACATTACATCAAACAACAAACATTACAAGATCAGATACCGACAAGCAATATCAGCGGTGTGTTGCTCTTGTTTATTTACTGTTATTTTAATAATAAGCTAGAACACTGACACAGTCAAATAGGGCCCCACATAAAGCTGCCGGAAATGAGAAGGGGAATATACTAAACATAAGTTGTACTAAGATAAAGATGTGGGAATTAATGAATAAGCAATTCTGGCTATTTTAAGGGCCATAACTCTCAAGTGCCTAGGACGAATATGCTTTTTATTGAACTTGAGCTAGATTTTATGCCTTCATACATTTTCAACAACTTTAGTGAAGATCCGAATTAAATGGTTGACCTAGAGAGTGGACAAAGTTAAAATTCCAGTTTTGACTAATTCAAGGGCCATATCTCTGAAACGATTTGGCTGGTTATCTAACTTGACCTAGATTTTATACCTACAAACATTCTCAGGAAGTTTGATGAAGATCTGATGAAAAAATATTTTTAGTTAGAAAGCGGACAAATAAGGCGTGACAGACGTACGATCGTATTGGAAGCAATTTCTTTTCATTCTCAATTTATAAGCGTCTTTATTTCCCCTTTTAGTTTATTATATGGAAAGAACTATATACTGTAATAGTTTTTTGTATCTGATAAACATTTAATTAAATCAGTTTCTACTATTTATGGATATTCTTTCAGATTTGATTGTTTAATGGTGCATTTTAGTTAATATCGTTAATAGAGGCAAAAAACTAGGGATGAAAATAAATTTGTTTTTCATACCCTTAAAAGAAATCAGCTAAATTTGTTGAACATCTATCCGTTTAAATTAACTTTAGTAAATGTCCTTAACATATTTCATTGTTAAAAAAAATAGAAAACATATAAAAAAAAACAATATACTATCAGTATATCATATCATACCTGTTTAAGTTATATATTTAGGTCCATACATCGTCGAATACCTTCGGCCGATCAATAGATCATCTACATAATGTCATATAGTAAAATTAGATTAATAGATTAAATCTGTCGGGGGTATTCGACGATGAGGTCCATACGATCGGCTGCTCGTTTATGATCTATTGTATGTTTTCAATTTGTATATGTGTGTGTAATGCTCAAGTCATACTAACTGACATTATCTTACTATGAATATGTACTCGACAAAAGGGTTCTCACTACTTAGATACGGGGTATTGATAATTTACAGCCATTAAAACAGTCTTTCAACCATCACAATAAAGACTTCACCAAGAGACAAATGTCTGTGGTCAGTGGGCCGTAAGATCAAACCCCCATACAAATTCAGAGTTAGGACTGAAAGACGTGGTTCTGTGAGGTGGATAAGTATCATTGACCTATGCCTCCTTCCCATAAAACGTAAAATAATAGTTACACACTGTAATTGGATGGTCATACAGCTCTGATCACTACGTTTAGACATGGCTTATATCTTGATTATATGGTTGTCCTCTTTCCAACGCCCGGTGTTAAATATTGTTCAGTGTTCACCTTCAGTGTTCCACAAAGAAGTCATGGTAAACAAACAAGCCTCTTTCGCCCTGACGGTAAACCATCAGGCGCATCTGGTCGCATCACTACAAAGGCCGAATAATGCTTCTTTGAAATAAAATAAACAAAATATTATCTCGATATTACGAGAATTACGACTGTATTACTTACTATCAATAAATATCGTGAATATGCTTTGCTAATCAACTTTCTTTTTTTAGCAAGGTTAGGTCTTGGGTTCGAGTCCAATTAGAGGACTTTTTTGGTCTTTTGTAATATTTAATCTTATAAGTAAATAAAACTAATTAAAAAATGACACCATACAGACAAACAGACAGACAGACAGACAAACAAACAGTTTATTAGAGTGTCATTTGTAAACATTTACAATAGTTTCCAACGTTACACACATATTCATTAACATCCAGCCGCTTCGCGACTTATAAAACACTGTACAATGTACATATTAAAAAAATATTTTTAATTTAAAAAATTACAAATTCAAATATCACATGTATAAGATAATGTAAGTAAATGACAAGGTTATAGTTTTCTTGGGCTATATTTTTACAATTTATGTTATATATCTATATATCTATGCATTTGATGTATTATGATTTAAAAATATATGTAGATTTAAAACTTTATTAAATGTAGGAGAGAGAGGAGGAGGGGACAATTCGCCTTTTGTAAGTCGTATATTAAAGCAAATGTTGTGTCCATCCTCCCTTTAAACATGTCAAAATGGGATTTTAACATTGGGTTTATTGGTTTGACCCTTCTTGAAATGTAGAGGCTAGTAATATAACAAAATAAGTGCGACATCATTATTTTTGAAACATGTTCTTTCAACGCCATCGCACTATGGGACCCGACTCCAAAGTGCGGTCAGTTTTAACGCACTTTGGAGGTCAGCTCCGAAAATGGACCCTTTAGTGCGTTGATGTCACATACTAGTAAGTTAACGCAATGTGGGGTCTAACACCGACTGCATCATGGAAATGGATGGTCGACCCTTACGATCATCACCACCTCCTCCTCCTAATCATCATCATCATCATCATCATTGAGTGTGTCATGGTCGTCGTCTTCAGTATCAGCTATGTGTATGACAGTGTATAATTCATTTGAAACCATTATATACTTAACAAATGTAGTAAGTACTCCGATTTCAAACTTGCAAGTAAAGTAAATTTTCTTAAATATATGGCCAATCAATACTGCAAATGTATATTAGTACAATCTGTTTTCTTTTTAAACGATTGTGATGCATAATCAACCATGCGAAACCTATTTTCATGTAAAGCTACTGAAAAAAAGAAAATACGTTATTTTAATTTTGAATCGAGTAACTCACAAATCTATAGTCGGAGTACTTATAAGTTTCGACTAGCATATGTCAAGATCAGCCTCACAACATCATTGGCTTTATAATAACTAGAACCAAAACAATCACAGAATTTTTAATATCGATGTATTGCTATGAGTAGTTGTGGGGTCAAAATTGGTTCATATGTAAACATGTCTGTTAAAGTAAACATTCTAATGATAAGCAATATGATATCTATACCTATATTTGACTTCATTATATTTATACGGTGTATAAAGTCGTGCCCCTGTACCAGATTATGCCCTGATCACCTTGTCGGTGCATGTTCAGTTCCCTATAGGTGACTTTCAAAGAAGTAATCGCCTTTAGTCTTCCTTCATTCCAAGAAGCTTTATGTCACTAATTCGAACAAGTGGGATCGTGTCGATATTTATTGAGATGGGGTTCCCAGTAGAGGGCAGTATAAGAGAGCCATGCTGGATCCTGGCTACAGAGCCTTAACTATCTCACAGACGTTGAGGACCGGGCTTTAGTTTGCAGTCCAAAAAAACGCTTGATCAGGGAAAATACACCTGAATACACTTATCACTATGGTGGCATATTTCTGCCAGCCACTTATCCACTTAGCTATGTCGAAACTTTTCTGAAAAATTGTCACATAGTCAGTTAGTATCTGGCAAGTAGAAAACTTTCGTGTTATCCTCTTAGGTATCTTAACAGAATAAAACTGCCTGTTAGTGCCCACTACTGCCAGCCATATATTCACTTAAGATAACTGGATATCTCGCCTTTTTTCAAGTTAGTCAGTTAAATTATGTGGATAACAAACATTTTTTCACATAATTATCTGGAAAAGGGCATGATATCCAGTTAAAATAAGTGAATATGTGATTGGCAGTAGTGGGCACTAACAGGCAGTTTAGTCCTGTTAAGATACCTAAGTAGATAACTTGAAAATTTGCTACTTGCCAGATACTAACTGAATATGTGATAATTTTTCAGAAAACTTTCAACATAGCTAAGTGGATAAGTGGCTGGCAGAAATATGCCACCATACATCACAAATAAAAGAAAACTCCCAGATACGAAGTATATGGGGGCAATAGGAGTCACGTTTGTCCGAGACGGTTTCTCGGCTACCTTTGGTCGGATTTCAGTAAACACTTTACAAAAGCTCAGTTGCGCATGAGATGGCACGTCATTTTTATCGGCTAGATGATAAATTAATTATTATCTCTTTGATATAATCATAGAGTATAATTATATTTTGTCCGCGTTATTTCTCGGCTGCCATATGTAGGATTTTGGTTTATCTTCACAATATTGATAAGTACCAAGCTAAGTTGTGCATGTCATTGGTACGCCATGACCAGTTCGCTTTTAAATGGGTTATGGCTCTTTTTTTTCTATTGAATATATATTTGTTTGAATATCACTGGTCTAATTTTTATTTAAGTTCACCGCATTTATGAGTACCATTGCTAGTTGCGCTTACAACACTCACTAGATCGTTTATACAACTACTGTATTACCTGGGGCTTAGAAGTAAACATAATGAAAACAAAAATGGTAGTTTTTCGCAAAAGGGGTGGCACAAAAAATAATGAGAAATGGATATATGCAAATGAAAATGTGGAAGTTGTAAATGATTTTAATTGTTTAGGCGTCACGCAGAATTACACTGGCAATTTTAACCTTAATACCCAAATATTGTATGGTAAAGGTTTAAAAGCATTAAATACCCTGTTGTCAAATTTAAAAAAAGTACGAATGTAAACCAAGAGTAGCCTTGCAGTTATTCGATGCTTTTGTTTCATCTATTATCTCGTATGGTTGTGAAATTTGGAGATTTTCTAAATCTAAACAGTTGGAGATGATACATTTGAAATTTTGCAAAACTATACTTTGTGTTAGACAAACAACCTCTAACTGTGCAGTATACGAGTATAGCGAATTGGGTAGATACCCGTTATATATAAATAGATACGTACGTATTTTAAAATACTGGTTTAAACTGAGGGAAAGTGATAATATAATTATTCAATCAGTCTTAAAAGATGCTATGTTAGAAATTGAAAACGGTAACATGAATTGGTTTGGTGAGGTCAAAAACCTTCTGACACGATATGGGTTTTAATATATATGGTATAACGATGCACATGATATGAACGTGAATCATTTTATTTTTAGTTTTAAACAACGTCTTATAGACGAATATTTACAAAAATGGCAAGGAAATGTCAGTGAACATGGTGTTTTAACGGTATATAGAGCACTTAAAACTTCATTCGAATTTGAACCATACTTAGATAATATTGTGTCAAGAAATCGTAGAATTGCGATTACAAAGTCATAATTTAAGAATACATACGGGTAGATATGATGGATTAGAGTGGCACTTACGGCATGGTCAAATGTGCGTTCAAATGAAATAGAGAATGAATTTCATTTCATGTTTATTTGCAAATCATGTGCCCAAATAAGACCTAATATGTTCAAACTTATACAGCTTCTTAATACACAAACAAATCGGAATTAATTATAATAAGGAAATACATTTCATAATCATTTAAGCTTAGATATAACTTATTAACAAGTACATAGTACATGTTATACATTCATATTTAAGTTTTTACGTAGTAAATCATAGGTTTAAAAGTCATGTTTTACAGTCATATACTTTTTTCAATCAATTATGTTTATTGCAATAGTAATAATTCAGTCCATCCTTTATATGATAAATGAAAATATGTCATATATTTATATATTGTGTTCAAATGTATTCACTTCTACCTTAACTCGTAGGCCGTGGGTTTTAAAACTTGGTAAACGGACCTGCAAGCAACCTGATTCATTAAAGCTCAGAAAAAAAGGTTTTGGAAGATGTTTTGTGACCTTAAAATATTCAGATTTTTAGATACATATATTCAACTTGAAAAATGAATGAAATCGCAATTAAATAATACGTATTGCAGTATAATGTAGAAAATGAGAATGTGTAAAGTGTAAAAACACTATACATATGGCCTTATCGGACATGTCTAGTTGACGGACCCAGACCCAATCTGCGGAAACTGATCATTGTAGCATATATCGTAAAGCCTTGTAAATATATATTTAGTTTTATACATATCATCGATACAAAAAGAATGCCATACTCCTACGTTACGTTATCAAGGGATCGGAATTTTAAATTCCCGGACCTGTACCTAAATCTCGTACCAAATAAAAAAACTTATCTGTGTTGATTTGTGTCGTTATCATCGCCCTTGTTGTTACTGATGATGATGATTTTATTTACATTGACATTAACACCTCCTAATAGATTTCTGTATGGTAATTTCATGCATCTTGCAGACCTTACTTCTTCCAATACTTTTATTAATAATACCTAAAATGTAATTGATCTATAGATTAGTTAATAAATGGCATCTCAAATCGTCGCCATATGTCTACTATAATTTAAGGGGTTTTTTTTTGTTTGTTTGTTGTTGTTGTTTTTGTTTTTTTTGTTGTTGTTGTTGTTTTGTTCTACATTTCTGAAAATTTAATGAGTTTTTCATCGGCCATATTCTCGATAATTTAAGGATTTTTTTCAGATTTAATAAATAAAAAATGTTTTAAAAAAACAAAACATACATTTATGGAAATTAGGCCGAAGACACCCTTGATTTTTAGAACACACTTTAGAATCTCTGAACCAAACAGCCTACAGCTGAGGATATTTGTCAAAATGGCACGTATCATTGCCTAGTGGAAATATTTAGACACGCTGTTTGTAAATGATACATGCACATGTTATTAAAATATTTTTAAATGGCTTTATTTTATATAAGCCATGCTTCAAAAATGGCGTTTTAGATGCTTTGCATCAAAATTAATTAGTCTTGTTATACTCATTGAATATATTTTGTTTACGATACATGCTTACGTGTGTGTGTGTATGTGTGTTACTTTTACCCCATTCAGCTGGCGTGCGTTCAGTATGACAATCCGTATGCAACCGGTCGCTTACAGTCAGTTATGAACCCGTCTCAGTGCCATAAACCACGATGTCCACGTCTGTCTATGTACTGCATAAGATGCACGTGAATAGCATGGTATATGGTCCTTATAAACTCCACAGCTGACTGTAAGCGACCGGTTGCATACGGTTTGGCATACTGAACGCACGCCAGGTTTACCCTTTTAAAAGTCAACAAGAAGCACTAGGCCTTTTATCATTGAGGGGGAAAACGAACTTAACCTTCTTTACACATGTAAGCCTTTTTGGGGTGGAGGCAAAAAGCCAGTTTCATGATTTGCATAATCACTGCAGCCAAAAATAGTGCCCCATGTACGCCATTTACCCATAATAATTCACACGTAATTTGCACGATGACGAGTCTTAGCCCTCCAATTAAAAAGGCAAACACAGTTATATCTTAAATCATCAAATATCTTGTCAAATATCTATGCAAACTCAACAACAGATGGAATGCTCATCTAAAGTAAGGTCATATGCAACTTGTAAATGGAATAAGGCTCGTGACCCTAATTCCGGGTCATTATGAATAAAAAAAAAGCCCAAAGTGCCCTATGCACTGACAGACTATCGACAGTGCCAACATGAAACAAAGAGCCAGTTTAACTAACTAACTAGTACCCAGAGTTGAAGAAAAACGTGTGGAGGTTTTGGCCTTTGTCGAATTCAGCCCTGTTGAAACGCTAATATTTGCAATGTTATATCCTTTCGTTGTTGATTTTTTATTGCTTACCTTTCGAATTGTTTTAAAAAAAGTGGACACACATTCGTCCTTTGTCACTAGAATGGGAAAATATTTTGGATATAGGTTCAAGACATTTTTCAGCGATTCGAACTCGAGTGAACTTTTGCTCAGCCGTCAGAAAACGGAATATCCATTTGGAAGGGATACACTATGCTCTAAATTGTGAAAAAGCGTCTGAATGAACATTGTCAGTTACTTTTGGATATTTTTTATGCTGTTGCAGTTGACTGGTGTCCAGATTTTGGGTCATCTTTGAGTGTGTCTTGTCCGCTCTTTAAATGATACGCCAACCTCGAAACTGTCATACGGGGCTTTTCATTATGTCTATAGCATAGTGCATCTGCTTATTGGCAGCTTCATAGAAATATTAAGCTAACAGAAATCCGCAACTCTAATATAAGGAAAGAGCAAGTCAAGAGAAGCTCTCGTTAAATTGCATGTACGATCACGAAGCCGCGAGAAAGCGTGAGCTGTATAAATGCTCATATCAATATTATAAATATACTGAGTTTCCTCTTCAATTAATGCTGGTAAAATATGAATATCTCTCGCTAGATCTTTTATCAGTGATTGTGTTTGTTAAGCGCCTGCATACGTCTTCAAGTTGTCAAGCGTCTCAGCGAGATCTAGCTCGTTCAAATCCTGATCACGTTTTTTTTTTTTTTATTATTTATTTTCTTTGTCACGAGCACATAAATTATTCGGACCGTTTCATGTCTCTATTGAATATGTCTGGCAGCGTGTAATCCCTAGTTTTTCTACTTGGTTTTCAATAAGTGTCAATGACTACACTGTGCTGACATTTTTATTGTTATATATTTGATCAGACAAGTGCTTTTGTATCGGTGTAGAGCATACATATCTTGCATGATTTACTTGTGTTACATGGGAATAGCAAAGTCAATAACATTTCACCCTTGTATTTTCTGTAGTAGATTCTTCATTCCCAGCGCTTTTTTTAATTTCTTCTTCTTTTTTTTTTAATTTTTATGTCACTAAAAAGTTAGTTTCTAATTTGAAGGGGAAGGTAACTAAGTTGCGAGAAACTGAGAGTAAATGACACTGAAATACTCGAATAAAACAAAGACTATTTGAAATGTTTTCAAAACATTTCGTCAAAATCTTCTTAATGCAAACCCTATCGGTATACATGTATATATTAAAAGCTGTGCTGATTTACTGATTTTCCAAGGTTGAGTACTTGGAATACCCAGCCATAACATCGATATTAAGACAATCTATTCATCAATAAATTATAATCACGGTCTTTTAAATGCTTAAAAAGACTTCCGTGCAGACAAAAGCATCCGCTGACTTGGGGTTATGGGCTCTTTTGCTCAAAGTCTGTAAAGGTTTGAATTTACTATAAAATTCCCGCGATCACTTAATGGACCATGGTCACAATTAAATGATGGATGGATTACCTTAACCGAACCTAACTTTGAATATCAAGACAATTCTTACATAGTTATTCATCACAAGCATATACAGTTATCGAGCAACTTAACGGTAGCTGACAGTCTTACGTAGCCGTAAAAGAAAAGCAGGTATTGTTGATTTGCATAATTAACACAGCTATTTTCACCTTTTCGTATCACTCCGCGATCAGTAGCAAATCACATCAGGTTTGTAAGTTCATGACCTCCTTTGGTATGCAATTTATTAATAGAACATTATGCAACATATCAAAGCGCCCAAGGCACTGGGAGATTGCCGGCGGGTTTCACATGAAACAAAGACGTCCGGTACCTCTAGTAACTAAAGTTGCAGGAAAACGTATGATATGGTATATGACCTCTTCCTCTAGCGAGATCAATCCTGCTTAAATAACATGTAAAGCTAGTTCAGCAAGTAAATCATTCCGACAGCCATTCCGCGCACTGTGCGCTTTGATTCCTTATTCAGGACATAATAATTATGAGTATGGAGCTAGCATCGAAATTAGAAAAAAACATTGTGTATTTTATAAGACGAAATATTGAATTATGTTTGAATACTGAGCCATTTCTGAAATTGTTTATTATACATATGATATGCTATGGTATCCAACTTAAAATCAAAAGGGTCATGATTGACCTTGACGCTCACCAATCTTATTTTATGCCTCCCGTCAACGAAGAGAGGGCATATTGCTTTGCACAAGTCGAATGGTCGATCGGTCCGTCCGTCGGTCTGTCGGTAGACCAAAACTTGTCCGATTGATAACTTAAGTTCTATTTGACCTTTATGTCTCAAACTAAATACTGTTGTTGCTTATGAGTAGTAGAATACCCCTAATGATTTTGGTGTTAATACTTCAAAGGTCAAGGTCATAAGGTCACCTGATAACATAATTTTATATGAAAGCCTTGTCCGAGTGATAACCTATGTTCTATTTGACCCTGAGAACTCAAACTTGGTATTGTTGTTGCTAGAAGACTAAAGGAAGACCCCTATTTATTTTGGCAGTTGTACATGGTCATGAGATAATAAGTTAAATTCTCACTAACAATGTGTAAATTAAACATTGTGCGACTGATTACTCAAAATTGAATTGACTCCTAGGTCTAACATTACACACTAGTTACTTAGGACTAGTAGAAGAACCCTATTGATTTTGGGAGCTGTATATCAAAGGTGAAGGTCATAAATTTTCTTTAACATTGTGTAAAGGAAGAATAGTCCAACCATCTCTTTTGTATCAAATATTGCATAATTGTTCTTGTAAGGAAAAGGAGACCCCTTTTTGCGTTGAGCTCGACTTAGTCGTCACAATGGCGGTTCAGGGGTGTATGTGTGTGCATTACTGCGTTAGTGCGTCCGTTTGGATTTAATCTTCTCCGGGCTGTAACTTCGCCATGGATAAAGGGATTCTCAAATAACTTCACATAAATGCCAAGCTAAGTGAGACGGTGTCTCTCGCCAAGATCCAGATTCGTAGCTCAAAAGTCAAGGTCATAACTTGAGGTCAACGGTTCAAAAACGAGTTCATTTTTGCTTGTCCGGGCTGTTACTTTGCACAAGAACCAAAATCATAGCTCAAAGGTCATACTTAAAGGTCAAAGGTCAAAAACGAGTTTAGTTTTGCTTGTCTGGTCTGTTACTTTGCCATGGATCGAGGGATTCTCAAATTACTTGAAACAATTGTCAAGCTAAGTGAGACGGTGTGTCGCGCACAAGAACCAGATTCGTAGCTCAAAGGTCAATGCCATACTGGAATTGTAAGATTAAATGTCGAAAACGAGTTTATTTTTGCTTGTGTGGGTTGTTACTTCGTCATGGATCGAGGTATTCTCAAATTACTCGACACAAATGTCAAGCTTAGTGAGATGATGTGTCGCGCACAAGAACCAGATTCGTAACTCATATGTCAAGGTCATACTTAGAGGTCAAAGGCCATGTAGCTTGATTCTGCTTGTCCGGGCTTAAACTAAATAGACATGGGTCGCAGATTTTTCAAATAATATGACAGTTATATTAATCTCAATGAGGCGATGTGTCAAGCAAAAGAGTTTGGTTCCTAGCTCAAAGGTCTAGGTCACACTTAGAGGTCAAATGTCAAGGAGTTGGATTTACTTTTCTGGGCTGTTACTTAATCATGGATCGCAGGATTTTCAAATAACTTGGCAGTTATGTTAACCGCAATTAGACGGAGAGTAAGTTACAAGAATTTCATCCCTAGCTCAAAGGTCAAGGTCACACGTAGAGGTCAAAAGTCATGTAGTTTGATTTGTTTATCTGGGCTATAACAAAGACATGGATCGCCGGATCTTTAAATAACTTAGCACTTATGTTAACCTCAATGAGACGGAGTGTCACGTGCAAGAGTTTTAAAATCTGGCGAGTTGTTGTGGAGAGATTTTTTTTTATAGTTTTCTCTATATACACAGGCGTGTTCTTTGGAACACATGTGTCACTAAATGACTTGACTATTTGGGTTTACCGTCGCTTCGACAGTATTTCAGTCATAAAGCGACGTCCAGCTAATTACAGGTGGAGGAAGACCCCGAATACATGGAGACAACCGGGTAGAACCACCGACCTGCCGCAAGCCAGCTGGAAGGTTTCCTTACATGAAAATCCGAATGACCCTGTCGGGATTCGAACCCACACGGTGAGGGGCTGAGTGAGTGTTAAAGTCAGCGACTTTATCCTCTTAGCCACGGAGGCCCCGTCACTAGTTGAAACATGGCCGAAAAAATGTGACGGACGGACGACGGAAAAGTGATCCCTATGTTTCACCTCTGCCTATTTTAAGGATCAAAATAATTTAGAGTTACCAAAGGAACATCTGTACCCAAACATTTTTTGAAAAACGACAAAGCGGGAAATAATAAACTGGCAATGTTGATTTGCATACTTACCGCAGCCGTTCTAACTCAATCAGTAGCGTATTCATGAAATGCTATTTATTGATACTGAAGTAAAGTCATGACCTCCAGACTAATGCTTTCAGAGAATTTTTTTGAAGTTTTCACCATATTCATGCATATAATGAAAACTTGTCCAGACCTTAGCAGCCGAAATGGATCAAATTATTTTGAACAACCTCCGTAGAGGACATCTGTATTATAATGGTCTAGTAGAGCTTGTCCAGGCGGGGTATGCAGTACTTCTGAAGCCGTCACATTTCTCTTTCAGATAATACATTCCAGTCCTCCACAGTCCTTTGCATAAAGGAATACTTATAGGCATCAGTATTCCCCGTGTTTATTTTATAGTGTTTACTATGCCCTTTCTTTGAAAGTCTTTATTTAATTTGATGTGTGTATCTGTAGGAATGGCCACCAGGTTGTTGATCATCTAGAACAGTATTAGTAGTTATTCTCTTCTCATTTCTGCAAGAGGTCTCCAGTGATAACCCCCATCATTTCTGTAACACTGCTTGTTATTTTATAATCATTAAGCACAAATCTGGTTCCCCTTTGTTGAATATTTTCAATACGATCAATATTTTTTTTTATAAATATAAAAAATTCTCAGGTTTCTTCTTATGAATTAAAGTAAAGTGTTTGCCTTGTTACAGATGTTGTTAATGTGTGTAGACCATTTCATGTCATAACTTATGGTAACACCAAGTATGGAATACATGTGTGATTAACTTAGGATGTAGTTATTTTGCTCATAACGAAAAGTTTGTGGAGTTTTCTGTCAAGGTATTTACAGGATGTAAAACCGTTTCATTTTCATTTTTCTGACCAATTTTCCAGGGACTTTAGGCCTTCATGCAATTTGATTTAGTCTTGTTATGTCTATACTGAGCTATATATTAAACAATCGTCAGCAAAAATAGATTAACTTTAGATTTAACACAACTAAGTAAATCGTTTATATGACACAAGAAACGTAGCGGTGCTCTCAGTTCCCTGTGGCACTCCTTAATCAGCAGTAAATGTGCCTAATATTCTTTTTTACTACTCTCTGTCTCCTACCTATTAGAAATGATTTAACTCACTCATTTAATTAACCAATTATACCATAATGTTTTAATTTATGTACATGAATTAATTTCCTACGAGGGACAGTGTCAAACGCTTTGCTAATATAAAGTATGGCCATAGCAACGTACTGTTTAGTGTCATAATGTTCCATTATATCGTTCATTGTGATTATTAATTTCTTTTCACATGAGTTACCACAGCTGAAAAGCAGAAACCATGTTGTAAAGAGGTCAAGATGTTTATCCAAGTAACAATTGTACCTAAATATATTTGGTCAGTATAATTTTCAAGGTTTTTTTCCTTTGCCAAAGTAACCAGATTTAGATTTTCTGCAAGGAAACAAAAGGGTTTCCACCAAAGAACATCCATATAAAGTTAAATCAAAATTGGCTCTGAGATTAAGTAGATGGTAGTTATTTGTCATTTTACCCACAGCATGGAACAATATATTCTTAAGTCTTGTTCCATTTCCTTCATTCACACCTTATAGACAATACATTTCAGTCAGCAGGAACACTGATTACATAAAACAAACATACACATCTAACTGTAATATCTGGCCATAGACAAGATACATGAAACAATACCCATTCACTTAGTCCAACACGGAGCTGACCAGTCCTAGAAATACCCTAATGTGCCAAGCCACCTCTCTATGATGTGTGTCAGGCAAGGAAACAGCCTACAATTAGCACACAAGGACCATCTTAAATGACTTAAGCATATTGCAGCTAGGATTCAAATCCACGATTCCTGGCTTACGTGGCAAGTACTTTAGCCACTCAGTCAGTGGGTGAATGCAGCAATTTTCATTTACTTGGAAACTTTTTTACATGTACAAGGTGAAGGACAGTTTGTAGTTAATATTTTGCATTTATCACTCAAAGGAGAAGTAAATTAACACAACACAGAATAGATTGGTTAATATTTACTGAACACCGACTGTTTTCAGAATACATGTGTGTTTTGAATTGACAGATATACGAACAAATATAAAATGATTTTGAAATGACAAAAATTGCATGAAAAGTGCATGATAGTTAACCTATTCCTATTATTTTACTCACTGAAAAACTTAATGATAAAAAAACATCAATTAACATGGATCTATAATGTATTGCAGTTCCAAATACCAACCAAATATGGTCAAACCTGAGCCATTGACGACTGAACAAGGGGACTCATGCCACTTCAATTTCCGTAAGATCAATGTCTCCGACGCTCAATTCTAAACAACAATACACTGAGGTATTTCACAAAGCAAGAAAATAAACAAACCTACGCACAGCTTTTAAAAAGGAACAAACTTTGTGTATTTTCATCTTATATCAATAAATATTAAACATTTAAGAAGATTTAATCTAATTTATTATTTTGAAAATATCTCATAAATATAGCAATGCATTTTTAGCATGCCTTTAGTGTTTGGTTGCCGAATACTTTAAACAATTTCAGCTGAATAATTAGAAAAGAACATTAATAAAACTTTGTGAATACAAGAGTCTTACGTGTAATACTTAGTAGGCAAATAGAAAACTATGTGTATAATTATGTATCAACTGTATTCTATGCACAACTTGTCTTTCAGATGTGAATATGAGCGTCTCTGCTGAATTATGCACTGAACAGCAAAATCTGCTTCTAACCAATTAGCCAACATCATAATTTCAAAATTAGCACTTTTTTTTTATGCAGCACTTTTTTTTTCATTCAGGTCAATATGCATGGAAATTTACCTTTCAAATATACAAGGACATGAACAATTTATGAAGTAACGTCACATGCTCCATACACATAAAACTAACTAGAATAAAACAAACTAGACACCAGTCATCAAAATTGTCTTCAAAAGAAACAGCAGCTAGAGTCAAACTCACTTCATTCTCCAACATATCAAGTAACCCTGCTTAAATGTCTTAAAGGGCTTTAAAATTTGCCCTAATATAAACTAAGGTTGCAAAACAAACCCCTTATTTTACCCTCCCCCACTTATCCACTTGCTCAGAAATAGAAATTCTTTGTCAAGTCTAAGTGCTTTTTGTGTTTTGGATAATAATAAATGTCCAAGTCTGTCTTTGGTAGTGTGAGGATTGGATTTTTTCTTTACAAAATGGGAGGATGGACTTTTAATTTATACTAATTCTTCTTCTTCTGAATTGAAGCAAATAAATATTTTTTACCTTTCCATATTATTTACTTCATTATTCATTCATTTATCTTTTAACCAAAATATTTTTCCTCTTTAGTAAGTTCATCATTATTTAAAAACATTTAAGTATTGAGTGTCATTATCATTCTTTACTGTGAAAACAAAAAAGATAAAAAAAAAAAACGTACAATAGAATATAAGTTGATTAATATACAAAGATTATAACTGAAACGAAATACAACCAATATCAACCAAAATCATTCAGCTGAAAAAGCTATACCAATTATAAGAGGCAAAAACAATTAAGAAATCAAGCACTTTGGCAGCATTCCACAGGCATGGCATGGCTGGAAGTACCTTGAGACCACACCTGTCCAGTCTGTGTCCAATTATCAGGTGTGACCAGTACATATAACATAAATAGCATTGTAACACAATACCTAGCCCATACAACTAGTGATATCAGGATTGCTTCCCCTTGCTCTGATCATCTTTTACTGAAATACAAAGGGAGACAACTATCAATATCTGTAATATTTGCAGTGTGGATATTTCCAATGGTAAAACAGGATTTTCCAATCCTAGACCCAGAGGGAGATATTATTTTCTCACCAACAATAAGTAGCACTAAATTAATACTCAAAGTTATAATTAGGTAAAATACATTTCACTATAAATTGCAGGAACATAAAAAGAGATGTCCGTAAGACAATAAGAATTAATATTACGATTAAAGGCAAAATGAGAATCTCTGTATTACTAAAATATACATAAGAGCAATAAACATGTGCTCCAGTTTTAAAACAATATCTCAAAGAGTTTAGTAAAAAGTGAGTTGGTACAAAAAGATTAATCAAGTCAGAAATGGGGCATAATTATGTAAAAATCCAAGACAGAGTTATGTACTCTTGCCATGAACAAATAGAGTTGACAGTCATAAACAGGTATTCAAAGTTTCAAAGAAATACCTCAGAGGGTTAAGTGAAAAAATGAGGTGGTATGAAAACCTTAATGAAGATTCTAAATAAAAAAGGGGCATATCCTTTTAAAAATTCATGACAATGTTAAGTACTCTTGCCTGACCCCCAACACAGGCATGCAATATCATGTGTGAATTATGGGGGACATTCATGGAAAGAAATTGCAGATAATGGCAATTTTAAACAAAAGTTTAACTTTTTTAAGTCCAAAAAGGGCCATAAATTTGCAAAAATATTTGGAAGAGTTACTGTTTCTACTGGTTGATCTGATGCAAGCATGTAATAATCGTACACATACTAGAGTATTTTGAGTACAAATACCATTTTTACCAGTACTTGCCAGTACTCAGTACTCAGAAACAATATCAATACTCGTACTTATTCAAGTACTGAACCTTCAGAACTCAGTACTTATGAGTATTTTATGAGTACTGCAATGTTTTAATATTAAATTAAATAATTAATAAATTAAACACAATGCATATCAATATATCAGTAAGATTTAATATATTATAACAGGCAGTAAATATGTTAAATATTCACATTATAATCATTTATAAACATACATAACAAAACAGTTGTAGCCAATTATGGTCTTAAGGATTGTGAACTGGCTATTATGGTTTATTATTTGCATTAGATTACTGTCAATGTGAACATACCGACTACTCTCTATTTGAGCTGTATTTTTGTGACCAACTTATAAATTATCCCAGAACTTTTAAATACTCACAAGTACTTGAGTACTACTCTAGTACTGCAACCAATTCAGTACTCAAAACTCATAAGTACAAGTACCAAATCCAAAATACTTGAGTAATACTCAAATACTGAAACTCAGTACCCGACCCATGCCTGTTTGAGAGACATCTACTGAACAGAAGTGGAGATAATGGAAATGTTCAACAGAACTTTAACAATATTGTTAAAACCGAAAATTGTCATAAATTTGCAAAAATATTTGGAAGAGTTACTGTCCCTGTTTCTACTAGTTAGTCTGATGATGAGCAAGGCAATTGTGAAGTTTGAGGGACATCCATCAAGTAATAATGGATAAAATGGCAATGTTAAACAAAACCTTAACATTTCTTGGGATGCTTACACCAGAGTGACTACAATAGCTCAACCTATTCCTCAAATAGTTGAGCTAATTAATAATTTTCCTTACAAAATGCAAACTTTTTATTATAGATGATTACATACCATTTTCTTGGAGGAAAAGACCATGTGTAAATTACAAAACCATTTCCTATCAAAGAGTTGCAATATACAGAGTACAGTCAACATTGTACATGCGACCACCTGTATTAAACGACTTTTTTATTAAACGACCGTTATAAATCCTGCCCGAACGTTTTTACTATATCAATTTATCCCATTAAGCGACTTTTTTATTATGCGACCAGCGACCACATAAACCAAGTCCCAGCATGTAAGATTATGTAAACACCGGTAGGGGGACTAACAAAAGGGCCAAGATGGCCCTGAAGAAACTCAGCTGTGAAAAACTGCCTTCATTACCTGTACAAGTTACTATATCATGGCATAGGTGTACTGAATACATAAACCATGAGATCATTTAAATTACACAAACCAAACAGTTCTGTGGTCAAAAGTCAAATTTGACTGAGATGTAAAATGTCAAATTTGATTTTGAAAATGTCATTAGTTTTGAAAATGTCAAACTGAATTTTGCCTCAGAAAGGGTCATTGACCCATTCATGAAAATTCTTTCCCAATCACTGTAATTATCCGAAATTTATATACCTAGAAAAACCAGTCACAAATGAATAACTCAAGAAATATAAATCTGACTAACTGTAATAAGATTTTATTCTTCCTACTGAGTCACTGGATTTTGTAAACTTGGTGTAAATATTCAATTGTGTCCTAATGTAGATACTATTTATGATTTATATCATAGTATTGTATAAAGTGGCAAGTTACCAGTCACACAAAGTCTTACTTTAACTAACTACATGTAGTTCAAATCATCATTAATTTATAACCTGGATATATCAAACTCTTGGGTGTATGGAACATTTTAATATGCTTGTTTTGTTGTTTTTTCCACACCTATATATAACCCTATATATTCTTTATCTATATATTCTGTATACACATGTATATCAGATATGGGATATTATGGAAATATCATCAAACAAATTCATCAGGCCCCAAAAAGTTGTTTTTTAGAATAATTCTACTGAAGATAACTGATAAAACAACTATGGATTCCACAGATCTGTTTGGATTTTCCTCATGATTATGTATTCAACCTCACATGGTATTTGATTATTTTATTTAACTAGAAAAAGTATTTTTAATAATTATTGATATTTTTTCTTTTTCACAGAAATCTTGAAGCCCAGATATCAGACCTACACAAGTTCCTGCAAATTACCTGATTTCTCTGCCTCTCGTTTCTTCGCTGCCTCCTCTCTCTGCTTTCGTATTAAGGCTAATCGAGCAAGATCTGCTCGTGCCTCTTCTGTTTTGCCCTCCATATGAAGCTTCTGATAGCGTTCTTTTGCCTGTTGCTTCTCTAACTCCTCCCTGTACACAGAACACAAAGAAGGAATGATTGAATCTTTCCAGTTTTCTTTTCTTTTTTTTGTAGTGAAAATTAAGCCCCACTTTTCATATCTATTAAAGATCAGGACATTGTAAACTTCTCATACACAGTATGAAACAAGCCCATGTGCTAGTTTGTGTTACCTACGTCAACCATCAATCACATGAATATCCCCGTGGAGCTAAAGGCTATTCCAATTAAACATAGGTAACCTTGACCTTGGAGGATGACACTTTTCTAATTTCGATAGGAGGGGCCCCTTGAAGATAAACAACTTCGGTAGGTGGAAAAAATTCACTTCTTCAGGGGAAGGCTTTGGATGTTGTAATAGAATTTGCTTCTATGATATAAAATTTGTGGAAAACATGGAAGCAAATTAAATATTAGGAATGTTAAATCTATAACAACTAGAAAATCAGTAAATAAGCATTTCTTTTTGAAAAAATACCCTTCAGCTATTAAGGGAAGCAACTCCTACTCATTTGGCATTACTTAGCAATTTCTGGACACAAGGGAGTCAGCTAACCAGCTAAACCAGATACTATAATATACACAATCAGAGCCAGGGCACTTAAATATCAAACTGAGTCTGCTGGGGCTCTGCGAAAGATTTTACATATCCTTTGATATTCCTATCATACGCCGATAGTTTAAAGGCTATACCGGACGTCAAGATGTGCTAATTAGTAGCCCAAATCTATGAAATGCTTTCGGGTACTGTGTATGCAAACTGAGTGACATTTCTTCTGTCCACTTTCATTAATTGACAGACTTTTGCCAAATGTAGAAAGGTCGAGAACCAGAATGTTACTTTTGTCGAATCAATTGTTTGACCTACCATTATTTATTCTACAATGGTTTAATTATTTAAGTTAAATAGGCCAATATCTAAGTCAGGTTAAAATGGCTTGGAATTTGAAATTCAAATGCAAATTAAATCAAGGAAATAGCAATGAATATAAGAACGTAAAATTCATGTAACCCCCCCCCCCCCCCCAAAAAAAAGTCAAAATTATTTAAAATATATTGGCATCAATTTTTTTTTTTACTATGATGCAAAGGAATGAAAGAAAAGAAAAAAAAGAAACAACCATGACTAGATCTACTTAACTTTTCAACTTGCATTAAAAACCTGCCACATTGGCAAAACTTGCCGTTTCTGTTTTGGAAAAAGTTAAAAAGTAATGCATTTATTTGTGAATAAAAGCTAAAAAGACACATATTCAGTAATTTAAGAGTATTTTTGGAATTCTGCAGTGTAGATGAACTTCTTTATCTGACTACATAATTAAAAATAATCAGAAATGATAGTTTCTAAATACCATCAGTTTTTGGAGATTGCTTTCACCTTTGAAAACTTTAAAATTAAAGGAATATGAATCAATATCATAAAGTTTACTTAACTTCTTTTTTAATTATTGTTATGAAACAGTTATATCAAACACTATTACTCACTCCTCTAATAAGTTTATTCCAGAATACCAAGGAACTGGAATCTTCTTTGACAAGAAGTACCATTCTATGATGTATAGGCACATAACTTACCCCTTCCTATATCCCAAGTTATCAAGGGAAAAAGACCCTTGTGACCATTATAATACCTGGTCAGCCCATATCAGTGAACATCTTATACATTATTCAGGGTTTAGCTGCTCATTATTATCTGAATGGAGGTAATATTGAAACATTATCCATATATTCAGATTAAAATAAACTTAATTCTTAGCCTGCTCTTCTAAGGTCTTACATGGTTATTAATGTAATGAATGTCATTTGTTTACTTTGGCTTAGCATTCCATCTAAAGCAGTTCTGTGAGATCTAATAATGGAATATCATGATATCATCCCCAAAAAGATTCCAAATTCTGCCTAGCCACCTTGGTCTGTTTATGTCTGACAAACATCCCACTGTCAAAGCCTACATCTGCCTCCCTGCTCCATCAGTGTCTTACCTTTCTTTTCTGGAGAGCTGCGGACCAGAGCCAGGATCAGAATCGACAGCACTCAGCTTCTTGTTCTTCTTCACTACCCTGTTGGGATTCTCTATCTCAATTAGGTGGGACACACCCTTGCCTCGCCCACTCTGAAAAACAGCATTTCAATTAAATGAACATTACTTATTAGTACATAAACAAGAGGACAAAGATGGCCCTGAAATCACTCACCTGAGAAACATTGCCTTCATTACCTGCACTGCTGAAGAAATGAAGATGCTAGAGTGTAAACAAAGTGATATCTGGCATTTTTTTTCATATTAAAAGGGGCATAACTCCTGACCTAATAGGCTGAAATCAGCCATAATCAAACTTGATCAAGAGATTAAGGTCACAAATATTTTACTAAATTTTGAAGATGATTGCTTGCGAAATTAAGTTGCTAGAGTGTAAACAAAGTGAAATCTGACATTTTTTTAATATTAAAAGGGGCATAACTTATGACCTAATTGGCCCTAATTTATGGTCATAAACATTGTCATAAAGTTTGAAGATAATTCTTAAGAAATAAAGATGCTGAAGTGTATACAAGATGATAAAGTGTAAACAAACTAATTGTGGACAACGGACGGAAAAGGGACATTCACTGATTCTAATAGCTCATCCTGAGCACATGTGCTCAGGTGAGAAAAAAGGAATTAATCTCCATCATGTTTTTGCCATTGAAAATTAAATTATTAACCCAGGCTATTTAAACTTCAAACATTCTCATGATGTTGTATGTTATGATCTAAAACTAATCTTTATCAAACATCAGAATTGTTAACTTTAATTAACAATGATTCATACTTCTGTAAAAGACATTGTACCATCTTGCAAATTACAATGGATAGACACATGAAATAGACATTCTCAAAAACTATGATTTATACTTATTTATAAATTATCTTAATAAATACTGTATATATTTAAACAGCCACATAGGGGAAATGTTGCCACTAACATAAAATATAAACCCAAACACATTTAAGAAATTATCATCAGGCTTTCAGAAAAAATGAGGATTGTAGAGTCATTAGTATGGTGTGCATTAAAACCGAAATAAAAAAAATAATCTTTAAAGGTAGTACTGTGCATCTTAGATGCCACATCCAGTCTGCACACTCAGAAATTGCCACTAAATTTATCTGACCTTTTCAGCAAACCATTTTCAACAATTTGGTTTGTTGTGACTGGGAATCAAACATATGACCTCCTGGTCATATCCACTCATGTCAGTATAGCATGGATACTACATATAATGATATGAAACCATTCACTTTACTTCGTCCTCCGAGCTCTCTGACTCTGACCCACTGCTGTCCTCCTCTGCCCCTCCTTCTGCGCCTTCTTCATCCCCTTTTTGTCTCTGGAAGAAAAAAAACAATCCAGAAATGAGTATTAGACAGTTCAAAATCTGCAGAAATTGCATTTCAGGCACATTTTATTGATTGATTTTTTGGGTTTACCGTCGCTGCGACAGTATTTCAGTCATACTAATTACAGGTGGAGGAAGACCCCGAATGCACTGAGGCATCCGGGTAGAACCACTGACCTACCGCAAGCCAGCTGGAAGGCTTCCTCACATGAAAATCCGAATGAACCTGCTGGGACTCAAACCCATGTGGTGAGGGGCTTAGTGAGTATTTAAGTCAGTGACTTTACCCTCTCGGCCACGGAGGCCCCGGCGCACATTTTATTATGTTATGCCCTGGTAAAAACAAATGAGAGGGATATGGTGGCCGTAGATCGTACACCAGAGTACATACACTTAGAACAAATCAAGGCACATGATTTTACCTGGTTACCTTCAGCAGCACAAAGAGTTCTTGAGTTAGTTAATAATCATCTATCTGGAGGCTTCATTTTTTAAGAGAACAAATACACTTAAGCAATTAAATGGTACAGGGTTATGAGGAGACTGTTTGTGCCAAATAAAATTAAATTCTGACCATTGGCTTCACAGAAGAATAATTTTGAAATTCTCAAAAGAGAGTATATTTAAGGAACTAGCTGACCACATATGGCCTCACTTTTCAAGGAATAATAGCTTTATTTTAGCAATTTTGGTACAGGGTTATGAGGTGACCATCTGTGACAAATGAAATTAAATTCTGACCATTGACTTCATAGAAGAATTTTGACAAACAAGGGCAAATCTTAATTGAGGACTTTGTCTTAAACTATTAAAAATGCATCTTTATTTATATATTATTATCATAGCTTTGCTCCAAGCCCTAGAAATGTATCTGCCCCCTCTTTCTCTTTGAGTGGGGTTTAAAACAAAAATGAAAAAATATACGTGTCTTAAAATTTCATTTGTTACCAAAACAAGAAATCCACAGACAGCAGTCACACATATATGGTAAAGCAATAGAGAATGGTATGACAGTAAAAAGAATTTTTCAACATGCTTGATAAAGAAATTTACCTGTTCAATAATACCTGTTACATTAATTAAACCATTACCACACACTTTTTCAAATGGTAGGTTAAGTAGGTGAGCATAAGTATGTTATCTGTGCAACTGGAATACCTTCCCTTGTCAAAGTGTTTCAAAACAAGGTATATTAGGCAAATACTAAGTCAAACAGGGGCCATAACTGCATCAAAAATGAAGAGGTACCAGTCTTGAATGTGACTGATCTATTAGCCCTTCTCTACAAAATATCATCATTTATCTGCAGTGAGAGCTGAGTAAATGAACAAGAGGGCCATGATGACCCTGGGTCACTCAACTGAGAACCAGGTACTAGTGGGAGAAAAGAAACAGCAAATATCTTATGATGTTGTGGAAAATGGGCTCTGCCCTCCGCCAGCCATAAATAGAGTGAGTACTTGAGTGGACAAGAAGATTTTCAAATTTGTATTATATACATATAAGGAAAATGGGCAAAACCCCCTGGAGGCCATGTTTTTCAACGGGTCAAAATAACAATCCTGGTAGAGAGTGACCTAAGGAACATCCGTTCTAAATAACTTTGAAATCCAGCCAGTACTTTTGACCAAGAAGATTTGTACTATAATCATATAAGGAAAAAGGGCACCACCCCCTTGCAGCCATGTTTTTCAACGGATCAAAATAATTTGAACAATCCTGGTAGAGAGTGACCTAAGGAACATCTGTGCTAAATAACTTAGAAATCCAGCCAGTATTTTTGGAGGAGATTTTTGATGGTTACACTATATACATATCAGGAAAACAGGCTCTGTCTCCTTGCAGCCATGTTTTTCAACGGATCAAAATAATTTGAACAATCTTGTAGAGAATGGCCTAAGGAACATCTGTGCTAATTAACTTTGAAATCCAGCCACTACTTTTGGCCAAGAAGATTTTTTAAATTTGTTCTATATACATATAAGGAAAATGGGTTCCGCCGCCTGGACGCCATGTTTTTCAATGGATCAAAATAATATAAACAATCATGATAGAGAGTGACCTAAGGAACATCTGTGCTAAATTACTTAGAAATCCAGCCAGTATTTTTGGAGGAGAAGATTTTTGAAGGTTACACTATATACATATCAGGAAAACAGGCTCTGCCTCCTTGCAGCCATGTTTTTCAATGGATCAACGGATCAAAATAATTTGAACAATCTTGTAGAGAATGGCCTAAGGAACATCTGTGCTAAATAACTTTGAAATCCAGCCACTACTTTTGGCCAAGAAGATTTTTTGAATTTGTTCTATATACATATAAGGAAAATGGGTTCCGCCCCCTGGCGGCCATGTTTTTCAACAGATCAAAATAATTTGAACAATCTTTGTAGAGTGTGACCTAAGGAACATCTGTGCCAAATAACATTGAAATCCACTGTGCTAAATAACTTTGAAATCTAGCCAGCACTTTTGGAGGAGAAGATTTTTGAATTTTTTACTATTACATAAAAGGAAAACGGGCTCCACCCCCTGGAGGCCATGTTTTTCAATGGATCAAAATAATTTTAACAATCTTGGTAGAACATCTGTGTCAAATAACTTTGAAATCTGGCCAGTTGTTTTGGGAAGAAGATCTTTTTTTCTTTCCATTGCCATGGCAACCAGAGTTCTGCATGGAATCAAATTTTTTGAACAACTATGAAAGGGCTTTACCAAAGGAACATTCATGTGAAGTTTCTTTAAAACTGGCCCAGTGGTTAGAAGGAGATGTTTAAGTTAAATGTTGACGATGGACACAAGACAACAGATGCCGGACATTCCAAGTGCTCAGGTGAGATAAAGAGAGCTTATGTTATTTCCTTTTTTTCCAAATTAATTACCACATGATAGCAAAATTCATTGTTTACTTACTCTCCACTGCTTTTCTCTTTCCTCTTTCTGCAGCTGTTCTTGAAGTGTCTGTTCATCAGTAAAATGACGACTCCTACCCTTGTAGTTTTTCTTTGGGGCTCTTCCACCACCTAATTGAAAAGTCAATGTAACTTTACAGTTCATAAACATGAATGTCAAGGAGGGTCAAATTAGATTTAAGACAATTAAAAGGGTGTCTCTTGGGATCCGTTACAGTCCAAGGGAAGCAATATAGGAGTTGTTACCAGACCTATAGGTGTTTTTCCTTGCTTCATCTATTACTTCTGCACTATGTTGATTTAAAGTGAGTTCCCCATTTATTTCATAACACTGCAATGACACAAAAGTGCAAGATAAACAAAACAAGAGGGCCAAGATGGCCCTGAATCGCTCACCTGAGAAATATTACCTTCAGAGCATATTAACCCTTTCCCTCATAGAGGAAACCATGAAAAGACCTATGCAAACAACATAGCACCAGATCAGCCTGTGAGTAACTCGCAGG